>NC_069430.1:33081907-33129407 GCF_026875155.1 Cherax quadricarinatus | reverse complement strand
CCTAAACAAACTTTTAGGACTCTCTATATAGCATATGTCAGCTCACTGATTAAGTAAGAAGAACCAACATAAAACAAACATCTGATAAAGATCAGAGAGCCACAAGAAAGATCAATCTCGGAGATGAGGGAAGACTGAGAGAACAGACTAAACTGAATCCAACGACTTTAGAAGAACGAAGTCCCTTGAGACGTATAACGACGTATAACATGCTTAGTATAACGACGTATAACATGACAGCGAGGATTGGGATGGACTGACATACAAAAAGAGGGAACATAGAGAAGGAACACAGATGGAAACTAAAGACTGAGATGAGACACAGAACCATATTAGAACATTATATACGAAAATCATCCCATGTGCCGAAAAAGACATTGTTCAGTAGCTGTCTATGATTCCCACTATATATGTATAATATAGAGCAGGGCTGCTCAATTGTCGGCCCGCGGTCCGAATCCGGACCTTCTGAGTGTTGTAGTTGGACGGCCCCTCCAGGAAGGTTCCTTGATGTTGGTGAGGGGCTCTTGATTTAGGAAATTGGATCTGTGCTCCAGTTCCCCGAATTAAGCCTGAATGCCTTCCACATCCCCCCCCCAGGCGCTGTATAATCGTCCTGGTTTAGCGCTTCCCCTTGATTATAATAATAATGTAGTTGGACGGCGAGCTTAGTTAAAATAACAAGTGTTACCACATTGAGAATCAGGTGGTACACAAGAGCGGGATTAATACATTATTCTATCTGAATGGAACGCATACAATGAATGGAATACAGTATTCTAGCATAGTTTAATAGCTTAATAGTGATATTTTCTTTCATTCAATGGTAATTCATATATATCCGGACCCTTGCATACATTGTACATTGGTATCCGGACCTTTGCATATATTCTACATTGGTATCCGGACCTTTGCATACATTGAACATTGGTATCCGGACCTTTGCATATTTTCTACATTGGTATCCGGACCTTTGCATACATTGAACATTGGTATCCGGACCTTTGCATATATTCTACATTGGTATCCGGACCTTTGCATACATTGAACATTGGTATCCGGACCTTTGCATACCTTGGTACTTGTCCAAGTGGACCTTTGCTCATAGTAATTGAGTAGCCATGATATACAGTATAGTTGCTGCTCATTGCGGTTGCACTCGCAATTTGATAAATAAAAAAAATATGGGAATCATAGGGTTAGCACCCAAGACCAGTCTTATAGTAGGTTGAGGAGCCAGGAGGGACGTCCAGACGTCAGCCTCTCACCTGCTACTCCGTAATCAGACATCAATGTGTGGACATCAGCAGCTTAGAGCAGACATCATGGAGGCAGACCCGACATCTCCCGCTCCCTCGTCTTAATCGCTGCTGCGGGCGATGGTTTAAAGTGGTATGTTGTTATAAGATTTTTTCTTGTGGTGGAAGCTAGTAGGAGGATGAATGTTGGACGGGGAGAGAGAGAGCGAGAGAGAGAGAGAGAGAGAGAGAGAGAGAGAGAGAGAGAGAGAGAGATGGAGTGAGAAAGATCTAAGAAAGGGTGAAAAGAATAAAGGGAAAGTGGGATGAATATAGAGAAGGTGAGAAGGCTAGAGTATAAAAAATATAGAGAGAGATGAAGGGATAGTGGGAAGCGAGAACAGAGATTAGATTGAGAGTGAGTGAGAAAGATGGAGGTACGATTGAGAGGCATGTAATCTATATACTGTTTGTTCCAAGTCATCGCTCTACCACGAGGCTGGCTTTGAAGGGACAAGAACTAGATCTCCATTTGTGGGATTGCCGGTGAGGGAAGGTGGCTATCTAAAGCAACGTGCAGTTGGCATTACAGGCGGTAGCACAGTGCCAAACTAACCTGCATAAGAGAGGCTGTCGCTTTCCTATGGTGTCAGTACCAACCCATGGAGGATCCCACTCGTTACCCATGCCCAGTTTTATATCTCCTTCAGCACCGTCTCTGCCTTTTCTTCTTGTGATATTCAGCGTTCATTTGAAGCGCTTGTCTCCCCCTCCCACACCGTTGCTTGTTTTTCTAGTTTGTTGATCAAATTCCAGTGTGAGATTGCCGGCAATTCAGAAATATGCAAATGACCCATCCCTGTTTTTTTTTCTATTCTGTTTGAGAAGTCTAGCAAGTTGGTGGTGATGCAAGGTTTACCTCTTCTAAAATCAAGTTCATTTTCAGTAACCACGTCCTTCCTCTACAAGTGTTCCACCAACCTTTTTCTGATTATCTTTTTCTATCACTGGTCAATCAATATACACGTCAGTTATTCTATCTTGTGATTCAGTGCCTCTTGTTCTCTGCTTGTATACCTTTGCTGCTTTCCAGTTTTCCTGTAGCTGCCTTTCCTTTCTAACAAAATGTATTGGATTTTGCAAGATTTCTGCTCCTCTCTATACCTATGGTGGCATGTCGTCAGGACCCATAATTTGCATCTCTAGGTCTCCTTGTAGCTTCTGCATGTCATTCTTTATTGTATGGATGTTACGTAGTTGTATTTGGTTCGTACTTCCTCCCTGGTTCCTGACAGTGGTCTTACTGCCTCAAATAAGACTTCTTGAAATCTTGTATTTAGTTTCTAACATACCTCAGTCATTTTAGGTGAGTAATGTTCTTAGTCTTACTACGTGATCCCATCCTGTCGGTTCTTTGTGGCCTCCGCTGTTATGACATTTCTGAATGACCTTTCTGTTTCTCTTCTTATTTTTGTGCAACTGTTTCTAGCTTTCCTGGTTTTCTGTCCTCTGCTGTCATCCGCATTCTGTAATTTTCCACGCTCTCTTGTTCCTTGCCTTTGACCCACACGCAGCTCTGGTTGAAGCAGGGGCTCCTCTTGTGTCTGTGGAGATTCGATTCTCCTGACTGTTGGGAATCTTTCTGTGAGTTGTAGCAACGTTAATTTCCACTTCCTACCATGATATTAGGACGTTTCTCCTTGAATGGTCTCCTATATTTTGATCTAGTTTCCTAGTTGTCTTTCTTTGCGTTCCAGTCACGGTTCCATAAGAAATTTGAACTTCGGTAATGTGATCGATTACTACTTATATATATATACATATATATATATATATATATATATATATATATATATATATATATATATATTATGTGTGTGTGTGTGTGTGTGTGTGTGTGTGTGTGTGTGTGTGTGTGTGTGTGTGTGTGTGTGTGTGTGTGTTGGCATCTAAGTAACATGCAACACCGGCGTCTTGGAGAGACTTGCTTAAAAGTTGAATAAATGAAGGTTTCCGTACCACTGCTGGAACACTACACAATTAACTCAAAAATCAGAGAGGGACTGTGAGACAACGTTCCAGCACATCCTGGATCATTAACAAGCCGCGAGTGCAAAGTTTTCTTTCCAGATTGAAGGCTAATTGAGAAATGCTAACATGTAATGACGCACGAAGAGATATCTCCCATTTTATGTACTAACTGGCTACTCCCGCGATATTTACCACCGCACCATTGTAGTTACCACTAGTTAATGTAACAACCACACCAATGTAGTTACCACTAGTTAATGTAACAACCACACCAGGGTAGTTACCACTAGTTAATGTAACAACCACACCAGTGTAGTTACCACTAGTTAATGTAACAACTACACCAGTGTAGTTACCACTAGTTAATGTAACAACCACACCAGGGTAGTTACCACTAGTTAATGTAACAACCACACCAGTGTAGTTACCACTAGTTAATGTAACAACCACACCAGGGTAGTTACCACTAGTTAATGTAACAACCACACCAGGATAGTTACCACTAGTTAATGTAACAACCACACCAGTGTAGTTACCACTAGTTAATGTAACAACCACACCAGTGTAGTTACCACTAGTTAATGTAACAACCACACCAGTGTAGTTACCACTAGTTAATGTAACAACCACACCAGGGTAGTTACCACTAGTTAATGTAACAACCACACCAGTGTAGTTACCACTAGTTAATGTAACAACCACACCAGGATAGTTACCACTAGTTAATGTAACAACCACACCAGGATAGTTACCACTAGTTAATGTAACAACCACACCAGGGTAGTTACCACTAGTTAATGTAACAACCACACCAGTGTAGTTACCACTAGTTAATGTAACAACCACACCAGGATAGTTACCACTAGTTAATGTAACAACCACACCAGGATAGTTACCACTAGTTAATGTAACAACCACACCAGTGTAGTTACCACTAGTTAATGTAACAACCACACCAGGATAGTTACCACTAGTTAATGTAACAACCACACCAGTGTAGTTACCACTAGTTAATGTAACAACCACACCAGGATAGTTACCACTAGTTAATGTAACAACCACACCAGTGTAGTTACCACTAGTTAATGTAACAACCACACCAGGATAGTTACCACTAGTTAATGTAACAACCACACCAGTGTAGTTACCACTAGTTAATGTAACAACCACACCAGGGTAGTTACCACTAGTTAATGTAACAACCACACCAGTGTAGTTACCACTAGTTAATGTAACAACCACACCAGGATAGTTACCACTAGTTAATGTAACAACCACACCAGGATAGTTACCACTAGTTAATGTAACAACCACACCAGGGTAGTTACCACTAGTTAATGTAACAACCACACCAGTGTAGTTACCACTAGTTAATGTAACAACCACACCAGGATAGTTACCACTAGTTAATGTAACAACCACACCAGGATAGTTACCACTAGTTAATGTAACAACCACACCAGTGTAGTTACCACTAGTTAATGTAACAACCACACCAGGATAGTTACCACTAGTTAATGTAACAACCACACCAGTGTAGTTACCACTAGTTAATGTAACAACCACACCAGGATAGTTACCACTAGTTAATGTAACAACCACACCAGTGTAGTTACCACTAGTTAATGTAACAACCACACCAGGATAGTTACCACTAGTTAATGTAACAACCACACCAGTGTAGTTACCACTAGTTAATGTAACAACCACACCAGGATAGTTACCACTAGTTAATGTAACAACCACACCAGTGTAGTTACCACTAGTTAATGTAACAACCACACCAGGATAGTTACCACTAGTTAATGTAACAACCACACCAGGATAGTTACCACTAGTTAATGTAACAACCACACCAGGATAGTTACCACTAGTTAATGTAACAACCACACCAGGATAGTTACCACTAGTTAATGTTACAACCACACCAGTGTAGTTACCACTAGTTAATGTAACAACCACACCAGGATAGTTACCACTAGTTAATGTAACAACCACACCAGTGTAGTTACCACTAGTTAATGTAACAACCACACCAGTGTAGTTACCACTAGTTAATGTAACAACCACACCAGTGTAGTTACCACTAGTTAATGTAACAACCACACCAGGATAGTTACCACTAGTTAATGTAACAACCACACCAGGATAGTTACCACTAGTTAGTGTAACAACCACACCAGTGTAGTTACCACTAGTTAATGTAACAACCACACCAGGATAGTTACCACTAGTTAATGTAACAACCACACCAGTGTAGTTACCACTAGTTAATGTAACAACCACACCAGTGTAGTTACCACTAGTTAATGTAACAACCACACCAGTGTAGTTACCACTAGTTAATGTAACAACCACACCAGGATAGTTACCACTAGTTAGTGTAACAACCACACCAGTGTAGTTACCACTAGTTAATGTAACAACCACACCAGGATAGTTACCACTAGTTAATGTAACAACCACACCAGGATAGTTACCACCTACAGAATGTGTCAACCACAAGTCAGACTGTAAGTAATTTACATCAGATTAATTGCCTTTAAATCCCGTTGTTCTATTAAATTCTATTTATGTCAAGTTAGCTTAAATTAGTACAAAATCTCAAAAACAAAAAACAAAAAAAAATCCTGATAGATATAGACTTAAAACCGGAAATTTTGCGTACAAATTTTCTGAAAGAAACTGATGGACTGAGATATATCATAATCTACACTTGGAAAATCTTGGAAGGAATGGTCCCAAATCTGCACACAGAAATCACTCCCTACGAAAGTAAAAGACTGGGCAGGCGATGCAAAATGCCCCCAATAAAAAGTAGGGGCGCCATTGGTACACTAAGGGAAAACACCATAAGTGTCCGGGGCCCAAGACTGTTCAACAGCCTCCCATCAAGCATTAGGGGAATTGCCAATAAACCCCTGGCTGCCTTCAAGAGAGAGCTGGACAGATACCTAAAGTCAGTGCCGGATCAGCCGGGCTGTGGCTCGTACGTTGGACTGAGTGCGGCCAGCAGTAACAGCCTAGTTGATCAGGCCCTGGTCCATCGGGAGGCCTGGTCATGGACCGGGCCGCGGGGGCGTTGATCCCCGGAATAACCTCCAGGTAACCTCCAGGTAACTGATGATGGCAGGAGACAAAATATTCACAGGGGGTTGCCAAAGACAAGAGGTTAATTGATTAGTAATCGTGGAGAACACGGTCCAGTCAGTGACTGGCTGACGGGTTGGAGGGACAGTGCATACAGTGTCTGCATTTTTACCAGTTGATGTTTAAGCGTCTTCCTTTGTCACTCGTTGATCAAAAGCTTCTCGTTAAGCGCCATCTTAAGCTGGACATCCGCTACTCACTAGCCTAATTATTTGATGGAGGATGATATTGTCAGGAGGACCTGGCGTTGTCGGCGGCGTCTGAGGTGCCCACCATCACCACTCTACCCGCACCCACGTTGCTACTCCACCCACAGTGACTACCCCACCCACAGCTATCTATCCCCACCCACAGTGACTACCCCACCCACAGCTATCTACCCCCACCCACAGTGACTACTCCACCCACAGTCACAGCTATCTACCCCACCCACAGTGACTACCCCACGCAAAGCCACGGCTATCTACCCCACCCACAGTGACTACCCCACCCACAGCCAAAGCTATCTACCCCACCCATAGTGGCTACCCCACCCAGAGCCAAAACTATCTACCCCACCCACAGCCAAAACTATCTACCCACCCACAGCCACAGCCATCTAACCCACCCACAACCACAGCTATCTACCCCACCCACAGTGACTACCCCACCCACAGCTATAGCTATCTACCCCACCCATAGTGACTACCCCACCCACAGCCAAAACTATCTACCCCACCCACAGCCAAAACTATCTACCCCCCCACAGCCACAGCTATCTACCCCACCCACATCCACAGCTATCTACCCCACCCACAGTGACTAACACACCCTCATCCACAGCTATCTACCCCACCCACAGTGACTGCACCCACATACACAGCTATCTACCCCACCCACAGCGACTACACCACCCACAGTCTATCTCACCCACTACTATTCTCCACATTCACAACTGTCTACCCACTCTCCCCACCCATCCACTGATAACTTCTCCACAATTTATGACAGACAACATTCCCTGACGATACCTGGAGATCATTGCGAATAAAAATGTGTTTAGTGGGTTTCTTAACGTTCACGAGGAGGAGAGAGAGAAAAAAACCGGAATAAAAAGCCACTGTGAGAATCCGATCTACGAAGACGTTTTGATATTCGCTAAACGAACCTCATTCCACCAGGATTCCTAATTCAGCAGCGGTACTTATCATTGGCACTTGAGCCGTAGCTGTAAAGGCCAGAGTACTTCCTGTAAGTTGGTGTCTAGCGCCCGTAGTGGTTAGAGTTGGATGGCAGGGTACTGACCCCAGCTGGCTTGTCCAGAGGACAGTCCCAGCCCACTCTCTATGACTGTTTATGATACATATGTTGGGGAAGTATGTTAATGAGGGACTCATTACAAGGGTGGTAGCGCCATGCATTAGGCAGGGACATGCGACCTGCATCGTAATGAAGACAAACTGATGATTAGTGAACAGTTTTGTTTCTGGTGATGGTTGGAAGCGTTGGTAAACTAGCGATGAGCCTGGCAGTCCCCCCCCCTTCACCAGTCCCTTCGCCTGCCCCTGGGTCCAGCACCCCGGGTGATGGGTGGCAGCAGCTCCGCCGCCGCCGCCCCCTTCTCTCACCTGTCTGGTGATGGGTGGCACCTCCCATCCCTCACTTGGCGATGGGGTTGTACTGGGAGGTTCACAAATAATCCTTCATATGCAGCAATTTACGATTTTACATTTAATAACTGCTGGAACACATGTATACTTGTGCCTATACATGTATTCTTGCGTAGACACATGTATACTTGTGTCTACACATGTATACTTGCGTAGACACATGTATACTTGTGCCTACACATGTATTCTTGCGTAGACACATGTATACTTGTGTCTACACATGTATACTTGCGTAGACACATGTATACTTGTGTCTACACATGTATTCTTGCGTAGACACATGTATACTTGTGTCTACACATGTATACTTGCGTAAACAAATGTATATTTCTTTTGACCACACATGTATACTTGCGACCACACATGTATACTTGCGACCACACATGTATACTTACGACCACACATGTATACTTGTGACCACACATGTATACTTGCGACCACACATGTATACTTGTGACCACACATGTATACTTGCGACCACACATGTATACTTGTGACCACACATGTATACTTGCGACCACACATGTATACTTGTGACCACACGGTCTCTGGTGGCCTGGTGGTTAACGCTCTCGCTTCACACGGTGAGGGCCTGGGTTCGATTCCCAGCCAGAGTAGAAACATTGGACGTGTTTCTTTCCACCTGTTGTCTATGTTCCCCATCAGTAAAATGGGTACCTGGGTGTTAGTCGACTGGTGTGGGTCGCATCCTGGGACACTGACCTAAGGAGGCCTGGTCACAGACCGGGCCGCGGGGGCGTTGACCCCCGGAACTCTCTCCAGATAAACTCCAGATAAACACGTACTCATGCTGAAACAGAACATGTATACTTGTGATTAATATACATAACATACTTAGTTTTAATGCCAAAACATTATGTGTATGTAGGAAAACTCTGCCTAAGTATATGTAGAAATTTATGTATACCGTCCTCCGGTGTACCTGTGTAGCAGGTCTTGAGGTGTACCTGTGTAGCAAGTCTTGAGGTGTACCTGTGTAGCAGGTCTTGAGGTGTACCTGTGTAGCAGGTCTTGAGGTGTACCTGTGTAGCAGGTCTTGAGGTGTACCTGTGTAGCAGGTCTAGAGGTGTACCTGTGTAGCAGGTCTTGAGGTGTACCTGTGTAGCAGGTCTTGAGGTGTACCTGTGTAGCATGTCTTGAGGTGTACCTGTGTAGCAGGTCTAGAGGTGTACCTGTGTAGCAGGTCTAGAGGTGTACCTGTGTAGCAGGTCTAGAGGTGTACCTGTGTAGCAGGTCTAGAGGTGTACCTGTGTAGCAGGTCTAGAGGTGTACCTGTGTATCAGGTCTAGAGGTGTACCTGTGTAGCAGGTCTAGAGGTGTACCTGTGCAACAGGTCTAGAGGTGTACCTGTGTAGCAAGTCTAGAGGTGTACCTGTGTAGCAGGTCTAGAGGTGTACCTGTGTAGCAGGTCTAGAGGTGTACCTGTGTAGCAGGTCTAGAGGTGTACCTGTGTAGCAGGTTTAGAGGTGTACCTGTGTAGCAAGTCTAGAGGTGTACCTGTGTAGCAGGTCTAGAGGTGTACCTGTGTAGCAGGTCTAGAGGTGTACCTGTGTAGCAAGTCTAGAGGTGTACCTGGTAGCAGGTCTAGAGGTGTACCTGTGTAGCAAGTCTAAAGGTGTACCTGTGTAGCAGGTCTAGAGGTGTACCTGTGTAGCAGGTCTAGAGGTGTACCTGTGTAGCAAGTCTAAAGGTGTACCTGTGTAGCAGGTCTAGAGGTGTACCTGTGTAGCAGGTCTAGAGGTGTACCTGTGTAGCAGGTCTAGAGGTGTACCTGTGTAGCAGGTCTAGAGGTGTGCCTGTGTAGCAGGTCTAGAGGTGTACCTGTGTAGCAGGTCTAGAGGTGTACCTGTGTAGCAGGTCTAGAGGTGTACCTGTGTAGCAAGTCTAGAGGTGTACCTGTGTGGCAGGTCTAGAGGTGTACCTGTGTAGCAAGTCTAGATGTGTACCTGTGTAGCAAGTCTAGAGGTGTACCTGTGTAGCAAGTCTAGAGGTGTACCTGTGTAGCAGGTCTAGATGTGTACCTGTGTAGCAAGTCTAGAGGTGTACCTGTGTAGCAACTCTAGAGGTGTACCTGTGTAGCAGGTCTAGAGGTGTACCTGTGTAGCAGGTCTAGAGGTGTACCTGTCTAGCAAGTCTAAAGGTGTACCTGTGTAGCAGGTCTAGAGGTGTACCTGTGTAGCAGGTCTAGAGATGTACCTGTGTAGCAGGTCTAGAGGTGTACCTGTGTAGCAGGTCTAGAGGTGTACCTGTGTAGCAGGTCTAGAGGTGTACCTGTGTAGCAAGTCTAGAGGTGTACTTGTGTAGCAGGTCTAGAGGTGTACCTGTGTAGCAGGTCTAGAGGTGTACCTGTGTAGCAGGTCTAGAGGTGTACCTGTGTAGCAGGTCTAGAGGTGGGTTGGGCGTTTGAGTATAAGGAACTGCGTTTGGGGTTAAGTGGTAGTAGGAGCAAAAATAAATCTGGGACTGGGGTGAACAAGAGTTGGAGAGGGAGTGAGTGGGTGCTGGAGAGGGAAGGTAGAGTTGGGGAAGTTGGGGAGAGGAAGGGGAGACTAGCAAATAGTGATCATCCCTGAGCGGGGAAGAAGCACAGCGCTGAAGAACACACGATCACCATGAAGCTTATTTCATACTGAAGCTGTAGCCAGCTTGTCATCCTCTCTGCACTATGTATTTCTGATTGCTCGTGCTGACGCAAGATACTTTTTGTCAGGCTCAAGCTCCCGGCCTTGTGAGTGCTCAACAAGGGGCACGTGAGTCCCAAACTCAGTAAGGAGTGGAACCAGTGTCACTACTTCAACACAGACGTGGAGGGCCCCTATGTTACTGTCACAGCCATCAGGGACGAGCCCCTGAAGCGGATCATATGATGGCCCGTTGTGTGGTACCCTCTGCCTTATGGCCATATTGGTTGCCATGGGCACCACATCGGGCCACGGAGGAGTGCCTGTGACTTGCCATTCGGACTCATTAGAGTGAAAGTGTTTCCCTAGTGAAGAGTGAAGCTAGTAGTTAACCTGTTGTCACTACCAAAGGTCACCGTCCCCGCGGCCCGGTCCCAGACCAGACCTCCGTGTTACTGGCCCCATCAATCAGGTTGTTGGGGCCCGCTGCCAGCAGTCCAACGTATGCACTACAGCCCAGCAGACCAGGAAATGATATGAGAAATTAGTGGAGTTCCCACTTGAAGACAGCCGGGAATGGGTTGGTAATCCCTTAATCACGTAAACGGTTCAGAAAACCGACAAGTTGAAGAATGAGACACTTGTACACCTTGGTAATCTTTATTAAGGAACGTTTAGCCGGCCAGTGGCTTATTCAGTCACTTCTCCCAGCATTTGCTGTACTTTTCTCAAGACTGAGGGACTGTATATATCATAATCTACACTTGGAAAATCCTGGAAGGAATGGTCCCGAATCTGCACACACAAATCACTCCCTACGAAAGTAAAAAATTGGGCAGGCGATGCAAAATGCCCCCAATTAAAAGTAGGGGCGCCATTGGTACACTAAGAGAAAACACCATAAGTGTCCGGGGCCCAAGACTGTTCAACAGCCTCCCATCAAGCATTAGGGGAATTGCCAATAAACCCCTGGCTGCCTTCAAGAGAGAGCTGGACAGATACCTAAAGTCAGTGCCGGATCAGCCGGGCTGTGGCTCGTACGTTGGACTGCGTGCCAGCAGTAACAGCCTGGTTGATCAGGCCCTGATCCACCGGGAGGCCTGATCATGGACCGGGCCGCGGGGGCGTTGATCCCCGGAATAACCTCCAGGGAACCTCCAGGTATCCAGGTAATATCTCCAAAGTTGATGGACAGATTACATCATCTTCGTTTCACTCCTGCACCTGCTGCCTCTGTATTTGACTGTAGAAGCCTACTGTGTAGACGAAGCGTTTCACCAACAAAGATACCCAACTGTTGCTCATGTGTCTTAATCAGTAATGAGTTACCTACCCGCAAAGCGACCTTGGCAGCCTCTTGTACGCTGGTGCGTCAGTCAGGCTGTCAGTGAGAAGCTGCGCAAAAATAAGAACTCGCTGGAGATGATGTAATCACTACCTAGTCGACAGCTGCGATCAGAACAGCAGTCAAGACTCTCTCGTACAGCAGTCAAGACTCCCTCGTACAGCAGTCAAGACTCTCTCGTACAGCAGTCAAGACTCCCTCGTACAGCAGTCAAGACTCTCTCGTACAGCAGTCAAGTCGCACTCGAATCCCCAGCAGTTGAATTGCTGCTGCTGCTGTTGCTGTTGCTGCGCATTTCTGAATTAATGATGGAGATGAGATTGGCAGATCCATCATATAAGAAGCGAGTCAGCGATAATCAGGCAATAATGCAAATGTATATATATATATATATTTAAGGTAGACTGTTGTTGACGCACACATACATGGCCAGGCTGAGGCAGGAGTGAGTCAGGAGAGGAAGATGTGTGCGTCATCTGCGCTATCATCATCTGCGCTGCCCACCATCAACGTCTGCGCTACCTACCATCAGCATCTGCGATGCCCACCATCAACGTCTGCGCTACCTACCATCAGCATCTGCGATGCCCACCATCAACGTCTACGCTACCCACCATCAGCATCTGCGATGCCCACCATCAACGTCTACGCTACCCACCATCAACGTCTACGCTACCCACCATCAACGTCTACGCTACCCACCATCAGCATCTGCGATGCCCACCATCAACGTCTACGCTACCCACCATCAACGTCTACGCTGCCCACCATCAACGTCTACGCTACCCACCATCAGCATCTGCGATGCCCACCATCAACGTCTACGCTACCCACCATCAACGTCTACGCTGCCCACCATCAGCATCTGCGATGCCCACCATCAACGTCTACGCTGCCCACCATCAACGTCTACGCTGCCCACCATCAGCATCTGCGATGCCCACCATCAACGTCTACGCTGCCCACCATCAACGTCTACGCTGCCCACCATCAGCATCTGCGATGCCCACCATCAACGTCTACGCTGCCCACCATCAGCATCTGCGATGCCCACCATCAACGTCTACGCTGCCCACCATCAACGTCTACGCTACCCACCATCAGCATCTGCGATGCCCACCATCAACGTCTGCGTTGCCCACCATCAACGTCTACGCTGCCCACCATCAGCATATGCGATGCCCACCATCAACGTCTGCGTTGCCCACCATCAACGTCTGCACTGCCCACCATCAACGTCTGTTCTGCCCACCATCAATGTCTGCGCTGCCCACCATCAACGTCTGCGCTACCTACCATCAACGTTTGCGCTGCCCACCATCAACGTTTGTGCTGCCCACCAACGTCTGCGCTGCCCATCATCAACGTCTGTACTACCCACCATCAACGTCTGCGCTGCCCACCATCAGCGTCTGCGCTACCCACCATCAACGTCTGCGCTGACCACCATCAACGCCTGTGCTACCCACCATCAACGTCTGCACTACCCACCATCAGCGTCTGCGCTGCCCACCATCAACGTCTGCACTGCCCACCATCAACGTCTGCGCTACCCACCATCAGCGTCTGCGCTACCTACCATCAACGTCTGCGCTGCCCACCATCAACGTCTGCGCTGCCCACCATCAACGTCTGCGCTGCCCACCATCAACGTTTACGCTGCCCACCATCAGCATCTGCGATGCCCACCATCAACGTCTACGCTGCCCACCATCAGCATCTGCGATGCCCACCGTCAACGTCTGCGCTACCCACCATCAGCATCTGCGATGCCCACCATCAACGTCTGCGCTACCCACCATCAGCATCTGCGATGCCCACCATGAACGTCTGCGCTGCCCACCATGAACGTCTGCGCTGCTCACCATCAACGTCTGCGCTACCCACCATCAACGTCTGCGCTGCCCACCATCAACGTCTGCGCTGATCACCATCAACGTTTGCGCTGCCCACCATCAACGTCTGCGCTGACCACCATCAACGTCTGCGCTGCCCTCCATCGACATTTGCGCTGCCCACCATCAACATCTGCGATACCCTCCATCAGCGTCTGCGCTGCCCACCATCAGCGTCTGCGCTACCCACCATCAGCGTCTGCGCTGCCCACCATCAAAGTCTGCGCTGCCCACCATCAACGTCTGCGCTGCCCACCATCAACGTCTGCGCTGCCCACCATCAACGTCTGCGCTACCCACCATCAGCGTCTGCGCTGCCCACCATCAACGTCTGCGCTGCCCACGATCAACGTCTGTGCTGCCCACCATGAACGTCTGCGCTGCCCACCATCAACGTCTGCGCTAACTACCATCAACGTCTGCGCTGCCCACCATCAACGTCTGCGCTGCCCACCAACGTCTGCGCTGCCCATCATCAACGTCTGTACTACCCACCATCAACGTCTGCGCTTCCCACCATCAGCGTCTGCGCTACCCACCATCAACGTCTGCGCTGCCCACCATCAACGTCTGCGCTACCCACCATCAACGTCTGCGCTGCCCACCATCAACGTCTGCGCTACCCACCATCAGCGTCTGTACTACCTACCATCAACTTCTGCGCTGCCCACCATCAACGTCTGTACTAACCACCATCAACGTCTGCGCTACCCACCATCAGCGTCTGCGCTGTCTACCATCAACGTCTGCGCTACCCACCATCAACGTCTGTACTACCCACCATCAACGTCTGCGCTACCCACCATCAACGTCTGCGCTGCCCACCATCAACGTCTGCGCTATCTACCATCAACGTCTGCGCTGCTCACCATCAACGTCTGCGCTACCCACCATCAGCGTCTGCGCTACCCACCATCAACGTCTGCGCTGCCCACCATCAACGTCTGCGCTATCTACCATCAACGTCTGCGCTGCTCACCATCAACGTCTGCGCTACCCACCATCAGCGTCTGCGCTACTCACCATCAACGTCTGCGCTGCCCACCATCAACGTCTGCGCTACCCACCATCAGCGTCTGCGCTACCTACCATCAACGTCTGCGCTACCTACCATCAACGTCTGCGCTGCCCACCATCAACGTCTGCGCTACCCACCATCAACGTCTGTACTACCCACCATCAACGTCTGCGCTACCCACTA
The DNA here is from genome assembly GCF_026875155.1 of Cherax quadricarinatus. Classification (NCBI taxonomy): domain Eukaryota; kingdom Metazoa; phylum Arthropoda; class Malacostraca; order Decapoda; family Parastacidae; genus Cherax; species Cherax quadricarinatus. The sequence continues at coordinate 33,114,256 of NC_069430.1, read as the reverse complement.
TCAACGTCTGCGCTGCCCACCATCAGCGTCTGCGCTGCCCACCATCAACGTCTGCGCTGCCCACCATCAACGTCTGCGCTACCCACAATCAGTGTCTGCGCTGCCCACCATCAACGTCTGCGCTGCCCACCATCAACGTCTGTGCTACCTACCATCAACGTCTGCGCTACCGACCATCAACGTCTGCGCTGCCCACCATCAACGTCTGCGCTGCCCACCATCAACGTACCTCAAACATCAACGGGTCGTCAGCACTATGCTGTGAGGTCATCAGCAGAAGTATTCAATAAAGTATCTCTCTCTCTCAAGTCATCGACATAAATCAGGAATCTTTATTGCCCTTGTGTCGCAGGAATCCCCAGCCTGCCATCGCTGCTCGCAGCGCAAAATAATTCATGCGACGAAAGAGGCTGCGGCGGTGGGCCAGACCTGCTGCTGTGGGATGGAGGATCGAGCCTTCCGCCGCAAAACGAATCCGTTCGGGTGGGGCGAAACATCGCTTTCCCCCCCATCTTTCAGTGTCGCCCTTTGCGCTTGGGGGAAGAGGGGTAGGGGGGGAAAGGTCCACACGGGTTTAGTGATCCGCTGGCTGCCACAAGAGAGGCTACGGGACACTCTTACGTTTCCTGTAAACGAGGTGGACGGGTAAGGCAGTAATTGGCATACCCACTCAGGGACCAAAGTTGCACCCACTGGTTCACTTATGACTAAGACCAGCATGTGAGGGTAATTTACCCCTGAGAGAGAGAGAGAGAGAGAGGGAGAGAGAGAGAGAGAGAGAGAGAGGGGAATTACTCAAGGAACAGAAGCATCGTCACAACATTCTTGGAAAGGTTACAAATAGGCCCATGTCTCCCTTCCCCTAATCTCAACCATCTAATAACCCACGGCCTACGAGTCGCTGGTTCGAGTCTATGGCATTCGTTACTACACCTTCCATATTTATAAATCACCCCCACCCCACTAGCCTTCCGCGGAAGACATAGGTTAGATAACCAAAACCTCCAGCTGCGGGTCATCACATGACTAAAACCCTCGTCAGGAAACCTTACCTAACCTAACCATCACAACCAACCTTCTCGCTAAACCTCATATCCTTAAATAACAAAAAAAGGCACAATACCGTGACTGGAAGAATACACAAATAACCCGCACATAGAAGAGAGGAGCTTACGACGACGTTTCGGTCCGACTTTGACCATTTACAAAGTCAAACTAACGAAAAGACGAGCGGGAAGGGTATATAAAAGCAGGAGGTGGTAGTAGTAGTGGTAGTAGTAGTAGTAGTAGTAGTAGTAGTAGTGGTAGTAGTAGTGGTAGTGGAGGTGGAAGGAAGTAGCGGTGGGGGAGGTAGTAAGAATAGGAGGAGCCAGTCAAATAATAAGAAAGAGGAGCACTGCGAGGGAGCTAGGTGCCCACAGAGGGTAAGAGCAAGAACACCGAGGGGAAGGGGAAATAAATCAGTAAATAAGGAACAAATACACAGGGCAGAAGACAACTCTAAGGAGAAAAAGGAAAGAGGTAAAGGGAAGAGCTAGAAGAAGAAAAAGGAGGAATCAGGTTAGGTCACGAGTATTCTGAAATTTGGAGCATTTTAAAATGTAGAGGGACAGGAAGGCATCTACAGAAACGAAGACGAAGTTATTTGTGTCTCATACCTTTCTTGTAAAATAATTTTTACCCACATTAGTGTTGCACCTCTTACCTAGTAGTTTCATGCTGTTGTTTCGGGCAATTAAATCACTTTAGTTGATAAATAAATAATCTCACGGCTAAGTGCTTAATATTTAATATTATAAGAATTAGAATAAGAATTAAAAGTTACCATTTTTAATGAAAATAAGAGAATTGTTATGAGATAAGAGATCCAGGCCAGACCTGCTAGTGTGGGACATGGTCCACTTGCTAGTGTGGGACATGGTCCACCTGCTAGTGTAGGACATGGTCCACCTGCTAGTGTAGGACATGGTCCACCTGCTAGTGTGGGACATGGTCCACCTGCTAGTGTGGGACATGGTCCACCTGCTAGTGTGGGACATGGTCCACCTGCTAGTGTGGGACATGGTCCACCTGCTAGTGTGGGACATGGTCCACCTGCTAGTGTAGGACATGGTCCACCTGCTAGTGTGGGACATGGTCCACCTGCTAGTGTGGGACATGGTCCACCTGCTAGTGTGGGACATGGTCCACCTGCTAGTGTGGGACATGGTCCACCTGCTAGTGTGGGACATGGTCCACCTGCTAGTGTGGGACATGGTCCACCTGCTAGTGTGGGACATGGTCCACCTGCTAGTGTGGGACATGGTCCACCTGCTAGTGTGGGACATGGTCCACCTGCTAGTGTGGGACATGGTCCACCTGCTAGTGTGGGACATGGTCCACCTGCTAGTGTGGGACATGGTCCACCTGCTAGTGTGGGACATGGTCCACCTGCTAGTGTAGGACATGGTCCACCTGCTAGTGTGGGACATGGTCCACCTGCTAGTGTGGGACATGGTCCACCTGCTAGTGTGAGACATGGTCCACCTGCTAGTGTGGGACATGGTCCACCTGCTAGTGTGGGACATGGTTCACCTGCTAGTGTGGGACATGGTCCACCTGCTAGTGTGGGACATGGTCCACCTGCTAGTGTGGGACATGGTCCACCTGCTAGTGTGGGACATGGTCCACCTGCTAGTGTAAGACATGGTCCACCTGCTAGTGTGGGACATGGTCCACCTGCTATTGTGGGACATGGTCCACCTGCTAGTGTGGGACATGGTCCACCTGCTAGTGTGGGACATGGTCCAGCTGCTAGTGTGGGACATGGTCCACCTGCTAGTGTAGGACATGGTCCACCTGCTAGTGTGGGACATGGTCCACCTGCTAGTGTGGGACATGGTCCACCTGCTAGTGTGGGACATGGTCCACCTGCTAGTGTGGGACATGGTCCACCTGCTAGTGTAGGACATGGTCCACCTGCTAGTGTAGGACATGGTCCACTGCTAGTGTGGGACATGGTCCACCTGCTAGTGTGGGACATGGTCCACCTGCTAGTGTGGGACATGGTCCACCTGCTAGTGTGGGACATGGTCCACCTGCTAGTGTGGGACATGTTGCACCTGATAGTGTGGGATATGATCCACTGGCTAGCGTGGGACATGGTCCACCTGCTAGTGTGGGACATGGTCCACTGCTAGTGTGGGACATGGTCCACTGCTAGTGTGGGACATGGTTCCACTGCTAGTGTGGGACATGGTCCAGCTGCTAGTGTGGGACATGGTCCAGCTGCTAGTGTGGGACATGGTCCACTTGCTAGTGTGAGACATGGTCCACCTGCTAGTGTGGGACATGGTCCACTGCTAGTGTGGGACATGGTCACCTGCTAGTGTGGACATGTCCACCTGCTAGTGTGGGACATGGTCCAGCTGCTAGTGTGGGACATGGTCCACCTGCTAGTGTGGGACATGGTCCAGCTGCTAGTGTGGGACATGGTCCAGCTGCTAGTGTGGGACATGGTCCAGCTGCTAGTGTGGGACATGGTCCAGCTGCTAATGTGGGACATGGTCCAGCTGCTAGTGTGGGACATGGTCCAGCTGCTAATGTGGGACATGGTCCAGCTGCTAGTGTGGGACATGGTCCACCTGCTAGTGTGGGACATGGTCCAGCTGCAAGTGGGGACATGGTCCACTGCTAGTGTGGGACATGGTCCACCTGCTAGTGTGGGACATGGTCCACTGCTAGTGTGGGACATGGTCCAGCTGCTAGTGTGGGGACATGGTCCACTGCTAGTGTGGGACATGGTCCAGCTGCTAGTGTGGACATGGTCCAGCTGCTAGTGTGGGACATGGTCCAGCTGCTAGTGTGGGACATGGTCCAGCTGCTAGTGTGGGACATGGTCCACTGCTAGTGTGGGACATGGTCCACTGCTAGTGGGACATGGTCCAGCTGCTAGTGTGGGACATGGTCCAGCTGCTAGTGTGGGACATGGTCCACCTGCTAGTGTGGGACATGGTCCAGCTGCTAGTGTGGGACATGGTCCAGCTGCTAATGTGGGACATGGTCCAGCTGCTAGTGTGGGACATGGTCCAGCTGCTAATGTGGGACATGGTCCAGCTGCTAGTGTGGGACATGGTCCAGCTGCTAATGTGGGACATGGTCCAGCTGCTAGTGTGGGACATGGTCCACATGCTAGTGTGGGACATGGCCCAGCTGCTAATGTGGGACATGGTCCAGCTGCTAGTGTGGGACATGGTCCAGCTGCTAGTGTGGGACATGGTCCAGCTGCTAGTGTGGGACAAGGTCCAGAGCTGTGGGACATGGTCCACGAGTCGTGGGACATGGTCCACGTAGTGTGGGACATGGTCCTGAGTCGTGGGACAAGGTCCAAGCAGTGGGACATGGTCCACGAAGTGGGACAGGTCCAGCTGCTAGGTGGGACATGTCCACTGCAGGTGGGACATGGTCCAGATGCTAATGGCAGGCGACGTGGTCACAGTGCTCGATGTGGGACATGGTCCAGCGAACGTGGGACAAGTCCAGAGCGTGGGACATGGTCCGAGCTGGACAAGGTCCGCGTGGGACATGGTCCGACGTGGGACAAGGGCAGAGCGTGGACAATGGTCCAGACGTGACAGTCCAGACGTGGGACATGGCAGATGCGTGGGACATGGTCCAGAACGTGGGACAAGGTCAGAGCGTGGGACATGGTCCAGAACTGGACAAGTCAGAGCGTGGGACATGGTCAGTGGCAGAGGTGGGACATGGTCCAGGTGACAGTGTGGACATGGTCCAGTGCTGCAATTGTGTGGGAATGGTCAACGCTTGTGTACGTGGTCCAATGACTGTTATGGTTGCAAGGTCCGGCGTGGAATGGTCCCGAGCGTGGGACAGGTGCCGAGCGTGGGACAGGTCCTGAGCGTGGCGACCAGGCCAAGCGGGACAGAGTCCGTCAGCACGTTATGGGAAGGTCGAGCTTGTGGGCACGATGGTCCGGAGCCGTGGTAGCTGTACATCCAGTGACGTTGGGAGTTGAGGTGGTGGGATGGTGCCGGAGGGTGGATGGATGGTGGATCGTGGGAGGATGTGTCAGAGGTGGGACATGGTGAGTAGGTGGGGATCGGTGTGAGCGTGGGACTGGTGAGGGGTGGGAAGGTGTGAGTGGTGGGAGGTGGTGGAGGTGGTGGGATGTGGTGGAGGTGTGGGATGGGATGGTGGGAGGTGGTGGATGGTGGTGGAGGTGGTGGGATGGTGTGGAGGTGGGGATGGGTGGAGTGGTGGGAGGTGTGGAGGTGGGGATCCCGGTGGAGGAGGTGGTGGGATGTGGTGGAGGTGGTGTTATGGTGGTGGAGGTGGTTGATGTGGGCTAGGTGGGATTTGTTTGGGTTTTGAAGGTGGTGGATGGTGGTGGAGGTGGTGGGATGGTGGTGGAGGTGTGGATGGCGTGGAGGGTTCGTGGGATGGTGGTGGAGGTGGTGGGATTGGTGTGAGTGTGGGATGTGGTGGAACAGGTGGATGTTGGAAGGGTAGGGTTTAGGTGGTGGGATGGTGGTGGAGGTGTGGGATGGTGGTGGAGGTGGTGGGATGGTGGTGGAGGTGGTGGGATGGTGGTGGAGGTGGTGGGATGGTGGTGGAGGTGGGATGGTGGTGGAGTGGGGATGGTGTGGAGGTGGTGGGATGGTGGTGGAGGTCGTGGGATGGTGCTAGATGTCATGGGATGATGGTGGAGGTTAGCATAGAGAGGTTAGCATGCTAACCTCTGTATGATGTATAAATATATATAGTACCTAGTCGGATGAATCTTATTGTAGCCAGGTGGCCCAGTGGCTTGCGCACTGGCCTGGAGTTTTGCCACTCACCCGCCATGGGTTCTAACCCCCACCCGTACCCTGGTTTGTTTGCAATTCTGTCATTACGATTTCGCGAGTTTTGACTGTTCATGTACTCCTCTTTCTTGAATGTTCTCCCTGGTCAGTGTCTGCCACGATCTCCCACTTAAGGAGTCCTTAACAGAAATGACAAGAGGAAAATTATTTGGGGAAGATTGCATACGGGGTAAATGAATATTTTTTTTTTTTTTTTTTTTTTTACTTTTCACTATCAATGCTAAAATTGCATCGTTTGTGGTGGCAAGAAGTTTAATGAAAATGTTCCAGTCTTGGTATAGAGGTCAACCCCCGTCTTATGGTCGGTTATTTCGATCACATCTGATGAGGTTCTAAGCTGCTACTTATATCGTGTATTAATATGGAGGTCGTCCTGGTGGGCACGACCCACGCACTTGTACAAACCGACAAAGACGACGGTCTTAAAAATCTCAGTGAAAAACGCATGACTAAGATCCTCCGACTTGATAGTAGTGGCAGGGTCGGGGGTAACTGAAGCAGGAAACAAGCGTAAACGTTGAAATTGTAACGTTCTTAACAACTAGTCTGAGGAACAGGTTATAACATGAGTCTCCGTGAAGGCTACAAACACTATGTTTGACTCGCTGAAGCCACTGACAAAAAAATGGGATTTTGTTGTTATTACTTGATTTAAGACCATTTTCTTGTGTCGCAAAAAAAAAAAAAGAGTAATGTTATGTTATTCAAGTTTGTGTTATGAATTTTTGCCGCTGATATTGTGGCTCAAATGTGGCAGCTACTGTGTCCCGTCCATCTTACCTCAGAGGTGGAGAAACTAATGTGTAATTTCTTTCCACCTTAACTTTCCCTGCTATAAAATCTTTTGATAGCAGTCTCTACGGTGGCTTGCTTGTTGACTTTGCTTGACTCTCCACCTCCCAGCACCTGGAATGTAAGAGTGTCTGTGTCTCAACAGTATTTCTTATTAGAATATCACACATTTTAGTGTGAAAAAATAATGCAGATATTTAAGCATATACCATTGGTAGGATCGTAGCATCTCTGAAAGGTTATACTAACATTGTACCAAATATTCCGTATTGGCTGACCGCCAGGCAGAAAATCGACATATTTGAATTGTGTTCTGATTGTGATTCTGAGTTCCTGTATTGTCAGTTTTTTCTGATCATGTCCATCTTCGTGCGTACATTAATTCTTGTATTTCTTCCTTTATGTTGCTCTCATTATTTTTCTGCTGTCTTTGTCGTTTCCAGTTTCTTTTTATATTGTCATCCAAGGCTCAGAGAGCAGTCATGACAGCATCTTCTCCAACACTGTGGGAGGGAGAATGAAGGGGCAGTGTATGGCAGGGGAAAATGTGAGAGGGAGAGTGTATGGTAGAGAAAATGTATAGTACTGGTGGTGTGTAAGAGGGAAAAATGTGTGGGAGAAGGTGTCTATGGGAGGGAGACTGTAGTGAACATGGAGTGTATGTCAGAAGCAGTGAAATGTAAAACTTTAGACGCATAAAACAAAATACTAGCGTAAAATAAATTGAAAGCATTATAGGCATTGTAATTTAGAGTAAGATTAAACGTTCGGTTCAGTGGCATTTTTTTTTTTTTTTGCTTTCCCACACCCTGTGAGACAACAATACACGGCGCTTGATACCTTGCTTCACCACACTGATAATGACTGTCTTCAGAAAATAATGTAATGACTCACGTTCAGTATTACACACAAACAGACAGACAGACAGATACACACACACACACACACACACACACACACTCAAACTCCATATTTCTTTCTCTCCTGCTCTGTCTTTGTCTCTCTCTCTCTCTCTCTCTTTCTCTCTCACTCCACTATCACCTCCATCAGCTATAGTGACGATAATGAGAAGCAGTAATTGGGGAAATTACAATTATCAGGTCCATCTGATGCCGTGATAAGCACAAGGCCAGCCAGCTCTTGCAGGCAGCCTTGGTAATGTGGAGAAGTTTTTAGCGATTCCAGCAAAATAAGATCGTAGAGCGGAGCACTTGACTGAGAGGCTATACTTTGTCAGACAACCAGTGCTCAACATGTCCATTATGATATATCCAGCGTGTAATCTCGCCAGACATTATATAAATAAAGATTTCCTGTTATCTAGTGACTAACCACATGTCCCATCCATCAATCATTTCCCCCCGCAACGTGGAATTAAAGTCATTATGAAGGCCAGCTCTCTGACGGGGTACAGGCCCAACCATTCATTACCTAACACGGTATATAGTTTAAGGATTTAATTACGTTTCCTCGCATAATATGCTGTGCTTATAAATAATGAAACCTCCGTGTTGATATGCTTCGCTAAACGAGAGACGGGTTAAGAAGGGGCGTTTGATCTTAATGTCAGTGATCTGCAAGAGGTCCTGATTCGCTATCGTGACATTTGACAAACAGTAAACTCGGGGTTATTCGCTGTAAATACCTTTGCTGTTATTATACACAGATGTAAACAAACTATCTGGTATAATCGAAATTATGAATGATGAGATATGGGAGAGGATGACGAGGATGAGAATGATGAACAACGACAACAGGAAAGTTGGGAATAGGATGTAATGGAAACAATAATGGAATTGCTTTTGCTGTGAGAGCTGAGTACAGAGTATCATCACCACTACCAACACCATTATCAACACCATCACTATCAGTACCACCACTATTACCACCAGCATCACCACCTCTGACATCACTACCTCCATCCACCACTATCACCATTACCACCACCACCACAATCACCACCACTACTATTACAACCAAAACTATCACCACCATCGTCATCATCCCCGTTGTCGTAGCTGTCGCCTCCGCCGCCTCCGCCGCCTCCGCCGCCTCTGCCGCCTCCGCCGCCTCCGCCGCCTCTGCCGCCTCCGCCGCCTCCGCCGCCACCTTCCCCTCTATCATTACACTAGAGCTTAATGAAAAAGTTGAGGCTGTGTTGTTAACCTCACTGTGTTTAACAACTTAAACTAATAAAGTCACTAAAACGACAGAAATTAGACGTGATAGGAGACACGCTGAAGTTCATGTTTTGTAATGATAACTTGTAATGATAACTTGTAATGATAACTTGTAATGATAACTTGTAATGGTAACTTGTAATGGTAACTAATAATTACCATTATTTATCCCGAGGAATTGTCCTCCAGCTAGGAAAACTTCGAGACGCACAAAATCAACCTTTACAGACATTGACCGTAAGACCCAAAACTTCCTGATATCTTCCATCTTTTGTTTGCTGTTGTTGGGTTATATTTCTCGGAGCCTCAGATCTCGTCCACCAGTGTGTATGTGAATTATATATTTGTTTGTGTGAAGCTGTGAACGCATGGTGGTCATTCAGGGCAGAGGAAGCTGCTGGAGGCTCCTCCCACACCTCTATCACACTATTCCGAACACTTTAATCTGGATCAGAAGAATCTATATATATTAATTTCTTGAAAGTGTCTCGGTGGGTTTGGGTGTAACGATCAGTTAACATTACGTGTAATAGATCCTTTCGTGTTTTTCTCATGTGAGCTGACATCAGCAGACTCAGCGGGTTCACATTCTTCTTCTTAGTGAGTTAAGCTCTTGTGTGTATAAGGAAATTGTAGATTTTAAGGTCACACAAAAAAATATTAAAAGTTAGGATAATCGTAGACTCTTCTAAATCTCTCTTTTTAAGAGGAGGGAAGAAAATGTAACATTACAAACCCACGTCAGTGCCATTACTGTTTTTAGACTTACTAATGAGATGTTAGGTTCAAAGTGAGGACATTTTCTCATAACTATTTTTTTGTGTATATATGGAGGTCACTGACCTTCAAGAGTGTAATCTTTAGCCTTTAACCTCTGATCTTAATGAGGAGAGGCGAAGCTGGAGAGAGGCGAGTAATAAGGTTAGATGGAATGAGAGAACCTGACTGAACCGTGGCAAGCTAGGCATGAGCCGAAAGTGAGGATCAGCTAATGATCCGAAAGTCAAGGAAGATGCGTATAGTTTTATGTGAGTACTGTAGTGAGTACTATAATCCTTGAGTGCCTCTCAGCCTTAGCTCTCTCCTTCGATAATAACACTTCCGTCTGGGTATCTTTATTGTAGACGTTTCGCCATCCAGTGGTTTTATCAATACAAATTCTAGGACATAACTTGAAGACAGTAGAACTATGTACGGAAAGAAACCCTCAACTAAGAGTAAGACCATCAACAAACACGAAAAAATCGGGCCCTTTATTAGAACGTCGTGACCACATATCACTGGGCGATTCCCCGGGAAACCTTTCCAGAAAGGGTAGTTGTATAATTGCGTACCTAAATACAGCCTCAAAATGTCCATATTATTCGACAATGTACATGAATATCCACACAGATGGATCACATTGCAATATCTGGGATCTAATTGAACGTTTCGCCCATCCATCCTCAATACAAATTCACATAACTTAAACTAAAATAATCGAGAGAAAATACCTCACCTACGAAATTTAACCTCTCTTATAAGCCTACTATCACAAACTCCCCCTACCATGAAAATGACCCAGATCGCGTCTGCACACTGACCCTATAATACCCCAATCTCTTGTTCAGCTCCCACTAATCCTTCGCCTACCAGTAAACTGACTCCAATCTCCTGTACTATTTCCTACTGTCCTTCAAGATGTCCTAGAATTTAATTGAAACCCTACTGGATAGGCGAATGTCTACATAGTACCCAGTAATGGCACATGGCCTAATCTCATCTTGTCGTATTAAATACCATCGTAACAAGAAACACTCCTATCTTCTGTATTAATCAAGTACTGAGTACAGGATAATAACCAGTTTGTTGTGTTTGTATGCCCAGTAACATGGCACACCCTCAATGCTTGTGTTGTGTTGTAGTACCAGTACAGGTCAACAACCCTCATCTTGTTTGTGTTTAGTAGCCAGACATGGTCACACACCTCATGCTTGTGTTGTGTTGTAGTTGCCAGTACATGGTCACACTCTAATGCTTGTGTTGTGTTGTAGTAGCCAGTACATGGTCAACACCCTCATGCTTGTGTTGTGTTGTAGTAGCCAGTACATGGTCACACCCTCATGCTTGTGTTGTGTTGTAGTAGCCAGTACATGGTCAACACCCTCATGCTTGGTTGTTTTAGTACCAGTACATGGCCCCAAACACCCTCATGCTTGGTTGTGTTGTATAGCCATACATGGAACACAACCCTCATGTTTGTTTGTTGAAGTAGCCAGTACAGGTCAACACACCCTCATGCTTGTTTGTGTTTAAGTATGCCCAGTACATGAAACACCCTATCTTTGTTGAGTTGATACCGTACAATGGTCACAAAACCCTCATGCTTGTGTGTGTTGTATAGCCAGTACACACACACCCTATTTTGTTTTATCCATACATAAAACCCACCACTATTTATTGACCTACCCAAACCCCTCACATAGACCTTTCCACACTAAAACACTACTGACCCCCACACAACACACTACAAACCCTCCACACTCCCACACTCCTGACCCTCCACACTACACACTACAAACCCTCCACACTACACACTACTGACCCTCCACATTTACACCCCTACAAAAACCCTCCAACACTACACACTACTGACCCCCCAAACACACACACTACAAACCCTCCCCACAAACACTACGACCCCCACACTACACACTACAAACCCTCCACATACACCTACTGACCCCACCAAAAACTACACAACACAAACCCTCCACACTACACACTACTGACCCTCCACACTACACACTACAAACCCTCCACACTCACACTACTGACCCTCCACACTACACACAAACAAACCCTCCACACTACACACTACGACCCTCCACACTACCCACTACAACCCTCCACACTACAAAACTACTGACCCTCCACACTACAAAACTACAACCCTCCACACTCACACTACTAAACCCCCACACTACACACTACTGACCCTCCACACTAACACACTTACAAACCCTCCACACTACACACTACTGACCCTCCACACTACACACTACAACCCTCCACACTCACACTACTGACCCTCCACACAACACACAAAACCCCCTCCACACTACACACTACTGACCCTCCACACTCACACCCCAACAACCCTCCACACACACAAACTGACTCCCTCCCACTACACACTACACCCTCCACACTCACACTACTGACCTCCACACTACACCTACAACCCTCCACACTCACACTACTGACCCTCCACACTACAGACCCTCCACACTACAAAACTACTGACCCTCCACACTAACACACTCACACTCAACACCTACCTCACACTAACTGACCCTCCACACTACACACTACGACCCTCCACACACACACTACGACCCTCCACACTACACACTACTGACCCTCCACACTAAAACACTACGACCCTCCACACTACACACTACTGACCCTCCACACTACACACTACTGACCCTCCACACTACACACTACAGACCCTCCACACTACAAAACTACGACCCTCCACACTACACACTACTGACCCTCCACACTACACACTACTGACCCTCCACACTACACACTACAGACCCTCCACACTACAACTACTGACCCTCCACACTACACACTACTGACCCTCCACACTAAAACACTACAGACCCTCCACACTACACACTACTAAACCTCCACACTACACACTACAGACCCTCCACACTACACAACAGACCCTCCACACTACACACTACTGACCCTCCACACTAAAACACTACGACCCTCCCACAACACACTAGACCCTCCCACTACACACTATGACCCTCCACACTGCACACTACTGACCCTCCACACTAACACATACAGACCCTCCACACTACACACTACTGACCCTCCACACTCCCCACTACAGACCCTCCACACTACAAAATACAGGACCCTCCACACTACACACTAGACCCTCCACACTACACACTACAGACCCTCCACACTACACACTACTGGACCCTCCACACTGCACACTACGACCCTCCACACTACACACTACGACCCTCCACACTACACACTACGACCCTCCACACTGCCCCCACTACAGCCCTCCAAAACTACACACTAAATGACCCTCCACACTACACCTTACAGCCCCTCCACACTACACACAAACGACCTCCACACTACACACACGACCCTCCCCCACTACACACTACAGACCCTCCCACACTACACACTACGACCCTCCACACTACACACACTGACCCTCCACACTACACACTACTGACCCTCCACACTACACACTACAAACCCCCACACTACACACACAGACCCTCCACACTACACACTACTGACCCTCCACACTACACCTACGACCCTCCACACTACACACTACGACCCTCCACACTACACACTACTGACCCTCCCAAAACTACACACTACGGACCCTCCACACTACACATACTGACCCTCCACACTACACACTACTGACCCCCCACACTACACACTACTGAACCTCCACACTACACACACTGACCCCCCACCCCTCACACTACTGACCCTCCACACTACACACTACTGACCCTCCACACTACACACTACTGACCCCCACACTAAAACACTACTGACCCTCCCACACTACACACTACTGACCCTCCACACTACACACTACTGACCCTCCAAAACTCACACTACTGACCCTCCACACTACACACTACTGACCCCCACACTCACACTACGACCCTCCACACTACACACTACAGACCCTCCAAAACTACACACTACTGACCCTCCACACTACACACTACTGACCCTCCACACTACACACTACAGACCCTCCACACACACACATACCAGACCCTCCACACTACACACTACGACCCTCCACACTACACACTACAGACCCCCTCCACACTACACACAAACCTGACACCTCCACACTACACACTACAGACCCTCCACACTACACACTACAGACCCCTCCACACTACACACTACAGACCCTCCACACTACACACTACTGACCCTCCACACTACACACTACGACCCTCCACACTACACACTACAGACCCTCCACACTAACACTACTGACCCTCCACACTACACACTACTGACCCTCCACACTACCCACTAACAGACCCTCCACACTACACACTACAGACCCTCCACACTAAAAAACCCCGGACCCTCCACACTACACACTACAGACCCTCCACACTACACACTACGACCCTCCACACTAACACACACAAACCCTCCACACTACACACAACCTGACCCTCCACACTACACACTACAGACCCTCCACACTACACACTACTGACCCTCCACACTACACACAAACGACCCTCCACACTACACACTACTGACCCTCCACACTACACACTACAGACCCTCCACACTACACACTACGACCCTCCACACTACACACTATGACCCCCACACTACACACAACAAACCCTCAACACTACACACACGACCCTCCACATACACACTACAGACCCTCCACACTACACACTACAGACCCTCCAAAACTACACACTACTGCCCCTCCACACTACACACTACAGACCCTCCACACTACACACAACAGCCCCTCCACACAAACACACTACTGACCCTCCACCCCCCCCCCCACACACCCCAAACAGACCCTCCACACTACACACTACTGACCCTCCCACTACACACTACAGACCCTCCACACTACACACTAACAGACCCTCCACACTACACACTACAGACCCTCCACACTACACACTACGACCCTCCACACTACACACTACAGACCCTCCACACTACACACTACGACCCTCCACACTACACACTACTGACCCTCACACTACACACTACAGACCCTCCACACTACACACACAGACCCTCCACACTACACACTACGACCCTCCCACTACACACTACTGACCCTCCACACTCACCTACTGACCCTCCACCTACACACTACAGACCCTCCACACTACACACTACAGACCCTCCACACTACACACTACTGACCCCCCACACTACACACTACTGACCCTCCACACTACACACTACTGACCCTCCCACACAACACACTACTGACCCTCCACACTACACACTACTGACCCTCCACACTACACACTACTGACCCTCCACACTAACACACTACTGACCCTCCACACTACACACTACTGACCCTCCACACTACACACTACTGACCCTCCACACTACACACTACTGACCCTCCACACTAACACACACTGACCCCCCACACTACACACTACTGACCCTCCACACTACACAGTACTGACCCCCACACTACACACTACTGACCCTCCACACTACACACTACTGACCCTCCACACAAACACACTACGACCCTCACACTACACACTACGACCCTCCACACTACACACTACAGCCCCTCCACACTACACACACTGACCCTCCACACTACACACTACTGACCCTCCCACTACACACACAGACCCTCCAACTACACACTACTGAACCCTCCACACTACACACTACTGACCCTCCACACTACACACTACAGACCCTCCACACTACACACTACTGACCCTCCACACACACACTACAGACCCTCCACACTACACACTACAGACTCCCCACACTACACACTACTGACCCCCACACTACACACTACTGACCCTCCACACTACACACTACTGACCCCCCCACACTACACACTACTGACCCCTCCACACTACACACTACTGACCCTCCACACTACACACTACTGACCCTCCACACTACACACTACTGACCCTCCACACTACACACTACAGACCCTCCACACTAAAACACTAGTGACCCTCCACACTACACACTACTGACCCTCCACACTACACACTACAGACCCTCCACACTACACACTACTGACCCTCCACACTACACACTACTGACCCTCCACACTACACACTACTGACCCTCCACACTACACACTACAGACCCTCCACACTACACACTACTGACCCTCCACACTACACACTACAGACCCTCCACACTACACACTACTGACCCTCCACACTGCACACTACTGACCCTCCAACACTACACACTACAGACCCCCACACTAAACCTACTGACCCTCCACACAAACACACTACTGACCCTCCACACTACACACTACTGACCCTCCACACTACACACTACAGACCTGCACACTAAAACACTACTGACCCTCCACACTACACACTACAAACCCCTCCACACTGCACACTACTGACCCTCCAACTACACACTCTGACCCTCCACACTACACACTACTGACCCTCCACACACACACTACTGACCCTCCACACTACACACTACTGACCCTCCACATACACACTACTGACCCTCCACACAAACACACTACTGACCCTCCACACTACACACTACAAACCTCCACACTGCACACTACTGACCCTCCACACTACACACTACAAACCCTCCACACTACACCCCTACTGACCCTCCACACTACAGACCCTCCACACTACACACTACGACCCTCCACACTACAGACCCTCCACACTGCCACTACTGACCCTCCACACTACTGACCCCCCCACTACACACTACTGACCCTCCACACTACACACTACAGACCCTCCACACTACACACTACTGACCCCCCACACTAACACACTACAGACCCTCCACACTACACACTACCAGACCCTCCACACTACACACACTGACCCTCCACACTACACACTACTGACCCTCCACACTACACACTACTGACCCCCACACTACACACTACTGACCCTCCACACTACACACTACAGACCCTCCACACTACACACTACAGACCCTCCACACTACACACTAACTGACCCTCCACACTACACACTACTGACCCCCACACTACACACTACTGACCCTCCCCCACTACACACTACTGACCTCCACACTACACATACAGACCCTCCACACTACACACTACAGACCCTCCACACTACACACTACTGACCCTCCAAAACTACACACTACTGACCCTCCACACTACACACTGGAGACCCTCCACACAAACACACTACTGACCCTCCACACTGCACACTACTGACCCTCCACACTACACACTACAGCCCCTCCACACTACACACTACTGACCCTCCCCACTGCACACTACTGACCCTCCACACTACACACTACAGACCCTCCACACACACACTACTGACCCTCCACACTACACACTACAGACCCTCCACACTACACACTACTGACCCTCCACACTGCACACTACTGACCCTCCACACACACACTACAGACCCTCCACACTACACACCTACTGACCCTCCACACTGCACACTACTGCCCCTCCACCACTACACACTACAGACCCTCCACACTACACACTACTGACCCTCCACACTGCACACTACTGACCCTCCACACTACACACTACTGACCCTCCACACTACACACTACTGACCCCCACACTAACCACTACTGACCCCCCCACACTGCACACTACTGACCCTCCACACTACACACTACTTGACCCTCCACACTACACACTACTGACCCTCCACACTACACCCCTACTGACCCTCTACACTAAAACACTACAGACCCTCCACACTACACACTACTGACCCCCACACTGCACACTACTGACCCCCCCACACTACACACTACTGACCCTCCACACTACCACTACTGACCCTCCACACTCCCACACTACTGACCCTCCACACTACACCACTCTGACCCTCCACCCTACACACTACTGACCCTCCACACATAAAACACTACTGACCCCCACACTACACACTACTGACCCCCACCTGCACACTACAGACCCTCCACACTACCCCACTACTGACCCTCCACACTACACACTACTGACCCTCCACACTACACACTACTGCCCCTCCACACTACACACTACAGACCCTCCACACTACACACTACAGCCCCCTCCACACTACCCCACTACTGCCCCTCCACACTACACACAACTGACCCCCACACTACACACTACTGCCCCCTCCCCCACTACACACTACAGACCCTCCACACTACACACTACAGACCCTCCACACTACACACTACAGACCCTCCACACTACACACTACTGACCCTCCACACTACACACTACAGACCCTCCACACTACACACTACAGACCCTCCACACTATACACTACTGACCCTCCACACTACACACTACTGACCCTCCAACTACACACTACAGACCCTCCACACTACACACTACAGACCCTCCCACTACACACTACTGACCCTCCACACACACACACAGACCCTCCACACTACACACTACTGATCCTCCACACTACACACTACAGACCCTCCACACTACAAAACTACTGACCCTCCCACACTACACACTACAGACCCTCCACACTCCCACACTACTGCCCCCCCACACTACACACTACTGACCCTCCACACTACACACTACTGACCCCCACACTACACACTACAGACCCTCCACAACTACACACTACAGACCCTCCACACTACACACTACTGACCCTCCACACTACACACTACAGACCCTCCACGCTACACACTACTGCCCCTCCACACTACACACTACAGCCCCTTTCCACACTACACACTACAGACCCTCCACACTACACACTACTGACCCTCCACACTACACACTAAAAGAACCCCCACACTACACACTACAGACCCTCCACACTACACACTACTGACCCTCCACACTACACACTACAGACCCTCCACACTACACATTTACTGACCCTCCACACTACACACTACAGACCCTCCACACTACACACTACAGACCCTCCACACTAAAACACTACAGACCCCCCCACACTAAAACACTACGACCCCTCCACACTACACACTACGACCCTCCACACTAACACCTACTGACCCTCCACACTACACACTACTGACCCCCCACATACACACTACAACCCCCCACATACACACTACAGACCCTCCACACTACACACTACTGCCCCTCCACACTACACACAACGACCCTCCACACTACACACTACTGACCCTCCACACTACACACTACAGACCCTCCACACTACACACTACAGACCCTCCACACTACACACTACTGACCCTCCACACTACACACTACTGACCCTCCACACAAACACACTACTGACCCTCCACACTCACACTACTGACCCTCCACACTACACACAACTGAACCCTCCACACTACACACTACACCCCCACACTCACACTACTGACCCTCCACACTACACACTACTGACCCTCCACATTTACACACAACTGACCCTCCACACTACACACTACTGACCCTCCACACTACACACTACTGACCCTCCACACTACACATACTGACCCTCCACACTACACACTACTGACCCTCCACACTACACACTACTGACCTCCACACTACACACTACTGACCCTCCACACTACACACTACGGGAACCCTCCACACTACACACTACAGACCCTCCACACACACACTACTGACCCTCCACCCACTACACACTACTGACCCTCCACACTACACACACAGACCCTCCACACTACACACTACTGACCCTCCACACTACACACTACTGACCCTCCACCCTACACACTACAGACCCTCCACACTACACACTACTGACCCTCCACACTAAAACACTACAGACCCTCCACACTACACACTACAGACTCTCCACACAACACACAAACTGACCCTCCACACTACACACTACTGACCCTCCACACTACACACTACTGACCCTCCACACTACACACTACTGCCCCTCCACACTACACACACGGACCCTCCACACTACACACTACTGACCCTCCACACTACACACTACTGACCCTCCACACTACTCACTACAGACCCTCCACACTACACACTAGTGAACCTCCACACTCCCAACACTACTGACCCCCACACACCCACTACAGACCCTCCACACTACACACTAATGACCCTCCAAACACTACACACTACTGACCCTCCACACTACACACTACTGACCCTCCACACTACACACTACAGACACTACACACTACTGACCCTCCACACTACACACTACAGCCCCTCCAAACTACACACTACTGACCCTCCACACTGCACACTACTGACCCTCCACACTACACACTACAGCCCCTCCACACTACACACTACGACCCTCCACACTACACACTACTGACCCTCCACACACACACTACTGACCCTCCACACTACACACTACAGGACCCTCCACACTACACACTACTGACCCTCCACCCCTACACACTAAAAACCCCTCCACACTGCACACTACTAAACCTCCACACTACACACTACGACCCCCCACACTACACACTACTGACCCTCCACACTACACACTACTGACCCTCCACACTACACACTACTGACCCTCCACACTACACACTACTGACCCTCCACACTACACACTACTGACCCTCCACACTACACACTACTGACCCTCCACACTACACACTACTGACCCTCCACACTACACACTACTGACCCTCCACACTACACACTACTGACCCTCCACACAAACACACTCCCGACTCTCCACACTACACACTACTGACCCCTCCACACTACACACTACTGACCCTCCACACTACACACTACGGGACCCTCCACACACACACTACGACCCTCCACACTACACACTACTGACCCTCCACACTACACACTACTGACCCTCCACACTACACACTACTGACCCTCCACACTACACACTACAGACCCTCCAAAACACACACTACTGACCTCCACACTACACACTACTGACCCTCCACACTACACACTACTGACCCTCCACACTACACACTACTGACCCTCCACACTACACACTACTGACCCTCCACACTACACACTACTGACCCTCACACTACACACTACTGACCCTCCACACTACACACTACTGACCCTCCACACTACCCCCACAAACAGACCCTCCACACTACACACTACTGACCCTCCACAACTACACACTACTGACCCTCCACACTACACACTACTGACCCTCCACACTACACACTACTGACCCCCCACACTACACACTACTGACCCTCCACACTAACACAACAAACCCTCCACACGCCCACTACGGGACCCTCCACACTAACACCTACTGACCCTCCACACTACACAACTGACCCTCCACACTACACACTACAGACCCTCCACACTCACACCTACTGACCCTCCACACTACACACCACTGACCCTCCACACTACACACTACTGACCCTCCACACACACACTACTGACCCTCCACACTACACACTACTGACCCTCCACACTACACACTACAAACCCTCCACACTGCACACTACTGACCCTCCACACTACACACTACTGACCCTCCACACTACACACTACTGACCCTCCACACTACACACTACTGACCCTCCACACTACACACTACTGACCCCCACACTACACACTACTGACCCTCCACACTACACACTACTGACCCTCCACACTACACACTACTGACCCTCCACACTACACCTACAAACCCTCCACACTGCACACTACTGACCCTCCACACTACACACTACTGACCCTCCACACTACACACTACTGACCCCCACACTACACACTACAAAACCCTCCACACTACACACTACTGACCCTCCACACTACACAAAACTGACCCTCCACACTAACCCCACTATGCCCCTCCACACTACACACTACTGACCCTCCACACTACACACTACTGACCCTCCACACTACACACTACAAACCCTCCACACTGCACACTACTGCCCCCTCCACACATACACACTACTGACCCTCCACACTACACACTACTGACCCTCCACACACACACATTTGACCCTCCACACTACACACTACAAACCCTCCACACGCACACAACTGACCCTCCACACTACACACTACTGACCCTCCACACTACAAAACTACTGACCCTCCACACTACACACTACTGACCCTCCACACTACACACTACTGACCCTCCACACTACACACTACTGACCCTCCACACTACACACTACTGACCCTCCACACTACACACTACTGACCCTCCACACTACACACACTGACCCTCCACCTACACACTACAGACCCTCCACACTACACACACTGACCCTCCACACTACACACTACTGACCCTCCACACTACACACTACTGACCCTCCACACTACACACTACTGACCCTCCACACTACACACTACTGACCCTCACATATTTATACGGATGCATTTTTTTTCGTATATACTGTTTGTACTGAAAGTATCTTATAATGGAAGAGCTGTTGACTGCTGTATGGAAGTGGGTCGTTGAGGGAGTGTCGTGACGACCACTGTTGAATGTGACGGTTATTACTGTCGTTAATTAATATTAACTTAACAAAAAAGGAAGTCTTGGGGTCGCTCAGCTTGCGGTCTGACACCGGGAAGTATCCGGACTGGAGGAACACACAAAGAATTCGGATTGGAGGAACACACAAGAAGGATCAGGATTAGAGAAACACACGCAAAGGAACCGGAGTTTAGGAAACACAAGGAATCCGGATTGGAGGAACACACGCAAAGGCTCTGGATTGAAGGAACACACCGCAAAGGATCCGGATTGAAGGAACACACCGCAAAGGATCCGGATTGAAGGAACACACCGCAAAGGATCCGGATTGAAGGAACACACTGCAAAGGATCCGGACTGAAGGAACACACCGCAAAGGATCCGGATTGAAGGAACACACCGCAAAGGATCCGATTGAAGGAACACAACCGCAAAGGATCCGGATTGAAGGAACACACCGCAAAGGATCCGGATTGAAGGAACACACCGCAAAGGATCCGGATTGAAGGAACACACCACAAAGGATCCGGATTGAAGGAACACACCGCAAAGGATCCGGATTGAAGGAACACACCGCAAAGGATCCGGATTGAAGGAACACACTGCAAAGGATCCGGACTGAAGGAACACATCGCAAAGGATCCGGATTGAAGGAACACACCGCAAAGGATCCGGATTGAAGGAACACACCGCAAAGGATCCGGATTGAAGGAACACACCGCAAAGGATCCGGATTGAAGGAACACACCGCAAAGGATCCGGATTGAAGGAACACACCACAAAGGATCCGGATTGAAGGAACACACCGCAAAGGATCCGGATTGAAGGAACACACCGCAAAGGATCCGGATTGAAGGAACACACCGCAAAGGATCCGGATTGAAGGAACACACGTATATGATCAGGATTAGAATTTATCGTACAGTCAGCAGTTAAGACATTATTTGGTACAATATATACTAATTGCTGTACTTAACGCATTAGTATACCAGCCACACTGGTATACCAGCCACACTGGTATACCAGGCACACTGGTATACCAACCACATTAGTATACCAGCCACACTGGTATACCAGGCACACTGGTATACCAGCCACATTAGTATACCAGCCTCACTGGTATACCAGGCACACTGGTATACCAACCGCATTAGTATACCAGCCACATTAGTATATTAGGCACATTGGTATACCAGCTACATTAGTATATCAGGAACATTGGTATATCAGGCACATTATCAGAGCATTGGAATCTTGTCCAGTTCTAATGCTATATTTATGTTGTTTTAATCATAGTTCGAGATTTTTACCAGTTTGATCGTAATAAACTTTATCGCAAATTTTACAAGGAATCTTATAGACACATCCATCAGCATTTTGGGGGAAATTCTTTATCAAAAGTTTTTTTTATTGTGTCAAGGTTTTTGAATACAACTTTAATATTAAAAGTCTTAAGAAGAGAAGGCATATCAACCAAGTTTTCATGGTAAGGGAGAACCAACAATTTTAGTTGAATAAGGCTGGTTGCCCCCTTTTTTGATTGTAAAAAGTATTTCTAGCAACTTTAAAAGATTTATCAATTACATTTCTTGGGTATTTTAAATCATTACCTATTTCATAAATTTTGGATTTTTCCTCAACTATGAACTCAGGACTACAAATTCGTAAAGCTCTCAAAACATTGATGAGAAAACAGACAGTTTTTACTCTAAACTTGATGCAAAGAATAAAGTGGACATAGGGAAAAGTTGATAAATTAAGCTCCTTGACTGACTAAATGATTTTAACATGGTTAGTTTTTGATGTTACTTCCTTGTTTACCCAAAGTTCCTGTTGATGATTTATTAAGTTTTTTATCTGAAGAACTCGTTAACTATGATTTAAACCCTTGCCAGTTCCTACTATCATTAAACTTATTAAACTTTGCATTGTTGGGTGCAAAATTTTTTATTTAAAAGATAAGTTTTACACTCAGAAGTTTGGCATGGCAATGGGAAATCCCCTTTCACCTGTTCTTAGTAACCTATACATGGAAATTTTTTGAAACAAGGTTGCTTAACACAATCCTCCCTAATAGAGCTAAATGGTTCTGATATGTTGATGATATTTTGTGTCTTATGCCCAAAAATGTAGATATACACCATTTTCTTGGAAAATTAAATAGCTTAGCCCATTCTGTAAATTTTACTGATGAATTTGAAGAAAAAACTCATTGCCTTTTCTAGATGTTTTAATTATTAAGGGGAAAAATGAATTCAAATTTAAAATTTACACAAAACCTACAAATAACTGTTCCTATGTCCACTATTATTCTTTGCATCAAGATAGAGCTAAACTGTCTGTTTTCTCATCAATGTTTCTGAGAGCTTTACGAATTTGTAGTCCAGACTTCATAGATGAGGAAATATCCAAAATTTATGAAATAGTTTAATGATTTAAAATACCCAAGAAATGTAATTGATAAATCTTTTAAAGTTGCTAAAAAATACTTTTTACAATCCAAAAAGGACAACCAACCTTATTCAACTAAAAATATGTTGGTTCTCCCTTTCCATGAAAACTTGGTTGATATCCTTCTCTTCTTAAGAAATTTTTTAAAATTAAAGTTGTATTCAAAAATCTTGGTACAGTAAAAAAAACTTTTGATAAAGAATTCCCCCCAAAATGCTGAGGATGTGTCTAAAGATTCCCTTTTAAAAAAATTTTCGATAAAGTTTATTACGGTCCAAACTGGTTTAAAAAAAATCGAACTAAGATTAAAACAACATAAATATAGCATTAGAACTGGACAAATTCCAATTTCTCTATTATTTCATGTAAGAGGGTTTTAACCATCCAATTGATTTTTCAAAAAGTTGAGAAAGTAGTATCAAGCAAGTTTCCCTGGCTGACAGGAATATAAATGAATCTGTTCATAAAAAGCAGTTTTTGACAATAATATGAATATTTCCTTTGGTTTATTTAAATTAGATCCATTTTTTAATTAATAGAATTTGGAAGAAATTTTAAAAATACATTGGACAAATAATAATTTTTAAAAAATTTTCTTGGGTAGAATAGTTTGTTGGCGGGTTGTTTCGAAGGGCCTGTCCAGTTGGGCCGCGCGCGTCAGGTGTTTAACCGTTTGTGGGATCTGATAGTGAGGTGTTGGCCAGACCCCTTATATACCTTCCTTGGATGCTTTACTTTCATAGTTCCTTGATAATGTGAGTAGTCACGAAAGCGCTTGGAATTTCCTATTCTTTCACAGTGGTTTTTTTTTTCCAAATTAAAATTTCCTGTTTACTGTGATCTTTTTGCATATATAAAATAATAATATATATATATATATATATATATATATATTTATTTTATATATAATAATATAGGGAGGTACCACCTCTAGAACGTTATAGGGACCCTCATCCTCAGAGAAAAGAATAAACTTGCTTCAGGGGAAAAATCAAGATTCTCCCTGAAGCTGTTTGAGAATTTTCTCCAAACCACCCCAATATTTATATATATTAAAAAATATATTTTAATATATATATATATATATATATTAATATATATAATTATATATTATATATATATATATTTAACAAGTCGGCCGTCCCCACCGAGGCGGGTGACCCAAAAAGAAAGAAAATCCCAAAAAGAAAATACTTACATCATTCAACCCCTTTCACCTCACCACACATAATCACTGTTTTTGCAGATGTGCTCAGAACACAACAGTTTAGAAGCATTTTACGTATAAAGATACACAACATATCCCTCAAACTGCAATATCCCAAACCCCTCCCTTTTGAGCGCAGGCATTGTACTTCCCGTTTCCAGGACTCAAGTTTCCGGGTATATAAAAATAACCGGTTTCCCTGAATCCCTTCACTAAATATTACCCTGCTCACACTCCAACAACTCGTCAGGTCCCAAATACCATTCGTCTCCATTCACTCCTATCGAACACGCTCAGCAACGCCTGCTGGAAGTCCAAGCCCCTCGCCCACAAAACCTCCCTTACCCCTTCCTTCCAGCCTTTTCGAGGACGACCCCTACCCCACCTTCCTTCCCCTACAGAGTTAAAACGCTCTCCATGTCATTCTACTTTGATCCATTCTCTCTAAATGACCAAACCACCTCAACAACCCCTCTTCAGCCCTCTGACTAATACTTTTATTAACTCCACACCTTCTCCTAATTTCCACACTCCGATTTTTCTGCATAATATTTTTCACCACACATTGCCCTTAGACAGGACATCTCCACTGCTTCCAACCGTCTCCTCGCTGCTGCATTCACAACCCAAGCTTCACACCCATATAAGAGTGTTGGGACTACTATACTTTCATACATTCCCTTCTTTGCCTCCATAATAACATTTTTTTTGCCTCCACATATACCCAACGCACCACTCACCTTTTTTCCCTCATCATTCAAGATTAACCTCATCCTTCATAAATCCATCCGCCGACAACGTCACCTCCCCAAATATCTGAAAACATTCACTTCTTCCATACTCCCCCCTCCCCAATTGATATCCAATTTTCCTTTATCAAAATCATTTGATACCCTCATCACCTTACTTTTCTATGTTCACTTTCAATTTCAACCTTTACACACACCCCAAACTCATCCACTAACCTTTGCAATTTTTCTTTACAATCTCCCATAAACACAGTATCATCAGCAAAAAGCAACTGTGTCAATTCCCATTTTGTATTTGATTCCCCCTAATTTAATCCCATCCCTCTCCCGAACACCCTAGCATTTACTTCTTTACAACCCCATCTATAAATATATTAAACAAACCAAGTGACATTACACATCCCTGTCTAAGACCTACTTTTACCGGGAAGTAGTCTCCCTCTCTTCTACACACCTAACCTGAGCCTCACTATCCTCATAAAAACTCTTTACAGCATTTAGTAACTTACCACCTATTCCATATACTTGTAACATCTGCCACATTGTTCCTCTATCCACTCTATCATATGCCTTTTCTAAATCCATAAATGCAATAAAAACTTCCCTACCTTTATCTAAATACTGTTCACATATATGCTTCAATGTAAACACTTGGTAAATAACAAAAAAGGCACAATATCGTGACTGGAACGAAACACAAATAACCCGCACATAAAAGAGAGAAGCTTACGACAACGTTTCGGTCCGACTTGGACCATTGACCAGTGACTTTGTCAATGATCCAAGTCGGACAGAAACGTCGTCGTAAGCTTCTCTCTTTTATGTGCGGGTTATTTGTGTGTAAACACTTGGTCTACACATCCCCTACCCACTCTGAAACCTCCTTGCTCATCTGCAATCCTAGATTCTGTCTTACCTCTAATTCTTTCATTTATAACCCTACCGTATACTTTTCCTGGTATACTCAGTAAACTTATTCTTCTATAATTTTTACAATCTCTTTTGTCCCCTTTCCCTTCATATAAAGGGACCATACACGCTCTCCGCCAATTCCTAGGTACCTTTCCCTCTTTCATACATTTATTAAACAAAAATACCAACCACTCCAACACTATATCTTCCCCTGCTTTTTACATTTCTGTCATGATCCCGTCAGTTCCAGCTGCTTTACCCCCTTTCATTCTACGTAATGCCTCACGCACCTCCCCCACACTCACATCCTGTTCTTCTTCACTCCTAAAAGATGGTATACCTCCCTGTCCAGTGCATGAAATTACCACCTCCCTTTCTTCGTCGACATTTAAAAGTTCTTCAAAATATTCCCGCCATCTACCCAAAACCTCCATCTCCCCATCTACTAACTCCCCTACTCTGTTTTTAACTGACAAATCCATTCGTTCTCTAGGCTTTCTTAACTTGTTTAACTCACTGTGTGACAAGTGTTGAAGAGCAGTCTGGTAAAACAGCCGGACGCAGAAAACATCCGGACTCGCTAATAAGCTGTATAATATTATTATTATATAATTTACGGGTGACACAGGACCTGGGGAACATGAGGTACTCAAGCTTGATCTATGGGTCTGACACCGCTACAACAGTAGACAACAGACAGCGCTCTATACCTGCTGAGCAGCAGCAGCAGCAGCAGCAGCAGCAGCAGCAGCAGCAGGAGAAACATCAGCAGCAGCAGCAACAACAACAATAACAGCAGCAGCAGTAACAGCAGTAGCAGCAACAGCCGCAGCAACAGCCGCAGCAACAGCAACAACGGGGACTGCACTAAGTCGTAATGTTATGATGAATATAAACACTTGTACAAACAATTAACTCTAATCTCTCATACCGTCCTGTAATTAATCATCATTTGCACTATACAAGTGGGAAGTTATATTTTTTGTCACTCCCACGTGGCAGAAAGGAGATAGATGGTTGAGTACAAGGTACTTCCCACTTCCCTTCCCCCGAGTACATTTAGGTTACAATCGCACTATGTACTCGGGAACTTCAGTGGCCCCACCCACGTCAGTGGCCACTCACGAGCAGGTGCTTGGAAGAGTCTTGAGGTTACTGTGTTGTTTGTACCATAAATATTAAAGGGTCCCAGGAGTAATGCATTGTGGCCTCAGGGTAATGATGGTATTGTTGTCATGAATGTTCTTGGAATGGGCTAGACGACAGGTGAGGAAAGCTAAATATAACATCCAAGGGAAGGAACAACCCCTGTAGAGTACAGTGTCTCACACAGTGTTTCTGTATAATGTAGTAGTGGTAGATAGCTGGAAAGGCATCTAACTCTCTCGCTGCATGACCCTTATCGGTTTAGCGGTTTATTTGATTGTATAATAAAGCTCTCTCTCTCACACACGTACACACAGACAGGACCACCAGAAACAATGCCAACCATGTCAGTCACGGCCGTCAGCGGAGAACAGATAAAATACGATCATATAAAAGCCGTGTCGTCGACGGCTCCACCTTGTAAACACTGTGTGTAAGCCGCTACCAGGGAACGTAACCAGTGCACACTGAGGACAACAGGGCGCTATACGCCGCTACCTCCATGCACTCATCTATCGTCCTCATGGACCAGAGTAGTAAGGACCATTAAGTAATGCATTCCAAGGAGGGCATCATCTGAATGGGAGATGACTGGAGGTTGATTAATGAGGTAGTTTAGCCTGCACACTGAGCAAGTCGGGCTGACTCCGCCATCCAGTCCTTGATGAATAGCAATGACAATCAGACCTACGGGAAGAATATCATTGACAATCAGGCCTACGGGAAGAATATCATTGACAGTCAGACCTACGGGAAGAATATCATTGACAGTCAGACCTACGGGAAGAATATCATTGACAGTCAGACCTACAGGAAGAATATCATTGACAGTCAGACCTACGGGAAGAATATCATTGACAGTCAGACCTACGGGAAGAATATCATTGACAGTCAGACCTACGGGAGGAGTATCATTGACAGTCAGACCTACGGGAAGAGTATCATTGACAGTCAGACCTGCAGGAAGAAAAACATTGACAATTAGACCTATGGCAAAATTTACCCCGTCTTCTAACCAGTATTCCCTCTGTCTAGTATCCTTTCTGTCTAGTATCCCTTCTGTCTAATATTCCTTCTGTCTAGTATCCCTTCTGCCTAGTATCCCTTCTGTCTAGTATACCTTCTGTCTAGTTTCCCTTCTGTCTAGTATCCCTTCTGCCTAGTATCCCTTCTGCCTAGTATCCCTTCACAGGGGTCTTCATACAAGATATTACAGCAGACTTCCCCCGCTTCCTCGGATCAAACCTGATGGCCTATCATTCCTTAGACGCTGCATGGCCTCTACTGGCTTAGAGCTTCCACCTGAATAACATAATAATTGTCTTGTATCTCCTAACGTGGCCTCTCTTTCTCTCTTTTTGCTACATTATCTCTCTCTCTCTCTCTCTCTTTACCACACTATCACTCTCTACCTCTTTCTCTACACTTGCTTTACCAGGTGTGGGCTCTACTACCACCACTACTACTGTCACTGCCACCACTGCCACAATACCAGGCTATCATCACCCCACTACCACCACTACCACAATACCAGGCCATCACCACCCCACTACCACCACTACCACAATACCAGGCCATCACCACCCCACTACCACCACTACCACAATACCAGGCCATCACCACCCCACTACCACTACTACCACAAAACCAGGCCATCACCACCCTACTACCACCACTACCACAATACTAGGCCATCACCACCCCACTACCACCACTACCACAATACCAGGCCATCACCACCCCACTACCACTACTACCACAAAACCAGGCCATCACCACCCCACTACCACCACTACCACAATACCAGGCCATCACCACTCCACTACCACCATTACCACAATACCAGGCTATCGCCACCCCACTACCACAATACCAGGCCATCACCACACCACTACCACCATTAAGACAATACCAGGCCATCACCACCCCACTACCACCACTACCACAATAACAGGCCATCACCACTCCACTACCACCATTACCACAATACCAGGCCATCACCACCCCACTACCACCATTACCACAATACCAGACTATCACCACACCACTACCACCATTACCACAATACCAGGCTATCACCATCCCACTACCACCACTACCACAATACCAGGCCATCACCACCCCACTACCACCACTACCACAATACCAGGCTATCACCACCCCACTACCACCACTACCACAATACCAGGCCATCAAGTACCCTCACTACCAGGTGTACCCAGCGAGCACTCTGAGAATGCCCAACCGCAGGCTGGTTGTATCAGTCATCCGCCTCTACCAAATGCCCAAGCTGTGGTGGATCATAAAATGAACATCCATCAGGAGTGTTAGTCATCCATCAACTGTCAGGAGCGACAGTCATCCATCAACTGTCAGGAGCGACAGTCATCCATCAACTGTCAGGAGCGACAGTCATCCATCAACTGTCAGGAGCGACAGTCATCCATCAACTGTCAGGAGTGACAGTTATCCATCAACTGTCAGGAGTGACAGTTATCCATCAACTGTCAGGAGTGACAGTTAACCACCAAGAGTCAGGAGTGACAGTTATCCACCAAGAGTCAGGAGTGACAGTTATCCATCAAGAGTCAGGAGTGACAGTTATCCATCAAGAGTCAGGAGTGACAGTTATCCATCAAGAGTCAGGAGTGACAGTTATCCACCAAGAGTCAGGAGTGACAGTTATCCATCAAGAGTCAGGAGTGACAGTTATCCATCAAGAGTCAGGAGTGACAGTTAACCACCAAGAGTCAGGAGTGACAGTTATCCATCAACTGTCAGGAGTGACAGTTATCCATCAAGAGTCAGGAGTGACAGTTAACCACCAAGAGTCAGGAGTGACAGTTATCCACCAAGAGTCAGGAGTGACAGTTATCCATCAAGAGTCAGGAGTGACAGTTATCCATCAAGAGTCAGGAGTGACAGTTATCCATCAAGAGTAAGGAGTGACAGTTATCTATCAACTGTCAGGACAGTTATCCATCAACTGTCAGGACAGTTATCCATCAACTGTCAGGACAGTTATCCATCAACTGTCAGGACAGTTATCCATCAACTGTCAGGAGTGGCAGTTATCCATCAACTGTCAGGAGTGACATTTATCCATCAACTGTCAGGAGTGACAGTCATCTATCAACTGTCAGGACAGTTATCCATCAACTGTCAGGACAGTTATCCATCAACTGTCAGGACAGTTATCCATCAACTGTCAGGAGTGCAGTTATCCATCAACTGTCAGGAGTGACATTTATCCATCAACTGTCAGGAGTGACAGTCATCATCAACTGTCAGGACAGTTATCCATCAACTGTCAGGACAGTTATCCATCAACTGTCAGGAGTGACAGTTATCTATCAACTGTCAGGACAGTTATCCATCAACTGTCAGGACAGTTATCCATCAACTGTCAGGAGTGGCAGTTATCCATCAACTGTCAGGAGTGACATTTATCCATCAACTGTCAGGAGTGACAGTCATCTATCAACTGTCAGGAGGGAAAGTTATCCATCAACTGTCAGGAGTGACAGTTATCCATCAAGAGTCACGAGTGACAGTTATCCATCAAGAGTCAGGAGTGACAGTTATCCATCAAGAGTCAGGAGTGACAGTTATCCATCAACTGTCAGGAGTGACAGTTATCCATCAAGAATCAGGAGTGACAGTTATCCATCAGCTGTCAGGAGTGACAGTTATCCATCAACTGTCAGGAGTGACAGTTATCCATCAACTGTCAGGAGTGACAGTCATCCATCAACTGTCAGGAGTGACAGTTATCCATCAAGAGTCAGGAGT
>NC_069430.1:32991907-33076907 GCF_026875155.1 Cherax quadricarinatus | reverse complement strand
ACCCAACAAAAAACAACATCTTCATGTTTGGCAGCGATACGGCGCAGCCAAAGCTGGACACGGAGAACTAGGGGATGAGATGCATCAAACCCTCGCACAGCCCGCAGAGCACCAAGGGAGTCTGAGACCACCACAAATGATGACACAGGCACAGATGCGACACGAATAAGTGCTGCAAGAATGGCATACAGTTCAGCAGCAAAAATGCTAGCTGAAGACAGCAAACGCCCCTGCACGACGCTGTCCGGAAACACTGCTGCGAATCCGACGCCGTCCGAAGACCCAGAGCCACCCGTGCACACAGCGGCGGCACGAGAATGAGAGTGGAAGTGATCAAGAAAAAGAGAGCGGGAAGCCACCGCAGGCAGCTGAGCCCTCGAGCAAGGGAGCGAGAAAGAACAGACCCGAACAGCTGGAACCTCCCAGGGGGGCAGGGAAAAGTGAGACGCCACATGAACACACAAAGGTGGTAACTGAAGGGAAGACAAGAGCGAAAGCAGGCGAAGAGAAAAGGGACGGAGCAAACAGGGGCGGCGAACGAACAAAGAATGTCTACCAATATCGGTGACCATTCCACAAATGGAAGGACTGTGTAGATCGTGAGAGCGCACACAGCAACGAAGGCAATGGGCACCACGGCGACCAGACAAGGATGGAACACCTGCCCCTGCACAGAGGCTCCCAACAGGGTGAGAGCGAAAAGCACCAAGGCACAAACGTAAGCCCCGGTGATGGATAGAGCCAAGGCTAGAGAGAGTAGCAGGAGAGGCCGTGGAACAAATCTGGTCACCACAATCGAGCTTCGACAAAACGAGGGCTGAATGCAGGCGAAGCAGAGTTCGACGATCAGCTATTGTTGATATAAAGATGGCATATACAGTACATGAGATGTGAGAGATACATGTCTAGTACATAGTGTTACGTGTTTGTCACTGATCATAATGCAAAAATCTCATCCAGCTCTTCGGAACTGGGGCGCGTGCCCAAAATACAGCAGGCATTACCCCTCTGAACAGCAGCGCTGAGTCGCTGGAACAGAAAACTAGTTGCCCTGGGATCCCTAGTTACCCTGATGAGTCTTTTGCTTAGCTCCTTAAGGAACTTAGATGCACTTTTTCCCCATGAACCAAGGGTCTCTGAGCCTATGGGAACAAACACTTAATGATGGGCAAGTTCTTCATATTTTCTAGACTTTTGGGACTCCCTGAAGCTGGCGGCTGCCCCTCCTTCCTCCCTGGTGTACTGGAGATA
The DNA here is from genome assembly GCF_026875155.1 of Cherax quadricarinatus. NCBI lineage: Eukaryota > Metazoa > Arthropoda > Malacostraca > Decapoda > Parastacidae > Cherax > Cherax quadricarinatus. Next base: position 33,075,656 of record NC_069430.1, on the reverse strand, counting down.
GGTATCAGCCAAGGTAGATGCACATGTGTAGTCCCACACCACCTGCTTACCGTCTGTCCAGGCTTGAAGTGTGATACCATCTGGACGCTTCTGACTGCCATCAGATCTGCGTAGTTGAGGTGGCTCCCTTACTGCTGGGCATCCGGCTGTCGTGAGACTCCTCATGATAATGTATAATAAATATATGTATATATATATATATTATATATATATATATATATATATATATATATATATATATATATATATATATATATATATATATATATCAATAACAACACTGCACTAGCTAAGGAGTCGAACCCACATAAACAGGGAGTAGAATGAAATCAGCTCGGAGGCGTCCACACCACTGTATGTCCTTCGATGGCGGGTACAACATCTAGCTTGGCTGGATGCGCCAGTGGTCTAAAGCGTCATGCGCTTTCGTTCACCATGAGGCGGGCCAAAGCAGCATGGGTTCGACTCCTTGGCTAGTGCAGTGTTGATATTGATCAATACCACTCGTTTCGTGGATACAATAATATATATATATATATATATATATATATATATATATATATATATATATATATATATATATATATATATATATAATGCATCACAGTAAACAGGTGATTTTAAAATATGCAAAACAACCACTGTGAAAGAGTAATGAATTTCCAAGCGCTTTCGTGACTACTCACATTGTCAAGGAACTATGACAATGTGAGTAGTCACGAAAGCGCTTGGAATTTCATTACTCTTTCACACTGGTTGTTTTATATATATATATATATATATATATATATATATATATATATATATATATATATATTTATATATATATGGAAAGTGGAATATTCAAATGACATCGGGAAGAAATCCAAATATTCTTCCTTGAAGCCTTTTTATGCACTTCTAAAAAGCTTTGGGTCCCACAATTTGCACCAGAGGTGAACCTCATTATATATATATATAAAATATATATATATATATATATATAATATAATACAAGGAATTCGCGAGAGCATGCGAAATATACACAAACACTGATCTCTGGCTGAAGGAGACTCGAACCTACGAACCTTAGGACAAGGTACGCAGTGCTTTACCAATCTACCCACACTGGACAATACCTTGGCGTGTAGCATGCGCTACACGTTTAATCCAAGGCAGCCAGCTTTCAGGGAGAAGGCTTACAGCTTTTCATCTCATCCCCTGCATGCATCAGCCTTACTAGAGACTTGAACAATGCAAGGAATTCGCGAGAGCATGCGAAATATACACAAACACTGATCTCTGGCTGAAGGAGACAGTAAAGAGACCAAACCACCTCAACAACCCGTCTTCAGCCGACTGACTAATACTTTCATTAACTCCACACCTTCTCCTAATTTCCACACTCCGAATTTTCTGCATAATATTCACACCACACATCACCTCGTCCAAGAGAGACTATTCCATGTATTCCCTTACAGGATATCTGAACAAAGAGGACAGAAGTGACTGTATATATAGCCCGTATTAACATTAGGAACTTGGACATAAATCCCCGGTAGTAATATTAGTACTGACCTGGCTGGTCAGTGGTCGTGTTGGATAGTGTCAGCCTGCAGGTGCCAGCTCAGTATTATGTCAGTTCCAGCCTTCAAGCTGACGCCAGTTGTATAATACTGGCTATTGCAAAGTCGCAAACTGAGACTCTGAATCCTTGTAGGATTAGAGACTGGTGGTGATGGTGGTAGTTGTGGTAGTGGTTATGGCAGTTTTAATGGTGGTGGTGACCAGTGGTGGTAGTGGGTGATATTGGTTGTGAACAGTGCTGATGGTGGTGATGGTGGTGTGTGGTGGTGATGGTGGTAGTTGGTGATGGTGGTAGATGGTGATGGTGATAGGTGGTGATGGTGGTAGGTGGTGATTGTGGTAGGTGGTGATGACTGTGGTAGGTGATGATTGTGGTGATGGTAGTACGTGGTGATGGTGGTGATGGTGGTGATGGTGGTGATGGTGGTGATGGTGGTGTTGGTGGTAGGTGGTGATAGTGGTGGTGGTAGGTAGTGATGGTGGTAGGTGGTGATGGTGGTAGATGGTAGTGGTGATGGTAGGTGGTGGTGATGGTGACGGTGGTAGGTAGTGATGGTGGTGGTAGGTGGTGATCGTGGTGGTAGATGGTGATGGTGGTGGTGGTAGTGGTGGTAGATAGTGATGGTGGTGGTGGTAGGTAGTGATGGTGGTAGGTGGTGATGGTGGTAGGTGGTGATGGTGGTAGATGGTAGTGGTGATGGTAGGTGGTGGTGATGGTGACGGTGGTAGGTAGTGATGGTGGTGGTAGGTGGTGATCGTGGTGGTAGATAGTGATGGTGATGGTGGTGGTGGTAGTGGTGGTAGATAGTGATGGTGGTGGTGGTGATGGTAGGTGGTTGTGATGGTGAATTCCCTCGCTTCCTCCCACCAGCGGTGTGACGTCATCCCAGCGAGGTAACAGACACCCAATATCACATGCCAGAAAAACAAAACAAAACAAAGATTACCTGAGATTTGGATAAGAAGAAATCAGCTTTAAAATACAGAAATGTAAAATGCTGTTAAGTCTTCAATTATTATACTTGTTGAGATGCAACAAAAACAGTAAATATATTTAAAATGGTTATCCCAGGAACATTACACAATACAATAACCAACACTGGTAACTCGTACACAGACCTCCTATAACAAGCTGTACCATACACATTATCTTACAAAATAAGATACTACATAAAATTATTCAAAAATATATGATTAGTAACCAGAAAAAAATATGTTAACATAAAAAATTCGTTGTTGAACTTCTGAGTGTTTGTGGTGATGTGTCATGGCGGGTCGGGCAGCCGGAATCTTTAATAATAAAATAATAATAAAGCCGGATGCTCGGTCTTTGTTACCAGAATATTATTTGTGGATTATAATTCACTTGTGATTGTCTGAAATTACGCATACATATCCGTGTAAATACAGGTGTGATAAAACAGGTGTCTAGTTACGTTACATTAACTCGTCTGTCACTTGGTGTTACAATAATCCTGTTTTTTTCTGTGTAAATATTTGATGCAACAAAAACGACAGTGACAGTGATATATAAAACAGCTCATAATTTTTATACTTTTCAAAAAGTTAGAGGCAGTATAATTATATAGAGTTATTTTTCCAAGGTTTAATCACTTAACCGCCTGTTAAGTGTAATGATTGGTTAGAGCCATGATCTTAGTTATTAAATATGGGAGTAACCAGTAGTCGAACCAGCGATCTTTTAGATTATTAACCCGCTACCTGTTCTCCAGCAGTGTACGTGCTGGAGACCTCACTCATACGAAGGGAAGAGATAACAAGTGTACTGTTGCAATAGTGGGTTTTAAAACATAAACTACATGTAAAGCGTGTTTAGATATTCAGCCATAGACAACACAATTTTGTTTGAGATTGTTAACCTGGGAAGTATTATTTAGTATCTCCAGAGGGACACCAAGTGGCTGCTGGAGCTTTCTCTGCCCACCAGGGTTCTTATTTGCAACTTGAAAATGCTTCACTCTATAGGCTTCAAATTTTCAATACTGGTGTGCTGTAACTGGTGAAAGGTTTATGGCAACAGTGGTGATTTTGGTAACCCTGCATCACTTGAGAATCCCTCTTTTGATCGACTTCAAACTTTTACTACCAGTGCATCTTACTGAGTAGGGAAATTAGATCTAACAAAAATGATCCCAAATGGGTGAACAATAGATTAAAACATCTCAATGGTCAAAAGAGAGGTATATATAGGTGTATGAAAAGAGGGGATGGGCAGTTAAGAAATCAATATATTCAGTTAAAGAGAGAAATAAAAAAAGGAATAAGAAAAGCAAAAAGGGATTATGAGGCTTAGGTCGCAAGGGATTCAAAGACTAACCCAAAAGGGTTCTTTCAGGTATACAGAAGTAAGATTAAGGACAAAATAGGCTCACTTAAGAGTAACTCAGGTCAAATCACTGACAGTGATATGGATATGTATTGAAATTTTCAATTCTTACTTCCTCTCGGTTTTCACTCAGGAAGATACTAGCAAAATTCCAGAAATAATAAATTATGTAGAACAGGACAATATTAAACTATGCACGATTGCAGTAACTAGTGACATGGTCCTCAGACAAATAGAGAAATTAAAACCTAACAAATCTCCAGGTTCTGATGAACTGTTTGCAAGGGTGTTAAAGGAATGTAAAGAGGAACTTAGCATACCTTTGGTTAATCTTTTCAACATATCACTACAAACTGGCATAGTGCCTGATAAGTGGAAAATGGCAAATGTAATATCTATTTACAAGGCAGGTGACAGGTCCTTGGCTTCGAACTATAGATCAATAAGCCTTACCTCCATAGTGGGAAAATTTATGGAATCAATAATTGCTGAGGCAATTCGTAGCCATCTTGACAGGCACAGATTGATTAATGATTCTCAACATGGTTTTACAAAGGGGCGTTCCTGTCTTACGAATTTACTAATATTTTTCACTAAGGTGTTTGAGAAGGTAGATCATGGTGATGAATATGATATTGTGTATATGGACTTCAGTAAGGCTTTTGACAGGGTCCCACATCAGAGGCTATTGAGGAAACTTAAGGCACACGGAATAGGAGTAGAATTTTTTTCCTGGGTTGAGGCATCGTTGACGAATAGGCAGCAGAGAGTTAGCATAAATGGGGAGAAGTCGGAATGGGGGCACGTCACAAGCGGTGTTCCTCAGGGGTCAGTGTTGGGCCCCTAGTTGTTCACAATCTACATAAAACGACATAGATGAGGAAATAAATAGTGGCATAAGCAAATTTTTCTGATGACACCAAAATAGGCCGTCCAATTCATTCTAATGCGGACATTAGAGCACTCCAGGATGATTTGAATAGACTGAAGCATGGTCGGAGAAGTGGCAGATGCAGTTTAATATTGACACATGCAAAGTTCTAAATGTTGGACAATAAATAATAAAATAACCATGCCACATATAAACTAAATAATGTAGATCTTAATATTAAGGATTGCGAAAAAGATTTAGGAGTTCTGGTTAGCAGTAATCTGAAACCAAGACAACAGTGCATTAGTGTTCGCAATAAAGCTAACAGAATCCTTGGCTTAATAGCAAGAAGTATAAATAATATGAGTCCTCAGGTTGTTGTTCAACTCTATATATCCTTGGTTAGGCCTCATTTAGACTATGCTGCTCAGTTCTGGTCACCGTATTACAGAATGGATATAAATGCTCTGGAAAACGTACAAAGGAGGATGACAAAGATGATCCCATGTATCAGAAATCTTCCCTATGAGGATAGACTGAGGGCCCTGAATCTGCACTCTCTCGAAAGTCGTAGAATTAGGGGGGATATGATTGAGGTGTATAAATGGAAAACAGGAATAAATAAAAAGGATGTAAATAGCGTGCTGAAAATATCTAACATACACAAAACTCGCAGCAATGGTTTTAAATTGGAAAAATTAAGATTCAGGATGGATATAGGAAAACACTGGTTTGGTAATAGAGTTGTGGATGAGTGGAACAAACTCCCGAGTACCATCATAGAAGCTAAGACGTTGTGTAGTTTTAAAAATAGGTTGGATAAATACATGAGTGGGTGTGGGTGGGTGTGAGTTGGACCTGGCTAGCTTGTGCTACTAGGTCGGATGCAGCGCTCCTCCCTTAAGTGACGTGTCTGACCTCACTAGGTCAAGGCATTGGCTTAAGGCGGTACGAGAATTGGAGCTGCCTCGCATGGGCCAGTAGGCCTGTTGCAGTGTTCCTTCTTTCTTATGTTCTTATAAGACTGAAAGTGTTAACGGAGTACCAACCCTCCTGGAGTAGTCTACCTCGAGGGTGTTCCTGGGGTCAACCGCCCCAGCGGCCCAGTCCTTGACCAGGCCTCCCTGTGGATCAGAACCTGATCAACCAGGCTGTTACTGATGGCCGCACGTAGTCCAACGCACCAACCACGTCAGTTTGCCCATTTTGAAAGGTTTCAATATCTACGTCTGAGCCACTTCATGAACATGACACTTTCGGCCAGAGGTCGTGAAGGTGAACATTTTCTAATCAGCAATAATGTTAATACACTTGAAATTGCTGGGTCCTGTTCGTTAACTGGAGAATGCCTCTTCTGGATGGTTTCAAACTTTTAGCTCCGGTATGTTCTCCTCAAAGGGAAGCTTCACATTGATCTTGGGTTGTATAAGTTTTAACTTACCAGTTTCTTCAAAGAAATCAGTCTCCTTGGTGTAACTGGAGAATGCTTCTTCTGATCAGCTTCAAACTCTAAACACTGGTGAATCTTACTAACAGAAAAGTGCGGATTGATTTTAGGTTAAGTGCTAATTTGTCATTTTTATCGAGGAAAAACGAAATACTGGTATTTGTGCAACAAGCTCTGGTGTATTCTGATATACATATTGGTTTCCATGTGATGTCTAGAGAATGCCTCTTCAGATTGGCTTTAAACTTTCGAAGCCGGAAGGTCCGAATTTGTTATGAACTGCGTAAGAGACAACTTTTCGTTTTTACTGAAGAAATTAGGATGGTTTCCACTCAGTAACTCGCGAATAACTCTTCTGGTTGGATTCAAATCTCGTAGCAACTGAAATGTCACTATCAACCTTGTCAACACTGATGACTTAAGTTACTGGGTTAACCTCTGAAGTCTTAGTTGTTGTGACTGAAATATTTCTGAAAGCTCACACACACACACACACACACACACACACACACACACACACACACACACACACACACACACACACACACACACACACAAACTGATGTATAGCCACATTAGGAGGAAGACAACAGTCGAAGATTGAGACACTTATGCAACATATGGGAATCTTTATTGAGGAAACGTTTTGCCACACAGTGGCTTCATCAGGCCAATGCAAAGTAGAAAGGTGTAAGGAGACGAGGAGTTTGAGGTAATCAGTCCCTCATTCTGGAGTCGATGTGTTCAATCCATCAATCTTGTAGAATGTACAGCATAGGGCCGTAGATGTGGCTTATATACTGTCAGGTGAGGCGAAGCAGGAGGAGGCGGGTCATAGTGGTACCATCCACTAGTCGAAGTAGGTCTTCGAAAACCTACTTTGACAAGGAGGCAACAACGAGTCATGGTACGTAATGAGGTATCACAGTGGGCACCTGTGACGAGCTGGGTCCCACAGGGGTCAGTCCTAGGACGAATGCTATTTTTGGTATATGTGAATGACATGATGCAAGGGATAGACTCAGAGGTGTCCCTGTTCGCAGATGATGTGAAGTTAATGAGGAGAATTACATCAGAAGAGGATCAGGCAGGCCTTCAAAGAGACCTGGACTGGCTGGACATGTGGTCCAGCAACTGGCTTCTCGAATTCAACCCTGCCAAATGCAAAGTCATGAAGATCGGAGAATTGCAAAGAAGACCGCAGACAGAGTATAGGCTAGGTGGCCAACGACTGCAAACCTCGCTCAAGGAGATAGATCTTGGCGTGAGTATAACACTGAGCATGTCTCCGGAAGCACACATCAACCTGATAACTGCTGCAGCATATGGGCGCCTGGCAAACCTGAGATTAGCATTCCGATACCTAAATAAGGAATCTTTCAAGACACTGTACACCGTTTACGTCGGGCCCATACTGGAGTGTACAGCACCAGTTTGGAACCCGCACTGGGCCAAGCACGTTAAGAAATTAGAGAAAGTGCAAAGGTTTGCGACGAGGTTAGTTCCAGAGCTAATAGGAATGTCCTATGAAGAAAGGTTGAGAGAAATCAGCCTGCCGACACTGGAGGACAGAAGGGATAAGGGAGACATGATAACGACATACAAAATACTGCGTGGAATAGACAAGGTGGACAGAGACAAGATGTTCCAGAGAGGAGACACAGAAACAAGGGGTCACAATTGGAAGTTGAAGACTCAGATGAGTCACAGGGATGTTAGGAAGCAGTTCTTCAGTCATAGAGTTGTCAGGAAGTGGAATAGTCTGGCGAGCGATGTAGTGGAGGCAGGAACAATAAATAGCTTAAAGACGAGGTATGATAAAGCTCATGGAGCAGGGAGAGAGAGGACCTAGTAGCGCTCAGCGAAGAGGCGGGACCAGGAGCTGAGTCTCGACCCCTGAAACTATAATTAGGTGAGTACACACACACACACACACACACACACACACACACACACACACACACACAAATTTCCAAATCTAGAAGACATCAATTAGCGAGCGTCCTAAAATATATTCGGTGCCACAGAGTAAATGGTTTGTACCAATAATTGAATATTTATGTCTTATCAGAGCCAGTTCCAGGACTAATGATGGAAATATTCAAATGTCTGTTTTAGCTGTTCCTGCAAGAACCACTCCAGTAATGAAGAAGAAATGTGTTTTTGTTCCTCTGTTTTCATCAGTGTATATATATATATATATATATATATATATATAAAATATATATATATATATATATATATATATATATATATATATATATATATATATATGTATAGATGGGATACAAGGAGAATAGAAGCATCAGGGAAGAGAGAGGTGAAGGTTTATAAACTAAAAGAGGAGGAAGTTAGGGTAAGATATAAACAGCTATTGGAGGATAGATGGGCTAATGAGAGCATAGGCAATGGGGTCGAAGAGGTATGGGGTAGGTTTAAAAATGTAGTGTTAGAGTGTTCAGCAGAAGTTTGTGGTTACAGGAAAGTGGGTGTGGGAGGGAAGAGGAGCGATTGGTGGAATGATAATGTGAAGAGAGTAGTAAGGGAGAAAAAGTTAGCATATGAGAAGTTTTTACAAAGTAGAAGTGATGCAAGGAGGGAAGAGTATATGGAGAAAAGAGAGAGGTTAAGAGAGTGGTGAAGCAATGTAAAAAGAGAGCAAATGAGAGAGTGGGTGAGATGTTATCAACAAATTTTGTTGAAAATAAGAAAAAGTTTTGGAGTGAGATTAACAAGTTAAGAAAGCCTAGAGAACAAATGGATTTGTCAGTTAAAAATAGGAGAGGAGAGTTATTAAATGGAGAGTTAGAGGTATTGGGAAGATGGAGGGAATATTTTGAGGAATTGTTAAATGTTGATGAAGATAGGGAAGCTGTGATTTCGTGTATAGGGCAAGGAAAACAACATCTTGTAGGAGTGAGGAAGAGCCAGTTGTGAGTGTGGGGGAAGTTCGTGAGGCAGTAGGTAAAATGAAAGAGGGTAAGGCAGCCGGGATTGATGGGATAAAGATAGAAATGTTAAAAGCAGGTGGGGATATAGTTTTGGAGTGGTTGGTGCAATTATTTAATAAATGTATGGAAGAGGGTAAGGTACCTAGGGATTGGCAGAGAGCATGCATAGTTCCTTTGTATAAAGGCAAAGGGGATAAAAGAGAGTTTCAAAAATTATAGGGGATAAGTCTGTTGAGTATACCTGGCAAAGTGTATGGTAGAGTTATTATTGAAAGAATTAAGAGTAAGACGGAGAATAGGATAGTAGATGAGCAAGGAGGCTTTAGGAAAGGTAGGGGGGGTGTGGACCAGGTGTTTACAGTGAAACATATAAGTGAACAGTATTTAGATAAGGCTAAAGAGGTCTTTGTGGGATTTATGGATTTGGAAAAGGCGTATGACAGGGTGGATAGGGGGGCAATGTGGCAGATGTTGCAGGTGTATGGTGTAGGAGGTAGGTTACTGAAAGCAGTGAAGAGTTTTTACGAGGATAGTGAGGCTCAAGTTAGAGTATGTAGGAAAGAGGGAAATTATTTCCCAGTAAAAGTAGGCCTTAGACAAGGATGTGTGATGTCACCGTGGTTGTTTAATATATGTATAGATGGGGTTGTAAGAGAAGTAAATGCGAGGGTCTTGGCAAGAGGCGTGGAGTTAAAAGATAAAGAATCACACATAAAGTGGGAGTTGTCACAGTTGCTCTTTGCTGATGACACTGTGCTCTTGGGAGATTCTGAAGAAAAGTTGCAGAGATTGGTGGATGAATTTGGTAGGGTGTGCAAAAGAAGAAAATTGAAAGTGAATACAGGAAAGAGTAAGGTTATGAGGAACAAAAAGATTAGGTGATGAAAGACTGGATATCAGATTGGAGGGAGAGAGTATGGAGGAGGTGAATGTATTCAGATATTTGGGAGTGGACGTGTCAGCGGATGGGTCTATGAAAGATGAGGTGAATCATAGAATTGATGAGGGGAAAAGGGTGAGTGGTGCACTTAGGAGTCTGTGGAGAGAAAGAACTTTGTCCTTGGAGGCAAAGAGGGTAATGTATGAGAGTATAGTTTTACCAACGCTCTTATATGGGTGTGAAGCATGGGTGATGAATGTTGCAGCTAGGAGAAGGCTGGAGGCAGTGGAGATGTCATGTCTGAGGGCAATGTGTGGTGTGAATATAATGCAGAGAATTCGCAGTTTGGAAGTTAGGAGGAGGTGCGGGATTACCAAAACTGTTGTCCAGAGGGCTGAGGAAGGATTGTTGAGGTGGTTCGGACATGTGGAGAGAATGGAGCGAAACAGAATAACTTCAAGAGTGTATCAGTCTGTAGTGGAAGGAAGGCGGGGTAGGGGTCGGCCTAGGAAAGGTTGGAGGGAGGGGGTAAAGGAGGTTTTGTGTGCGAGGGGCTTGGACTTCCAGCAGGCATGCGTGAGCGTGTTTGATAGGAGTGAATGGAGACGAATGGTATTTAATACTTGACGTGCTGTTGGAGTGTGAGCAAAGTAACATTTATGAAGGGGTTCAGGGAAACCGGCAGGCCGGACTTGAGTCCTGGAGATGGGAAGTACAGTGCCTGCACTCTGAAGGAGGGGTGTTAATGTTGCAGTTTAAAAACTGTAGTGTAAAGCACCCTTCTGGCAAGACAGTGATGGAGTGAATGATGGTGAAAGTTTTTCATTTTCGGGCCACCCTGCCTTGGTGGGAATCGGCCAGTGTGATAATAATATATATATATAAATATATATATATAAATATATATATATATATATATATATATATATATATATATATATATATATATATATATATGTCGTGCTGAATATGTAAAACTGGACAATTAGCAAGAACTCATTTAAAATTAAGTCCTTTCTGAAATTTTCTCTTATACGTTTTAAGATATATTTTTTTATTAATGTTATTGTAAAAAATTTTAATTTTGCACCAAAAGAATCTTAGAAAACTTACCTAACCTTATTATAACAAGCGCAATTTATTCTAGCCTAACCCAACTAAATATATTTTAAATACGTTTACAATAATTTAGTACTAAACAATCAAATATATATTTTGTCGTCAGGTTCAGAATGATTTTGGCGAAATTATTGCATAAATAAATTTTCACTTGTCCTATATATATATATATATATATATAATATATATATATATATATATATATATATATATATATATATATATATATATATATATATATATATATATTGCCGGGAGCAATGGGCTAGTAACCCCTTCTCCTGTATACAATTACTAAAAAAGAGAAGAAGAAAAACTTTATAAAACTGGGTTGCTTAAATGTGCGTGGATGTAGTGCGGATGACAAGAAACAGATGATTGCTGATGTTATGAATGAAAAGAAGTTGGATGTCCTGGCCCTAAGCGAAACAAAGCTGAAGGGGGTAGGAGAGTTTCAGTGGGGGGAAATAAATGGGATTAAATCTGGAGTATCTGAGAGAGTTAGAGCAAAGGAAGGGGTAGCAGTAATGTTAAATGATCAGTTATGGAAGGAGAAAAGAGAATATGAATGTGTAAATTCAAGAATTATGTGGATTAAAGTAAAGGTTGGATGCGAGAAGTGGGTCATAATAAGCGTGTATGCACCTGGAGAAGAGAGGAATGCAGAGGAGAGAGAGAGATTTTGGGAGATGTTAAGTGAATGTATAGGAGCCTTTGAACCAAGTGAGAGAGTAATTGTGGTAGGGGACTTGAATGCTAAAGTAGGAGAAACTTTTAGAGAGGGTGTGGTAGGTAAGTTTGGGGTGCCAGGTGTAAATGATAATGGGAGCCCTTTGATTGAACTTTGTATAGAAAGGGGTTTAGTTATAGGTAATACATATTTTAAGAAAAAGAGGATAAATAAGTATACACGATATGATGTAGGGCGAAATGACAGTAGTTTGTTGGATTATGTATTGGTAGATAAAAGACTGTTGAGTAGACTTCAGGATGTACATGTTTATAGAGGGGCCACAGATATATCAGATCACTTTCTAGTTGTAGCTACACTGAGAGTAAAAGGTAGATGGGATACAAGGAGAATAGAAGCATCAGGGAAGAGAGAGGTGAAGGTTTATAAACTAAAAGAGGAGGCAGTTAGGGTAAGATATAAACAGCTATTGGAGGATAGATGGGCTAATGAGAGCATAGGCAATGGGGTCGAAGAGGTATGGGGTAGGTTTAAAAATGTAGTGTTAGAGTGTTCAGCAGAAGTTTGTGGTTACAGGAAAGTGGGTGCAGGAGGGAAGAGGAGCGATTGGTGGAATGATGATGTAAAGAGAGTAGTAAGGGAGAAAAAGTTAGCATATGAGAAGTTTTTACAAAGTAGAAGTGATGCAAGGAGGGAAGAGTATATGGAGAAAAAGAGAGAGGTTAAGAGAGTGGTGAAGCAATGTAAAAAGAGAGCAAATGAGAGAGTGGGTGAGATGTTATCAACAAATTTTGTTGAAAATAAGAAAAAGTTTTGGAGTGAGATTAACAAGTTAAGAAAGCCTAGAGAACAAATGGATTTGTCAGTTAAAAATAGGAGAGGAGAGTTATTAAATGGAGAGTTAGAGGTATTGGAAGATGGAAGGAATATTTTGAGGAATTGTTAAATGTTGATGAAGATAGGGAAGCTGTGATTTCGTGTATAGGGCAAGGAGGAATAACATCTTGTAGGAGTGAGGAAGAGCCAGTTGTGAGTGTGGGGAAGTTCGTGAGGCAGTAGGTAAAATGAAAGGGGGTAAGGCAGCCGGGATTGATGGGATAAAGATAGAAATGTTAAAAGCAGGTGGGGATATAGTTTTGGAGTGGTTGGTGCAATTGTTTAATAAATGTATGGAAGAGGGTAAGGTACCTAGGGATTGGCAGAGAGCATGCATAGTTCCTTTGTATAAAGGCAAAGGGGAAAAAAGAGAGTGCAAAAATTATAGGGGATAAGTCTGTTGAGTGTACCTGGTAAAGTGTATGGTAGAGTTATAATTGAAAGAATTAAGAGTAAGACGGAGAATAGGATAGCAGATGAACAAGGAGGCTTTAGGAAAGGTAGGGGGTGTGTGGACCAGGTGTTTACAGTGAAACATATAAGTGAACAGTATTTAGATAAGGCTAAAGAGGTCTTTGTGGCATTTATGGATTTGGAAAAGGCGTATGACAGGTGGATAGGGGGGCAATGTGGCAGATGTTGCAAGTGTATGGTGTAGGAGGTAGGTTACTGAAAGCAGTGAAGAGTTTTTACGAGGATAGTGAGGCTCAAGTTAGAGTATGTAGGAAAGAGGGAAATTTTTTCCCAGTAAAAGTAGGCCTTAGACAAGGATGTGTGATGTCACCGTGGTTGTTTAATATATTTATAGATGGGGTTGTAAGAGAAGTAAATGCGAGGGTCTTGGCAAGAGGCGTGGAGTTAAAAGATAAAGAATCACACACAAAGTGGGAGTTGTCACAGCTGCTCTTTGCTGATGACACTGTGCTCTTGGGAGATTCTGAAGAGAAGTTGCAGAGATTGGTGGATGAATTTGGTAGGGTGTGCAAAAGAAGAAAATTAAAGGTGAATACAGGAAAGAGTAAGGTTATGAGGATAACAAAAAGATTAGGTGATGAAAGATTGAATATCAGATTGGAGGGAGAGAGTATGGAGGAGGTGAACGTATTCAGATATTTGGGAGTGGACGTGTCAGCGGATGGGTCTATGAAAGATGAGGTGAATCATAGAATTGATGAGGGAAAAAGAGTGAGTGGTGCACTTAGGAGTCTGTGGAGACAAAGAACTTTGTCCTTGGAGGCAAAGAGGGGAATGTATGAGAGTATAGTTTTACCAACGCTCTTATATGGGTGTGAAGCGTGGGGGATGAATGTTGCAGCGAGGAGAAGGCTGGAGGCAGTGGAGATGTCATGTCTGAGGGCAATGTGTGGTGTGAATATAAGGCAGAGAATTCGTAGTTTGGAAGTTAGGAGGAGGTGCGGGATTACCAAAACTGTTGTCCAGAGGGCTGAGGAAGGGTTGTTGAGGTGGTTCGGACATGTAGAGAGAATGGAGCGAAACAGAATGACTTCAAGAGTGTATCAGTCTGTAGTGGAAGGAAGGCGGGGTAGGGGTCGGCCTAGGAAGGGTTGGAGGGAGGGGGTAAAGGAGGTTTTGTGTGCGAGGGGCTTGGACTTCCAGCAGGCATGCGTGAGCGTGTTTGATAGGAGTGAATGGAGACAAATGGTTTTTAATACTTGACGTGCTGTTGGAGTGTGAGCAAAGTAACATTTATGAAGGGATTCAGGGAAACCGGCAGGCCGGACTTGAGTCCTGGAGATGGGAAGTACAGTGCCTGCACTCTGAAGGAGGGGTGTTAATGTTGCAGTTTAAAAACTGTAGTGTAAAGCACCCTTCTGGCAAGACAGTGATGGAGTGAATGATGGTGAAAGTTTTTCTTTTTCGGGCCACCCTGCCTTGGTGGGAATCGGCCGGTGTGATAATAAAAAATAATAAAAAAAAAATATATGTCGTACCGAATAGGCAGAACTTGCGATCTTGGCTTAAATAGCAACGCTCATCTTGCCATATAGGACAAGTGAAAATTTATTTATGCAATAATTTCGCCAAAATCATTCTGAACGTGACGAAAAAATATATATTTGATTGTTATATATATAATATATATAATATATATATATATATATATATAAAATATATATATATATATATATATATATATTATATATATATATATATAGTGTGTGTGTGTGTGTGTGTGCGCGCACTCAAGGGAAGTCGTAATGAACGACTGTCAATAAATAAACAGAAGAATGGAAGGGGACTCGAACCGTGGTCCCAGCACGTTCTGGGGAGCTGGAGGAGCTTCATAATCTCTTTTGAAATATTGTTCAATAGTATACATAAATATGCCTTTTAAATAAATCAATCCTATCAAAACCACGGTTCGAGCCCCCGTCCATTTTTCTATTTATTCACTGACAGTCATTCATTACACCTTGAGTTCATAAAATATATGAAATTAGATTAGATACAACAAATATTGTATCTGCAAGCAGGACTGGTTAAGTCTCTGGGAGGCATTTAATAGATCTCTGATATAGACGAGGAATGATAGTGGGCCAAGTACCCTACCCCTAGGCACTCCTTTGTTGACAGTTCGTATTAATGAGGTAGTGACATTCATTATCACATGTTGACGTTAGCCGCTGAGACAAGACTTTATATAAGTGAGAACTTGGCCTCTGTTTCGATAATGCTCTATCTAGTTCCAGCAGCAAGCTGTTGAGGTCAACAGTGTCTAATGCTTTTCTTAGATCAATAAAAGAGGCTCATTGGATAATTCACCATTTTTTAGAGGTGAATAGACAGAGTCTAGCATTATAATGATAACATATTAGTAGTTTTTCATGGCCTGAACTTGAACTGACAAATGTTAAGAATATTCTCTTTAGTAATAAATGAATTTACTCGCTTGCATATTATCTTTTCGGAGATTTTAGACAATAATGGCAAGATAGAGACTAGTGTATAACTGGTGATTTCAACTGTTTGTCTTCCTTTGTGGACAGGGGTAACAAGAGCAAACTTAACTAAGTATATTAGGGAAAGTTTTGGGTTTAAGAGATATATTAAAGTTTCGATGACTGGACAAAGTACATTGGCAACCTTCTTATATGTGAATGGTGTTTATCAATATATATTATAACTGTTGCGGTGAATGATACTCACCGAGTCTTACCTAAGATTTATTTGGGATATGTAGAGGCAGTGTGTCTAGGCTGCCCTAGTCAGCTACAGGTGATATACTTGCTTTATTACCCTCCTTCTTAAATATGGAAGGTGATATATACTCGTCTTATTACCAGTTTTGTTTTAGTGTTTTTATTATTGAAGTTACCTCTGTAGAATTTGTTGGGGAGAGATAGAGGGAGACTTGATAACTGGCACTGAGGTAAGCAATAACTTCAGCAAGAGAGTTTGGGAAATTGCTGGTTGAGAAGTCATAAAGATTATTTACCGAAACAGAAACTCGGATGGAGGTCTTCGTTAGGTCTGGTCAGTACAGTTTCTTTGGTCTTAGTACTTTCCGTGAGCCCAGGATTTTAGAGAGTTTTCCAGGTATTTTTGATATTACTCTTTATATCTGAGAACTTGTTTAAATCTCTTTATCAGCATGGCAAGTGTTGAAATATATATTTTAGCTAGTTTTTTTTTTGTTGCCGGGGGGGGGGGAGAATTAAGCTCATTCTATATTTGTGTTTCCTAGGTATGCTTCTTGCCAATGGATCTGAAGATGTTATTGACTAGCCAAGGGCCATTTACTCTTACTGCTGAGACCTGTTTGGTTTGTAAGGGACAATTTTTACTACAAAGACAATGAACTGTTGAGAGGGAAATTCAGACATAAGTAACTATGTTGGTCATTGCATAATTTTCTCTTCCAATCAATGTCATGTAATAGCATGATAACATTATTCACTGAATCTTCGTCGTGAAGCCTAAATGAAATATCATAGGTGTCAGTTGATGGTTTGATTATGTTAGTAACAAAGAAAGCTGGGTAATGATAAGTCGTATTGCCAGTGATTATACCAGGTTATAGAGAAGTTATGTGTGTCCTGATACGGTCAAAAGAGGATGCAGATGTCTCATTAATTTACATGAGTTTGGTTACTGAAGACAATAATAGGCAATTATATTTGTTCAGGAAGTCAGCTATTTGTGGGTATTCTGATCAAATGAGATTGATGTTAGTGTCAGCAGCAAATATTAAATTATACTTGTGAATTTACTGTTTGTTGTTTACTCTTTAAGATTATCCTTAAGGGGCACGTAAGCTCTCCCGTTTTCTAATAACATGTTAATTTTTTCCACACTGAGAACAATAGCGTTTGTTAAGTTACACCATGAATTAAGGAAAGATTTTAGACGTCACATTTTGAAACAAAGCGAATGTGATAGTAATTATGGACAAGGTAGATTATAGAGGAAAAATGAACATGTTATTAGAAGACAGGTTATTATTATTATTATTATTAAAGATTCGCCGGTATTCTCCCGGCCCGGGCCTTTTCCAAGTGGTGGCCCGGCCTTGGCTCCCTTTTTAGGGAGTGTCTGAGACCTAAGTCTCCCATGGGAGGAGGCACAAGTACCTCCTCATCTTTGGGACCAACTGTCCCCAGGCCTAGCCACAAGCTAGGCCTCTCTGGTCTGCCATCCCCGCCCCAAGGGGGCAAATGGGAATGACAGTCTCATGAGCTAGAGGCTCGGGCTCAGGCACCTACCCTACCCTAGAAGGGTTAAGCATGGTATCGATCAGAAGACAGGTGAACTTAGGTACCTCTTAAAGGTGTCTATGATGGTATGTGATGATGTGTAAGCAGTTCCTATATTGTAAATTGAGCAATTATATATTCTCCATGTTCATCTCTGGTATATTGTTATAGTATATTGTAGTGCCTAATTCCTTTTGATAATGTTTGCAGTTGAGAATGACTGTGTGCCCAGGGAAACTGTACATGTATATTGAGCCATATTTTAGCCCAGTTTCTGTTAGAATAATGAAAGTTAGGTTAGCATTTAGTGATTCAAGGAGCACTGTGATGTCATCAAAGTGTTTACTCAAGGTTCTGACATCGTAGTTGAAACCTGACATGTTCGTGTTGCTGCCGACGACTGTAATATTTGTAGTTCTGGTCTGCTGTAAACTGGTTTTCATGAAGGTTTGAGGAAATATTAAATTCAGGCTTTCATAAAATCTAAAAAAAAGATACATAAAAAAATCCACAGTGAAAAGCATTTATATAATAATCATCAGTTAAAGTGAACATGCTTAAAATATAGTGAGAACATAACTAAAAATGTATGAATAACAAGATAAATAAGGAACAAGACTATAATAAACCAGACACAGGGAGGAAAAAATAAGAAAAGTTACTTCAAGGATCATAAATAAAGCGACGAAATATACATAACTTATACTTAAAAATAATTTCCAGGGAGAAGAGGAACAAAATTCTTCCTCCGTAAGCCAAGCGTGTCGTAACAGGCGACTAAAATGCCGGGAGCAAGACGCTAGTAACCTCTTCTCCTGTATATATTACTGAAGTTAAAAAGAAAAACTCTTTTCTTTTTAGGTCACCCCACCTCGGTGGAAGACGGCCGCTACGTTGAAAAAAAATGTAAATATATATATGTATACATGAATACAAAGTATAGCTGTAATGATTGTGTAATTGAAATGTGTTCCATTATGGGGAACAATAATACGATGGGAACAATAATACGATGGGAACAATAATACGATGGGAACAATAATACGATGGGAACAATAATACGATGGGAACAATAATACGATGGGAACAATAATACGATGGGAACAATAATACGATGGGAACAATAATACGATGGGAACAATAATAAGATGGGAACAATAATACGATGGGAACAATAATACGATGGGAACAATAATACGATGGGAACAATAATACGATGGGAACAATAATATGGGAACAATAATACGATGGGAACAATAATACGATGGGAACAATAATAAGATGGGAACAATAATACGATGGGAACAATAATAAGATGGGAACAATAATACGATGGGAACAATAATACGATGGGAACAATAATAAGATGGGAACAATAATAAGATGGGAACAATAATACGATAAGAACAATAATAAGATGGGAACAATAATAAGATGGGAACAATAATACGATGGGAACAATAATACGATGGGAACAATAATACGATGGGAACAATAATAAGATGGGAACAATAATAAGATGGGAACAATAATACGATGGGAACAATAATACGATGGGAACAATAATAAGATGGGAACAATAATACGATGGGAACAATAATACGATGGGAACAATAATAAGATGGGAACAATAATAAGATGGGAACAATAATACGATGGGAACAATAATAAGATGGGAACAATAATAAGATGGGAACAATAATACGATGGGAACAATAATACGATGGGAATAATAATACGATGGGAACAATAATACGATGGGAACAATAATAAGATGGGAACAATAATAAGATGGGAACAATAATAAGATGGGAACAATAATACGATGGGAACAATAATAAGATGGGAACAATAATACGATGGGAACAATAATACGATGGGAACAATAATAAGATGGGAACAATAATAAGATGGGAACAATAATACGATGGGAACAATAATACGATGGGAACAATAATACGATGGGAACAATAATAAGATGGGAACAATAATAAGATGGGAACAATAATACGATGGGAACAATAATAAGATGGGAACAATAATACGATGGGAACAATAATACGATGGGAACAATAATAAGATGGGAACAATAATAAGATGGGAACAATAATACGATGGGAACAATAATAAGATGGGAGCAATAATAAGATGGGAACAATAATACGATGGGAACAATAATACGATGGGAACAATAATACGATGGGAACAATAATACGATGGGAACAATAATAAGATGGGAACAATAATAAGATGGGAACAATAATACGATGGGAACAATAATACGATGGGAACAATAATAAGATGGGAACAATAATAAGATGGGAACAATAATACGATGGGAACAATAATAAGATGGGAACAATAATAAGATGGGAACAATAATACGATGGGAACAATAATAAGATGGGAACAATAATAAGATGGGAACAATAATACGATGGGAACAATAATAAGATGGGAACAATAATAAGATGGGAACAATAATACGATGGGAACAATAATAAGATGGGAACAATAATAAGATGGGAACAATAATACGATGGGAACAATAATACGATGGGAACAGTAATACGAGGGAACAATAATAAGATGGGAACAATAATAAGATGGGAACAATAATACGATGGGAACAATAATACGATGGGAACAATAATAAGATGGGAACAATAATAAGATGGGAACAATAATACGATGGGAACAATAATACGATGGGAACACTAATAAGATGGGAACAATAATAAGAGGGGAACAATAATACGATGGGAACAATAATACGATGGGAACAATAATAAGATGGAAACAATAATAAGATGGGAACAATAATAAGATGGGAACAATAATACGATGGGAACAATAATAAGATGGGAACAATAATAAGATGGGAACAATAATACGATGGGAACAATAATACGATGGGAACAATAATAAGATGGGAACAATAATAAGATGGGAACAATAATAAGATGGGAACAATAATACGATGGGAACAATAATAAGATGGGAACAATAATAAGATGGGAACAATAATACGATGGGAACAATAATACGATGGGAACAATAATACGATGGGAACAATAATACGATGGGAACAATAATAAGATGGGAACAATAATACGAGGGGAACAATAATACGACGGGAACAATAATACGATGGGAACAATAATACGATGGGAACAATAATACGATGGGAACAATAATACGATGGGAACAATAATACGATGGGAACAATAATACGATGGGAACAATAATACGAGGGGAACAATAATACGATGGGAACAATAATACGAGGGGAACAATAATACGATGAGAACAATAATACGATGGGAACAATAATACGATGGGAACAATAATACGATGGGAACACTAAAACGATGGGAACAATAATACGAGGGGAACAATAATACGATGGGAACAATAATACGATGGGAACAATAATACGATGGGAACAATAATACGAGGGGAACAATAACACGATGGGAACAATAATACGATGGGAACAATAATACGATGGGAACAATAATACGATGGGAACAATAATAAGATGGGAACAATAATACGATGGGAACAATAATAAGATGGGAACAATAATACGATGGGAACAATAATACGATGGGAACAATAATACGATGGGAACAATAATACGGTGGGAACAATAATACGATGGGAACAATAATAAGATGGGAACAATAATACGATGGGAACAATAATACGATGGGAACAATAATACGATGGGAACAATAATACGATAGGAACAATAATAAGATGGGAACAATAATACGATGGGAACAATAATAAGATGGGAACAATAATACGATGGGAACAATAATAAGATGGGAACAATAATACGATGGGAACAATGATACGATGGGAACAATAATACGATGGGAACAATAATACGATGGGAAAAATAATACGATGGGAGCAATAATACGATGGGAACAATAATAAGATGAGAACAATAATACGATGGGAACAGTAATAAGATGGGAACAATAATTTCGATGGGAACAATAATACGATGGGAACAATAATACGACGAAACAATAATACGATGGGAACAATAATACGATGGGAACAATAATACGATGGGAACAATATTACGATGGGAACAACAATAATACGATGGGAACAATAATACGATGGGAACAATAATAAGATGGGAACAATAATACGATGGGAACAATAATACGATGGGAACAATAATACGATGGGAACAATAATACGATGGGAACAATAATACGATGGGAACAATAATACGATGGGAACAATAATACGATGGGAACAATAAGACGAAGAGAACAATAACACGAGGGGAACAATAATACGAGGGGAACAATAATACGAGGGAAACAATAATACGAGAAGAACAATAATATGAGGGGAACAATAATACGAGGGGAACAATAATACGAGGAGAACAATAATACGAGGGGAACAATAATACGAGGGGAACAATAACACGAGGGGAACAATAATACGAGAGGAACAATAATACGAGGGGAACAATACTACGAGGAGAACAATAATACGAGGAGAACAATAATACGAGGGGAACAATAATACAATAACGAGGGGAACAATAATACGAGGAGAACAATAATACGAGGGGAACAATAATACGAGGGGAACAATAATACGAGGGGAACAGTAATACGAGGAGAACAATAATACGAGGAGAACAATAATACGAGGAGAACAATAACACGAGGAGAACAATAATACGAGGGGAACAATAATACGATAGGAACAGTAATACGAGGAGAACAATAATACGAGGAGAACAATAATACGAGGAGAACAATAATACGAGGAGAACAATAATACGAGGAGAACAAAATTACGAGGGGAACAATAATACGAGGAGAACAATATTACGAGGGGAACAATAATACGAGGTGAACAATAATACGAGGAGAACATTAATACGAGGAGAACAATAATACGATAGGAACAATAATACGAGGAGAACAATAATACGAGGAGAACAATAATACGAGGAGAACAATAATACGAGGGGAACAATAATACGAGGAGAACAATAATACGAGGAGAACAATAATACGAGGGGAACAATAATCCCAGGAGGGAACCCAAAAAAACGATGAGAACAAAATACCCCTGGGAAACCCAAAAAATACGATGAGAAAATAAAACAGGAGAACAAATAATACGAGGAACAAAAAACGGGGGAAAATAATACAGGGGAACAATAATAGATGAAACAATAATTTCGATAGAACAATAAAACGAGGAGAACAATAAAACGATTTAAGAACAATAATTTGATGAGAACAATAAAACGATTTAGAACATTAAAAAACAGGGGGAACAAAAAAAACATGAAACAATAATACGGGGGAACAAAAATTTCGATGAAACAATTAAAAAGATGAGGGAAAAATAATACGAGGGGAAAAATTTAAAACGAGAACAATAATACGATGAGAACAATAATACGATGAGAACAATAACGAGGAGAAAAAAAATACATGAGAAAAAATAATACGAGGGGAACAATAATACGAGGGGAAAAAATAATACGATTTAGAAAAAAAAATTTCGATGAAACAATAAAAACGAGGAGAACAATAATACGATGAGAACAATAATTCGAGGGGGAACAATAATAAAAGAGAAACCAAAAAAACGTTTAGAACAATAATACCATGAGAACAATAAAACGAAAAGAACCATAAAAAAAAAACCAAAAATACGATGGGAAAAAATAATACATGAGAACAATAAACGATGAGAAAATAATACGAAAGAAACAATAATACCCAGGGGAAAAAATATACAGGGGAACAATAATTTCGAGGGGGAAAAATAATTTCGATGAGAACAATAATACGGGGTGAAACAATAAAACGAGGGGAACAATTTTTACGAGAAAAATAATACGATGAGAACAATAATCGGGGGGAGAACAAAAAATTTCGAGGAGAACAATAATAGTGAAACAATAATTCGAGGGGAAAAAAATAAACGAGGGAAAAATAATACTTTAGAACAATAAAACGATAGAACAAAATAAGAGGAGAACAAAAATAGATGAGAAAAATAATACGAGGGAACAAAATACGATGAGAACAAAAATACGATGAAAAACAATAATACAAGAGAACAAAAAATACGATGAGAACCCAAAAAAACGATGAAAAAAAATAAAAATTTCGATGAGAACTAAATTTCGATGGAACAATTTTTCAGGGGAACAATAATACCCAGGAGGGCAATAATACAGGAGAAAAAATAATTTTGAGGAGAAAAAAAATACGAGGAGAAATATAATTTCGAGGGGAAAAAATAATTCGAGGAGAACAATAAAAACGGGAGAAAAAAAAAAATACGAAAAACAAAAATACGAAAGGGGGAAATAAATTTCGAGGGGAACAAAAAAAAATAGGGGAAACAATAATTTCGATGGAAAAAATAATACATAGAACAAAAATACGAGGGGAACAAAAATTTCGAGGGGGAAAAATTTAAAACGAAGAACAATAATACGAGGAGGGAAAAATAAAACGAGGAAACAAAAACGAGGGGAAAAAATAATCGAGGGAAAAAATAAAACGAGGGGGAAAAATAAAACGATTTAGAACAATTTAAAACAGGAGAACTATAATTTGGGGGAAAAAATTTAAAACGAGGAGAACTTAATACGGAAAAGGGGGGCAAAAATTCGAGGGAAACAATAATACGAGGAGAACAATAAAACGAGGGAACAATTTTTACGAGGGGGAAAAATAATACGAGGAGAAATAAATAGAGGGGGGGAAAAATATTCCCAAAGGGGGAAAAATAATTTCAGGAGAACAAAATACGAGGAGAACAATAATACGAGGGGAACAATTTAAACGTGAGAACAATAATTTCGGGGGAGAACAATAATACGGGGGAAAAACAAAAATACGAGGAGAAAAAAATAATACGAGGGGAAAAAAAAACAGGGGAAAAAAATAATACGAGGAGAACTATAATCGGGGGAACAAAAATACAGGGGAAAAATAATACGGGGGAACAATTTAAAACGAAAGGGGAAAAAAATAAAAACGGGTGAAAACAATAAAAACGAGGGGAAAAAATAATACATGAGAACAATAATACGGGGGGAAAAATAATACGGGAGAACAAATCCCAGGGGGCAATAATTTCGTTTAGAAAAAATTTAAAACGGGGTGAGAACAAAAAATACATGAGAACAAAATACGAGAACAATAATTTGATTAGAAAAAAAAAATTCAAGAGAACAATAATAACCCCCCAGGAGAACAAAAATTTCGGTAGAACAATAAAAGGGGGAACAATAAAACGATGAGAACAATAATACGATGAGAAAAAAATTTCGAGGGGGAAAAATAAAACGAGAACAATAATACGATGAAACAATAATACGATGGAAAAAATAAAAACGAGGAGAAAAATAATACGTGAGAACAATTTAAAACGAGGGGACCCAATTAAAAAAGAGGGGAAAAAATAATACGATGAAACAATAATTTTTATGAGAACAATTTAAACAGGAGAAAAAAAAATCGATGGAACAATAATACGAGGAGAACCAAAAAAACGATGGAAACAATAATACATGGAACAATAAAACGATGAGAAAAAATAATTCATGAGAACAAAAAATAAAGATAAAACAAAATACGATGAGAACCCAAAAATACGATGGGAAAAATAAACGAGGGGGAACCCAAAAATACAGGAGAAAAATAATTTCGAGGGGAAAAAATTTAAAATGAGGAGAACAATAAATACAGGAGAAATTTTAATTTTCGAGGGGGAAAAAATAAGAGGAGAACAATAATACGAGGAGAACAATAAACGTGGAGAACAATAAAACGAGGGGAACTATAAAACGGGGGAACAATTTAAAATGAGGGGGAAAAAATAATACGATGAGAACAATAACACGATGAGAACAATAATACGGGGGAACAATAAAACGAGGGGAACAATAATACAGGAGAACAATAATACGGAAAGGGGAATAATAATACGGGAGAAAATATAAAACGAAAGGGGAAAATAATACAGGGGGAAAAAATAATTCCCAGGGAACAATAATACGATGAAACAATAAAAACAGGAGAAAAATAAATCGAGGGAACAATAATACGGGGAACTATAATACGAGGGGAAAAAAATTTAAAAAGAGGGGAACAATAAAACGGGAGAAACAATAATACGAGGGGAACAATAATTCGAGGGGAACAATAATACGAGGGGAACTATAATACGGGGGAAAAAATAATACGAGGGGAACCAAAAATAAAGAAAGGGGAACAATAATAAAAGGAAAAACAATAATACGAGGAGAACAATAAAACGATGAGAACAATAATACAGGGAAAAATAATTTCCGGGGGAACAATAAAACGAGGGGAACCCAAAAATAGAGGGGGAAAAATAAAACAGGGGGAAAAAAATTCGAGGAGAAAATTTAAAACGGGGGGGGAACAATAATTCGAGGGGAAAAATAATACGAGGGGGAAAAATAATTCGAGGGGGAACAATAATACGATGAAACAATAATACGGGGGGAAAAAATTAAAACGAGGGGGAAAAATAATACGAGGGAACAAAAATTTCGAGGGGAAAAATAATAAGAGGGGGAAAAATTAAAAGAGGGGGAAAAATAATTTCAAGGGGAAAAATAATCGATGGGAAAAAACAAAAAATACGAGGGAACAATAATTACGGAGGGGAACAATAATACGAGAAACAAAAATAAGAGGGGAAAAAATAATAGAGGGGAACAATAATAGAAAGGGAACAAAAACGAAAGGGGAAAAATAAACAGGGGGAACAATAATAAGATGAGAAAAATAATACGATAGAACAATAAAAGAGGAAAAATAATACGAAGAACAATAATAGAAAGGGGGAAAATAATACGAGGGGACAAAAATACGAAGGGGAAAAATTAATTTTCGGGGGAAAAAATAATACGAGGAAACAATAATTTCGATGAGAACATTTAAAAAACCAAAAAAGAGGGGAAAAAATACGAGGAGAAAAAAAAAAATACAAAAGAACAAAAATACGAGGGGAAAATTTTAAAAGGGCAAAAATACGAGAGAACATAATACGAGGGGGAAAAATTTTTAGAGGGAACCCAAAAATACATAGAACAATAAAAACTGAGAAAATAATACGAGGGAAAAAAAATACGAGGGGGAAAAATAATAAAGAGGGGAACAAAAATACGATGAGAACAATAATACGGGGGAAAAACAAAAAATTTTTAAAGAGGGGGAAAAAAAATTTGAAGAACAAAAATACGTGGGGGAAAAATTTAAAACGAGGGGAAACCCAAAAAAACGAGGAGAACAATAATACGATGAGAACAATAAAACGAGAGAACAATAATACGAGGGGGAAAAATAATTCGAGGGGAAAATTTAATTTCGAGGGAAAAAATAATTGAGGGGAACAATAATACGGGAAAAAAATTTAAAAACGAGGGGAACAATATTAAGAGGGGGAAAAATAATCGAGAACAATAATCGAGGGAACAATAATACCCAGGAGAACAATAATACGAGGGGGAAAAATAATTCCCAGGGGGAAAAATAATAAAGAGGGGAAAAAAAATCGAGGGGGAAAAATAATACGAAGGGGAAAAAAATAATAAGAGGGAAAAAATAATACAAAGGGGAAAAAATAAACGGGGGAACAATAATACGGGGGAACAATAATACGGGGGAACAATAATACGAGGGGAACCCAAATTAAAACGGGGGGAAAAATTTTAAAACGGGGGAACAATAAAACGGGGGAAAACAAAAATACGGGGGGAACAAAAAATCCCAGGGGAAAATTAAAACGAGGGGGAAAAAATAATACGAGGAGAACAATAATAAGAGGGGAACAATAATTCCGGGGGGAACAATAAAAGAGGGGAAAAAAATAAAAACGGGGGGAAAAAATAATTTCGAGGGAACAATAATACCCGGGGGAAAAAATTTAAAACGGGGGAACAATAAAACGAGGGGAAACCCAAAAATTTCGGGGGAACCCAAAAATAAAAGGGGAAAATAAACGGGGGAAAAAATTTTTACGGGAGAAAAAATAATACGGGGGAACAATAATTTCGGGGAGGGAAAAATAATAAGGGGAACAAAAATAAAGGGGGAAAAAAACGGGGAAAAATTAAAACGAGGAAAACAATAATAAAACAATTTTAAAACAAGGGGGAAAAATTAATTTAAAAAAACAAAATCAAGGGAACAATAAACGGGGGGAAAATTTTTAGAAGGAAAAACAAATAAATTGGGGGGGAAAGGGGAAAAATTTAAAAGAGGAAAAAAACAAAATTGGGGGAAAATAAAACAAGGGAACAAGGGGAATAAATGGGGGGGGAATTTGGAAAAAATTTAAAAAAAATAAAACCCATGGTTTAATTTAACTGGAAAAATGGGAAAAATTGGGGGGAAAAAACAATGGAACAAAGGTAGCCTTGGGGGGGGGGGTAATTAGTGGGGAAAATGTGTAAAAAGATGGAAAAAACAACCCGGGTGGGGGTAATTAGTGGAACAATGGTAAAAAGATGGAAAAAACACGGGTGGGTGGGGGTAATTAGGGAACCAAAGTGTAACGATGGAAGAACACGTGGGGGGGTAATTAGTGGGAAAAAGTTAACAAGATTTGGAAAAAAACGCTGGGGGGGGGTAATTAAATGGGAAAATGTGTAACAAGATGGAAGAACCCCGCTGGGGGGGGTAATTAGTGGAAAAAAATTTTGGAACCAAAAGGAAGAACCGCTGGGGGGGGAATTAAAAGGGAAAAAATGTGTAACAAAATGGGGAAAAACACGCTGGGGGGGGGTAATTAGGGGGAAAAATGTGAAAAAAGATGGAAGGGAAAACCTTTTTTTTGGGGGAATTAGTGGAAAAAAATGTGTAACAAGATGGAAAAACACGTGGTGGGGGGAATTAGTGGAAAAATTTTGTAACAAATGGGAAAACACCTGGGTGGGGGTAATTAGTGGGAAAATTGTAACAAAATTTTTGGGAAAACACGCTGGGTGGGGGGAATTAGTGGAAAAAATGTGTAAAAGATGGAAAAAACACGATTTGGGGGGGGTAATTATTTAAAAAATGTGTAAAAAATGGAAGAACCGCTGGGTGGGGGTTTTAAATTTGGGGGAACAATGTGTAAAAAAGATGGAAGAAAAAAACCCCTGGGGGGGGGTAATTGTGGGAAAAAAGTTTAACCCAAAATTTGGAAGAACCGCAGGGGGGGGGTAAATTTGTGGGAAAAAGTGTAAAAGGGTGGGGAAAAACAAGCTGGGGGGGGGTTTAAATTTGTGGAACAAAAGTGTTTAAAAAATGGAAGAACACCCCGGGTTGGGTAATTAGTGGAACCCAAGGGGTAAAAGGTGGGAAAAAAAAACGCGGGGGGGGGGTAATTTGTGGAAAAAAGTGTAAAAAGATGGAAGAAAAAACCTTTGGGGGGGGGTAATTAGTGGAACAAAGTGTAAAAGATTGGAAAAACACGCTGGGGGGGGGAATTGTGGAACAATGTGTAAAAAATGGAAGAAAACGTGGGGGGGTAATTAGTGGGAAAAATGTTTTTAAATGAAAGGAAGAAACGCTGGGGGGGGTAATTGTGGAAAAATGTTAACAAGATGGAAGAACACGCTGGGGGGGTAATTAGTGGAACAAAAGGTAAAAAAGAAAAGGGGAAAAACCCCTGGTGGGGGGAATTAGTGGAACAATTTTGTAACAAGAAGGAAGAACACGCGGGGGGGGTAATTAGTGGGAAAAATGGTAAAAAAGATGGAAAAACACGCTGGGGTGGGGGTTAATTTGTGGAACAAAGTGTAACAAGATGGAAGAACACGCTGGGGGGGGGTAATTAGTGGAACAATGTGTAACAAGATAGAAGAACACGCTGGGTGGGGGTAATTAGTGGAACAATGTGTAACAAGATGGAAGAACACGGTGAGTGTAGATGACGAGACAGACTCGTACACAGTGAAAAAGAGTGTTAAGTGCGTTTAGTGTTTTGAGTGTTTAATGTTAAGCGTGTTTAGTGTTTAATGTGAGGGAGAGAGGAGGTGAAGCAGGAACAAGGAGAGGAACTGGACGGGGCTGATGGGTGGTGAGGCAGGAACAAGGAGAGGAACTGGACGGGGCTGATGGGTGGTGAGGCAGGAACGAGGAGAGAACTGGACGGGGCTGATGGTGGTGAGGCAGGAACAAGGAGAGGAACTGGACGGGGCTGATGGTGGTGAGGCAGGAACAAGGAGAGGAACTGGACGGGGCTGATGGGTGGTGAGGCAGGAACAAGGAGAGGAACTGGACGGGGCTGATGGGTGGTGAGGCAGGAACGAGGAGAGGAACTGGACGGGGCTGATGGGTGGTGAGGCAGGAACAAGGAGAGGAACTGGACGGGGCTGATGGGTGGTGAGGCAGGAACAAGGAGAGGAACTGGACGGGGCTGATGGGTGGTGAGGCAGGAACAAGGAGAGGAACTGGACGGGGCTGATGGGTGGTGAGGCAGGAACGAGGAGAGGAACTGGACGGGGCTGATGGTGGTGAGGCAGGAACAAGGAGAGGAACTGGACGGGCTGATGGTGGTGAGGCAGGAACAAGGAGAGGAACTGGACGGGGCTGATGGTGGTGAGGCAGGAACAAGGAGAGGAACTGGACGGGGGATGGTGGTGAGACAGGAACAAGGAGAGGAACTGGACGGGGCTGATGGGTGGTGAGGCAGGAACAAGGAGAGGAACTGGACGGGGCTGATGGGTGGTGAGGCAGGAACAAGGAGAGGAACTGGACGGGGCTGATGGGTGGTGAGCAGGAACAAGGAGAGGAACTGGACGGGGCTGATGAGGTGGTGAGGCAGGAACGAGGAGAGGAACTGGACGGGGCTGATGGTGGTGAGGCAGGAACAAGGAGAGGAACTGGACGGGGCTGATGGGTGGTGAGGCAGGAACAAGGAGTGGAACTGGACGGGGCTGATGGGTGGTGAGGCAGGAACAAGGAGAGGAACTGGACGGGGGGATGGGTGGTGAGGCAGGAACAAGGAGAGGAACTGGACGGGGGATGGGTGGTGAGACAGAACAAGAGAGGAACTGGACGGGGGATGGGTGGTGAGACAGGAACAAGGAGAGGAACTGGACGGGGGATGGGTGGTGAGGCAGGAACAAGGAGTGGAAACTGGACGTGGGGGATGGGTGGTGAGGCAGGAACAAGGAGAGGAACTGGACGGGGGGATGGGTGGTGAGGCAGGAACAAGGAGTGGAACTGGACGTGGGGGATGGTGGTGAGGCAGGAACAAGGAGAGGAACTGGACGGGGCTGATGGGTGCTGAGACAGGAACAAGGAGAGGAGTTGGACGGGGCTGGTGGGTGGTAAGGCAGGAACAAGGAGAGGAACTGGACGGGGGTCATGGGTGGTGAGGAGGAAAAAGGAGAGGAACTGGACGGGGCTGATGGTGGTGAGGCACGAACAAGAAGAGGAACTGGACGGGGGGATGGGTGGTGAAGCAGGAACAAGGAGAGGAACTGGACGGGGGGGATGGGTGGTGAGGCAGGAACAAGGAGAGGAAGTTGACGGACTGATGGGTGGTGAGACTGGAACAAGGAGAGGAACTGGACGGGGCTGATGGGTGGTGAGGCAGGAACAAGGAGAGGAACTGGACGGGGCTGATGGATGGTAAGGCAGGAACAAGGGAAGAAATTTGACGGGGGGGGGGATGGGTGGTGAGGCAGGAAGAAGGAGAGGAAACTGGATGGGGCTGATGGGTGGTGAGGCAGGAACAAGGAGAGAACTGCACGGGGCTGATGGGTGGTGAGGCAGGAACAAGGAGAGGAACTCACGGGGCTGATGGGTGGTGAGGCAGGAACAAGGAGAGGAACTGGACGGGCTGATGGGTGGTGAGGCAGGAACAAGGAAAGGAACTGGACGGGCTGATGGGTGGTGAGGCAGGAACAAGGAGAGGAACTGCACGGGCTGATGGGTGGTGAGGCAGGAACAAGGAGAGGAACTGCACGGGGCTGATGGGTGGTGAGGCAGGAACAAGGAGAGGAACTGCACGGGGCTGATGGGTGGTAAGGCAGGAACAAGGAGAGGAACTGCACGGGGCTGATGGGTGGTGAGGCAGGAACAAGGAGAGGAACTGGACGGGGCTGATGGATGGTAAGGCAGGAACAAGGAGAGGAACTGGATGGGGCTGATGGATGGTAAGGCAGGAACAAGGGAGAAATTTGACGGGGGGGGGATGGGTGGTGAGGCAGGAACAAGGGAAGAAATTTGACGGGGGGGATGGGTGGTGAGGCAGGAAGAAGGAGAGGAACTGGATGGGCTGATGGGTGGTGAGGCAGGAACAAGGGAGAAATTTGACGGGGGGGATGGGTGGTGAGGCAGGAACAAGGAGAGGAACTGGACGGGGGGGATGGGTGGTGAGGCAGGAACAAGGAGAGGAACTGGACGGGGGGGATGGTGGTGTGGCAGGAACAAGGAGAGGAACTAGACGGGGGGGATGGGTGGTGAGGCAGGAAGAAGAAGAGGAACTGGACGGGGGGGATGGGTGGTGAGGCAGAAGAAGAAGAGGAACTGGACGGGGGGGATGGGTGGTGAGGCAGGAACAAGGGAGAAATTTGACGGGGGGATGGGTGGTGAGGCAGGAACAAGGAGAGGAACTGGACGGGGGGGATGGGTGGTGAGGCAGGAACAAGGAGAGGAACTGGACGGGGGGGATGGGTGGTGAGGCAGGAAGAAGAAGAGGAACTGGACGGGGGGGATGGGTGGTGAGGCAGGAACAAGGAGAGAACTGGACGGGGCTGATGGGTGGTGAGGCAGGAACAAGGAGAGGAACTGGACGGGGCTGATGGGTGGTGAGACAGGAACAAGGAGAGGAGTTGGACGGGGCTGATGGGTGGTGAGGCAGGAACAAGGAGAGGAACTGGACGGGGCTGATGGGTGGTGAGACAGGAACAAGGAGAGGAGTTGGACGGGGCTGATGGGTGGTGAGACAGGAACAAGGAGAGAAAGGTTTCAACCCTGGCTGCTCACTTCTTCATTTGTTTTACATGAGCACAATTAATGACAGAGGCAGGTGATCTGGGAGCCAGATGAACGCAGAGCGTTCCTCTGGCTCCTACTTGGCCAGTCTTCATGGTCAGGTAGGAGTCATACACTGTGTGCTGTGTAGAGGGCAGTGTATGGCTCCCTCCCTCACTACTGTGTGGAGGGAAGTGTATGGCTCCGTCCCTTACTATTGTGTGGAGGGCAGTGGAGGGCTCCCTCCCTCACTACTGTGTGGAGGGCAGTGTATGGCTCCCTCCTTTACTATTGTGTGGAGGGCAGTGTATGGCTCCCTCTCTCACTACTGTGTGGAGGGCAGTGTATGGCTCCTTCCCTCAATACTGTGTGGAGGGCAGTGTATGGCTTCCTCCCTTACTACTGTGTGGAGGGCAGTGTATGGCTCTCTCCCTCACTACTGTGTGGAGGGCAGTATATGGCTCCCTCCCTCACTACTGTGTGGAGGCAGTGTATGGCTTTCCTCCCTTACTACTGTGTGGAGGGCAGTGTATGGCTCTCTCCCTCACTACTGTGTGGAGGGCAGTATATGGCTCCCTCCCTCACTACTGTGTGGAGGGCAGTGTATGGCTCCCTCCCTTACTACTGTGTGGAGAGCAGTGTATGGCTCCCTCCCTTACTACTGTGTGGAGGGCAGTGTATGGCTCCCTACCTCACTACTGTGTGGAGTGCAGTGTATGGCTCCCTCCCTTACTACTGGGTGGAGGGCAGTGTGTGGCTCCTTCCCTCACTACTGTGTGGAGGGTAGTGTATGACTCCCTCACTCACTACTGTGTGGAGGGCAGTGTATGGCTCCCTCCCTCACTACTGTGTGGAGGGCAGTGTATGGCTTCCTCCCTTACTACTGTGTGGAGAGGAGTGTATGGCTCCCTCCCTCACTACTGTGTGGAGGGCAGTGTATGGCTCCCTCCTTCACTACTGTGTGGAGGGCAGTGTATGGCTCCCTCCCTTACTAATGTGTGGAGAGGAGTGTATGGCTCCCTCCCTCACTACTGTGTGGAGGGCAGTGTATGGCTCCCTCCCTTACTACTGTGTGGAGGGCAGTGTATGGCTCCATCCCTCAATACTGTATGGAGGGCAGTGTATGGCTCCCTCCCTCACTACTGTGTGGAGCGCAGTGTATGGCTCCCTCCCTCACTACTGTGTGGAGGGCAGTGTATGGCTTCCTCCCTTACTACTGTGTGGAGGGCAGTGTATGGCTCCCTCCCTTACTACTGTGTGGAGGGCAGTGTATGGCTCCCTCCCTCACTACTGTGTGGAGGGCAGTGTATGGTTCCCTCCCTCACTACTGTGTGGAGGGCAGTATATGGCTCTTTCCCTCGGTACTGTGTGGAGGGCAGTATATGGCTCCCTCCCTCACTACTGTGTAGAGGGCATTGTATGGCGTCCTCCCTCACTACTGTGTGGAGGGCAGTGTTTGGATCCCTCCCTTACTACTCTGTGGAGGGCAGTGTATGGTTCCCTCCCTCAATACTGTGAGGAGGGCAGTGTATGACTTTGTCTGTCAATACTGTGTGGAGGGCAGTGTATGACTTTGTCTGTCAATACTGTGTGGAGGGCAGTGTATGACTTTGTCTGTCAATACTGTGTGGAGGGCAGTGTATGGTTCCCTCCCTCAATACTGTGAGGAGGGCAGTGTATGACTTTCTCTGTCAATACTGTGTGGAGGGCAGTGTATGGTTCCCTCCCTCAATACTGTGAGGAGGGCAGTGTATGACTTTCTCTGTCAATACTGTGTGGAGGGCAGTGTATGGTTCCCTCCCTCAAACTGTGAGGAGGCAGTGTATGACTTTCTCTGTCAATACTGTGTGGAGGGCAGTGTATGGTTCCCTCCCTCAATACTGTGAGGAGGGCAGTGTATGACTTTCTCTGTCAATACTGTGTGGAGGGCAGTGTATGGTTCCCTCCCTCAATACTGTGAGGAGGGCAGTGTATGACTTTCTCTGTCAATACTGTGTGGAAGGCTAAGCGTGAATTTGTCTTGTGTTAGAGCACAAGGGCGTCCATCTGGTATTCATGAAAGTATTCAGGGATCCCAGATGGTTGAAGTTGAGTTTTGAAGCGAGGATGGTGAGTGCACTTTGCAAGACAGGGGGATGGGAAGCGGGGATGAGACGGGGATGAGACTGAGATGAGATGAGGATGAGACGGGGATGGGAGGCGGGGATGATGCTACGCTCCACTGCTCCAGTATTGTGATATATTTTTGCTTTTTACAAGGTTGAAATTACAAGCTAAGATCTGTTATCCCAGTTCACCTCAGCTCAAAACAGTCTTATCTGAGGTATACTGCCCTGTCCAGGACACCACCCAGTGTACTGCACTGTCCAGGACACCACCCAGTGTACTGCCCTGTCCAGGACACCACCCAGTGTACTGCCCTGTCCAGGACACCACACAGTGTATTGCCCTGTCCAGGACACCACCCAGTGTACTGCCCTGTCCAGGACACCACCCAGTGTACTTCACTGTCCAAGACACCACCCAGTGTACTGCCCTGTCCAGGACACCACCCAGTGTACTGTCCTGTCCAGGACACCACCCAGTGTACTGCCCTGTCCAGGACACCACACAGTGTATTGCCCTGTCCAGGATACCACCCAGTGTACTGCCCTGTCCAGGACACCACCCAGTGTACTGCCCTGTCCAGGACACCACCCAGTGTACTGCTCTGTCCAGGACACCACCCAGTGTACTGCCCTGTCCAGGACACCACCCAGTGTACTGCCCTGTCCAGGACACCACCCAGTGTACTTCACTGTCCAAGACACCACCCAGTGTACTGCCCTGTCCAGGACACCACCCAGTGTATTGTCCTGTCCAGGACACCACCCAGTGTACTGCCCTGTCCAGGACACCACACAGTGTATTGCCCTGTCCAGGATACCACCCAGTGTACTGCCCTGTCCAGGACACCACCCAGTGTACTGCCCTGTCCAGGACACCACCCAGTGTACTGCTCTGTCCAGGACACCACCCAGTGTACTGCCCTGTCCTGGACCCACCCAGTATACTGCCCTGTCCAGGACAACACCCAGTGTACTGCCCTGTCCAAGACACCACCCAGTGTACTGCCCTGTCCAGGACACCACCCAGTGTACTGCTCTGTCCAGGGCACCACCCAGTGTACTGTCCTGTCCAGGACACCACCCAGTGTACTGCCCTGTCCAGGACACCACACAGTGTACTGCCCTGTCCAGGATACCACCCAGTGTACTGCTTTGTCCAGGACACCACCAAGTGTACTGCCCTGTCCAGGACACCACCCAGTGTACTGCTCTGTCCAGGACACCACCCAGTGTACTGCCCTGTCCAGGACACCACCCAGTGTACTGCCCTGTCCAGGACACCACCCAGTGTACTGCCCTGTCCAGGACACCACCCAGTATACTGCCCTGTCCAGGACAACACCCAGTGTACTGCCCTGTCCAAGACACCACCCAGTGTACTGCCCTGTCCAGGACACCACCCAGTGTACTGCTCTGTCCAGGGCACCACCCAGTGTACTGCCCTGTCCAGGACACCACCCAGTGTACTGCCCTGTCCAAGACACTACCCAATGTACTGCCCTGTCCAGGACACCACACAGTGTACTGCTCTGTCCAGGATACCACCCAGTGTACTGCTCTGTCCAGGACACCACCCAGTGTACTGCCCTGACCAGGACACCACCCAGTGTACTGCCCTGTCCAGGACACCACCCAGTGTACTGCCCTGTCCAGGACACCACCCAGTGTACTGCCCTTTCCAGGACACCACCCAGTGTACTGCCCTGTCCAGGACACCACCTAGTGTACTGCCCTGTCCAGGACACCACCCAGTGTACAACCCTGTCCAAGACACTACCCAGTGTACTGCCCTGTCCAGGACACCACCCAGTGTACTGTTCTGTCCAGGACACCACCCAGTGTACTGCCCTGTCCAGGACACCACCCAGTGTACTGCTCTGTCCAGGACACCACCCAGTGTACTGCCCTGTCCAGGACACCACTCAGTGTACTGCCCTGTCCAGGACACCACCCAGTGTACTGCCCTGTCCAAGACACCACCCATTGTACTGCCCTTTCCAAGACACCACCCAGTGTACTGCTCTGTCCAGGACACCACACAGTGCACTGCCCTGTCCAGGACACCACCCAGTGTACTGCCCTGTCCAGGACACCACCCAGTGTACTGCCCTGTCTAGGACACCACCCAGTGTACTGCCCTGTCCAGGACACCACCCAGTGTACTGCCGTTTCCAGGACACCACCCAGTGTACTGCTCTGTCCAGGACACCACCCAGTGTACTTCTCTGTCCAGGACACCACCTAGTGTACTGCCGTGTCCAGGACACCACCCAGTGTACTGCCCCGTCCAAGACACTACTCATTGTACTGCCCTGTCCAAGACACTACCTAGTGTACTGCCCTGTCCAAGACACCACCCAGTGTACTGCCGTATCCAGGACACCACCCAGTGTACTGCCCTGTACAGGACACCACCCAATGTACTGCCCCGTCCAGGACACCACCCAGTGTACTGCCCTGTCCAGGACACCACCCAGTGTACTGCCCTGTCCAAGACACCACCCAGTGTACTGCCCTGTCCAGGACACCACCCAGTGTAGTGCCCTGTCCAGGACACCACCCAGTGTACTGCCGTATTCAGGACACCACCCGGTATACTGCCGTGTCCAGGACACCACCCATTATATTGTCGTGTCTAGGACACCACCCATTATATTGCTGTGTCTAGAATACCACCCATTATACTGCCGTGTCCAGGACACCACTCGCTATACTGCCGTGTCCAGGACACTACCCGTTATATTGCAGTGTCTAGGACAAGACTCACTATAATGCCGTGTCCAGGACACCACCCACTATACTGCCGTGTCCAGGACACCACCCATTATACTGCCGTGCCCAGGACACCACCCATTATATTGCCGTGTCCAGGACACCATCCACTGTACTTCCGTGTCCAGGACACCACCCATTATACTGCCGTGTCCAGGACACCACCCACTATATTGCCGTGTCCAGGACACCATTCAGTATACTATCATCCACTCTTTAAATGTCTACCTCACATTGAGATTATTAACGTGTCTACCTCAACACCATTAACCTCACCAGTGTAATACTTCTGAAACTGTCGTAGCTGATACGGCACTTGATGGTATGGTTTAATGTTATCCTCACTAGCCCACTCAGTCTCCCACTCAATGTCTCCCAGTTCAGGATGACATTACTGAAGTCTCCCAGCCCAGGTTGACGCTACTGAAGTCTCCCAGCTCAGGGTGACGCTACTGAAGTCTCCCAGCCCAGGTTGACGCTACTGAAGTCTCCCAGCCCAGGTTGACGCTACTGAAGTCTCCCAGCTCAGGGTGATACTTTGAAGATTGAGACACTTATGCAACATATGGGAGTCTTTATTGGGGAAACGTTTCGTCACACAGTGGCTTCATCAGTCCAATACAAATCAGAAGGGTGTAAGGAGAGGAGGAGTTTGAGGTAATCAGTGTAACCTTTGGACGAAGACCTACTTCGACTAGTGGATGGTACCACTATGACCCGCCGCCTCCTGCTTCGCCTCACCTGACTACAGTATATAAGCCACATCTACGGCCCTATGCTGTACATTCTACAAGATTGATGGACTGAACACATCGACTCCAGGCTGAGGGACTGATTACCTCAAACTCCTCCTCTCCTTACACCTTTCTACTTTGTATTGGACTAATGAAGCCACTGTGTGGCGAAACGTTTCCTCAATAAAGATTCCCATATGTTGCATAAGTGTCTCAATCTTCAGCTTGTCGGTTTTCAAAGCCATTCGTCACACAAGGTAACACTACTGAAGTCTCCCAGCTCAGGCTGACACTACTGAAGTCTCCCAGCCCAGGCTGACACTACTTAAGTCTCCCAGCTCAGGCTGACACTACTGAAGTCTCCCAGCTCAGGCTGACACTACTTAAGTCTCCCAGCTCAGGCTGACACTACTGAAGTCTCCCAGCTCAGGCTGACACTACTTAAGTCTCCCAGCTCAGGCTGACACTACTGAAGTCTCCCAGCTCAGGTATAGTGGGTCGTCTCAGTGTTAATAACACCACTGGAACCTTCACGCCTCAGAGAATGTTATTGAGAATAAAAAATCTCATTACTTTGGCTGGAACAATTCACCACAAACCCGCACTTAGGAGAGGAACTCTATGACGACGTTTCGGTCCCTCCTGAACCATGGTCAAGTCAAAACTGAGGAAAAAAATATATAAAGAAATTGAAGGAGGCCACAATACTGTTGGAATGAATTACATCACACAAGAAACGCACTTCCCTTCGTCTATCAAGAAATGAATAATATTGCATTTCTGGTATCCCTCTGCGTCTCTAGGCGCCCCTCGGAGTTCCCAAGGAGTCCCTCGGCGTCCCTCGGCTTCCCTATGTCTCTGGCGTCAGTGTTTTTCCATGCATTCTCCATGCACTCTCCATGCACTCTCTCTGCACTCTCCCTGCACTCTCTCTGCACTCTCCATGCATTCTCCATGCACTCTCCCTGCACTCTCCACGCACTCTCTATACACTCTCCATGCACTCTCCCTGCAGCCATTCGTTTTATTTACTTATAATTAGTTGGAAAACAAGTGGTTGTGGCTTGTCTACCTGATGCAACATAAACAAGACTGGTACTACAATCC
Organism: Cherax quadricarinatus; assembly: GCF_026875155.1. Classification (NCBI taxonomy): domain Eukaryota; kingdom Metazoa; phylum Arthropoda; class Malacostraca; order Decapoda; family Parastacidae; genus Cherax; species Cherax quadricarinatus. Next base: position 33,036,452 of record NC_069430.1, on the reverse strand, counting down.
AACGTACGAACCACAGCCCGGCTGATTCGGCACCGTTTTTACGTATCTGTCCAGTTCCCTCTTGAAGACAACCAGGGGTCTTCCCGTAATGCCCCTTATTGCTGGTGGGAGGCTGTTGAACAGTCTAGGGCCCCGGACACTTATTGTGTTTTCTCTTAGTGTACCAGTGACGCCACTACTTTTCACTGGAGGTATGTTGCATCGCCTGCCAAGTCTTTTGCTTTCGTATGGAGTGATTGCTGTGTGTATATTAGGGACCAGTCCCTCCAGAATCTTCCATGTGTAGATTATGATATATCTCTCTCGCCTGCGCTCTAGTGAGTACAAGTCAAGTGCTTCCAGGCGCTCCCAGTAGTTTAGGTGTTTGATGGAACTTATATGTGCAGTAAAGGTTCTCTGCACATTCTCCAGCTCTGCAATATCACCTGCCTTGAATGGGATGTTAATGTACAGCAGTATTCCAGCCTAGAGAGAATAAGTGATTTGAAAAGGATCGTCATTGGCTTAGCATCTCTTGTCTTGAATGTTCTCATTATCCATCCTATCAGTTTCCTCGCAGATGATGTGATAGTGGCATTGTTGTGATCCTTGAAGGTGAGATCCTCTGACATTACCACTCCCAGGTCTCTCACATTACTTTTCCGCTCTATTGTGTGATTGGAGTTTGTAGTATACTCAGTTCTAGTTATTATTTCCTCCAGTTTTCCACAACGGAGTAGTTGGAATTTGTCTTCATTGAACATCATATTGTTCTCCGTTGCCCATTGGAAAACTTGGTTTATATCTTCTTGGAGCTTTGCCGTGTCCTCAATGGATGACACTCAATGCAGATCCTAGTATCGTCTGCAAAGGATGATTCAGTAGATATGGTTTACATCTCTGTCTATGTCTGATATGAGAATAAGGAACAAAATAGGTGCGAGTACTGTGCCTTGTGGGACAGAGCTCTTCACTATGGCAGCTTCTGATTTAACTTTGTTTACCACTACTCTTTGTGTGCGATTGGTTAGAAAGTTGAAGATCCATCTGCCTACTTTGCCGGTTATCCCTTTATAGCACGCATTTTGTGTGCTATTACACCATGGTCGCACTTGTCAAAAGCTTTTGCAAAGTCTGTGTATACTACATCCTCATTCTGTTTGTTTTCCAGTGCATCTAGGACCATATCATAGTGGTCAAGCAGTTGCGAAAGGCAGGAGAGACCTGCTCTGAAACCATGTTGCCCTGGGTTGTGCAATTTTGGGGAGTCCAGGTGGTTTGCTATCCTGCTTCTTAGAACTCTTTCAAAGATTTTTATGATGTGGGACGTTAAAGCTATTGGTCTATAGTTCTTAGCTTCTGCTTTGCTGCCACCTTTATGGAGTGGGGCTATATCTGTTGTTTTTAGTGACTGTGGAATCTCACCTGTGTCTAAGCTCCTTCTCCATAGCATACTTAAAGCCCGTGAGAGGGGCTTCTTGCAGTTTTTAATGAACACAGAGTCTGGGCTTGGGGCTGAGTGCATGGGCATGTCGTCGATGGCTTTCTCAAAGTCCAGTCTATGGACCTGCTGCTGTTTCATTTTCTTTATATTTTTCACATAACTGTCCTGCCTTGTGAACCTCTGTTGGTGAGAGATTTTATTTGTTCACAAATGTGCAGTAAAGTGTAAAGGGTAAAGTGTGTTATATACACTTCTGGCGGCAAATCTAAGGTGTTCCCGTTCACGCTCGTTGCTCTTGTGTGGAAACTCATTCAATTGTGTTTACGTGGGTTGAGACTCAGCTCCTGGCCCTTACCTGTGTGTGTGCCTACTCACCTATTTGTGGTTGCAGGGCCGGTCACAGCTGTGTGTGTACACACCTCACCTAATTATACTCACCTAATTATGGTTGCAGGGGTTGAGTCATAGCTCCTGGCCCCGTCACTTCACTGGTACTGGTGTGTGTATGTTTGCGCGTATATGTGTGTGTGTGTGTATGTGTGTGTGTGTGCGTGTGTGTGTATGTGTGTGTGTGTGTTAGTGTGTATGTATGTGTGTGTGTGTATGTGTATGAGTGTGTGAGTGTATGTATGTGTGTGTGTGTATGTGTGTGTGTGTGTGTATGTGTGTGTGTGAGTGTATGTGTATGAGTGTGTGTGTGTGTGTACTCACCTAGTTGTACTCACCTAGTTGAGGTTGCGGGGGTCGAGTCCGAGCTCCTGGCCCCGCCTCTTCACTGATCGCTACTAGGTCACTCTCCCTGAGCCGTGAGCTTTATCATACCTCTGCTTAAAGCTATGTATGGATCCTGCCTCCACTACATCGCTTCCCAAACTATTCCACTTACTGACTACTCTGTGGCTGAAGAAATACTTCCTAACATCCCTGTGATTCATCTGTGTCTTCAGCTTCCAACTGTGTCCCCTTGTTACTGTGTCCAATCTCTGGAACATCCTGTCTTTGTCCACCTTGTCAATTCCTCTCAGTATTTTGTATGTCGTTATCATGTCCCCCCTATCTCTCCTGTCCTCCAGTGTCGTCAGGTTGATTTCCCTTAACCTCTCCTCGTAGGACATACCTCTTAGCTCTGGACTAGTCTTGTTGCAAACCTTTGCACTTTCTCTAGTTTCTTTACGTGCTTGGCTAGGTGTGGTTTCCAAACTGGTGCCGCATACTCCAATATGGGCCTAACGTATACGGTGTACAGGGTCCTGAACGATTCCTATTAGATGTCGGAATGCTGTTCTGAGGTTTGCTAGGCGCCCATATGCTGCAGCAGTTATTTGGTTGATGTGCGCTTCAGGAGATGTGCCTGGTGTTATACTCACCCCAAGATCTTTTTCTTGAGTGAGGTTTGTAGTCTCTGACCCCCTAGACTGTACTCCGTCTGCGGTCTTCTTTGCCCTTCCCCAATCTTCATGACTTTGCACTTGGTGGGATTGAACTCCAGGAGCCAATTGCTGGACCAGGTCTGCAGCCTGTCCAGATCCCTTTGTAGTTCTGCCTGGTCTTCGATGAGTGTATTCTTCTCATCAACTTCACGTCATCTGCAAACAGGGACACCTCAGAGTCTATTCCTTCCATCATGTCGTTCACAAATACCAGAAACAGCACTGGTCCTAGGACTGACCCCTGCGGGACCCCGCTGGTCACAGGTGCCCACCCTGACACCTCGCCACGTACCATGACTCGCTGCTGTCTTCCTGACAAGTATTCCCTGATCCATTGTAGTGCCTTCCCTGTTATCCCTGCTTGGTCCTCCAGTTTTTGCACCAATCTCTTGTGTGGAACTGTGTCAAACGCCTTCTTGCAGTCCAAGAAAATGCAATCCACCCACCCCTCTCTCTCTTGTCTTACTGCTGTCACCATGTCATAGAACTCCAGTAGGTTTGTGACACAGGATTTCCCGTCCCTGAAACCATGCTGGCTGCTGTTGATGAGATCATTCCTTTCTAGGTGTTCCACCACTCTTCTCCTGATAATCTTCTCCATGATTTGCATACTATACATGTCAGTGACACTGGTCTGTAGTTTAATGCTTCATGTTGTTTTCCTTTTTAAAGTTTGGGGAATACATTTGCTGTCTTCCATGCCCCCGGCCAATCCCCCTGTTTCGTTTGATGTATTAAATATTGTTGTTAGGGGTACACAAGCGCCTCTCCCTCCCTCTCTAAATTTCCCAGGGGGAGATGTTATCGGGCCCCTTTTTTCCCCCTTTTGAGGTTCTAGCTACTCAGAAGCCTCTTCACTTTTTCCCCTGGGTTGTGTGCACTGTGTCCACACTTGGGGGTGTCCCCCCAAACCCTCCGTCTTTTGGAGTCCCTTCTGTCTCCTCTGTAAAAACACTTCTTTAAAATTCTTTTTTGGGGGTTCTTCCCCATACTTCACGGTCTTTTTCCTGTTGTCTCTCCCCCTTCCTTCCTTGGGCCTGATTACCTGGCCTTAAACTGTTGTTTTCCCCCCTGATGTGGCGAAACAACAGTTTGGGGTTTCAGATTTGGGTTTTTTCGCTGCTATGTCATTTTCATATTGTTTTTGGGCCCTCGCTTCAAAACCTGTAGAAATTTTCGTTTCGGGCCTTCCCGGTTCTCCTTATTCCCCCTGGGTCCTTTCCCCTTCTATTTTTTCTTCCCATTCCCTAGCACATTTGGGTTTTTTTCCCTCCCTGCCCCTTTTGGGGAAAAACCATGGGCCATCCTGGTTTTTTCCCATTACTCCTGTTACCCTTGGGTACAAACCTCCCCTCAGCCTCCTTGAAATTTGTTGTACATTTTCCCATCACCCTCTTTTAACTGGTTTCCCCCTGCCATTCTCTGTCCCACTGAACCCCGTTCAGGTAGTTCTCATTCCTGTGTGGGTCCCCTTTCTTTTAGTTTGGCTTTTCTTTCGCCCCTGGCCTTCCGCTTCCCCCCAAAATTTAGCTCTCCCTTTTAAACCCGAAGTTTTAAAACCACATGGCCCAAGGGCCCCCAAAGGGGTCTTTCATATGGGATGTCCTCGATATCTGCACTACTAAAGGGTTTGAATAAATCCGCCTTGTTTGGTTCACCCTTCTCCTCTCTTTTCTTGTATTGCCCCTTACGTGTTGGAAAAAACCCCAAATAAATTTTCCATTTACCCCCATCTCTTGGGCCCCCATGTATTTTGGGCCCCCATGTGGGCCAAGTTCCCCCCAATCGATCCCCTTTGGGGTTAAAGAACCCCCATGATCAGGAGCTTTGCCCTCATGCATGACCCTCTTCGGGCCCATTTCTAGCCAGTGTGTCAACCATCGCTTATTGCTCTGTGTACTCTTGCCTTGGCCCCCCTGCGGGGGGTTTCTGTGGGTGGGTTTTTACATACTGCAAATTCCCAAACCCGGGGGACCTCCAGGTGAAGTTTTCCCCAATGAATCACTTTCTTCCCCGCAAAATCTCCTCTCTCCAGTTTATAAAAATTTCCCAGCCTTTTTTTTGACCCACAATCCCACTCTTCCCCCCCCCCTGTTCCCTTCTGTTTTTCCTCGGGATTTTTTTACCCCTTTGGGAAAAGATGGAATCTGTTTCTACCTTAAGTTTGGGTTTTTCTTTTGGAGAAAAGATGCCCGGTGATCTTCTTTGACTCTTTGGGCCCACCCCTTTCCCATTTAAATTTGTTTTCCCCCTCAGCGTTTTTTGTCCCAACCTTCATTTTCCTTTTCCCAACACTTTTGGTTTTGGGGGGGGCCGTGAGGGGGGAGACCGGGTTGGCATACGGGGATTCTATAGCTCGGTGTTGGGGGGTTGGGGGGGGGGTATGGATTGTAGTGTTTTTGGGGAAATGGTTTTGATGGGTTGTATGGTTCTGGAGTATTGGGGTTGTGCTTCCCCCTTGCTTTTCTTTTCCGCTCGATTGCCCTCTGCTGGTTCCCCCTTTCCCCCTTTTTTTCCAAACCCCTTTTTCGCTTTTTTTCCTTTTCCCTCAGCTCTGTCGTTCGATTTTGTTCTGTCTCTGTCTAGGAACACCCTCTTGTACTTTTCCCGAGTATTTCAATGTGGTTTCTCTTGGGGACCCTTTTTCCGCACTTTTTTTCCGTCCTGAGAATCAGCTTGATTGGTCGGTTTCTCCCCTTCGAGTACCCCCCAAATTCTCAAAAATTTTAACAGTCTCGTCCATCTTTTCCACCAATTTCCGTGGGTTTTTTCTAAATCTCCTTTTTTCTTCCTGCTTCCTTTCAGTGGTGTCCTTTCCTCTTTTCCCCTAAAAACCCCATGGATAAACAAGTTTTTTCCCCTTTTTTCCCCCCCTTGCCTCACCCTCTGGGGACCCCCTGGACCCTGCCTTATGTGGTAAATTTTTCCCTTTGATTTTTTCCAGTGGCTTTTGATAGCCTTTTTGTCCTCGGGGCTTTCGCCCCTTTCACCCTCTCCATCTGAACCGGGCGATCTTCCTTTCCCCTCCTTGGTCCTCCTTTGGGAGATTGATGTGCCCTTAGAAAATTATAATTCCTTCCTTCCTGTTTGGGCCTCGCAGCTTCATATGCTTGGTCTTCTCTGGTCACTCCCCCCTAAAACTCGCTTCACCTATTTTATCCAACTTCTAGGACCCTTTTTTTGGCAAACTGCAGTTTCGACTTGTGCCCCCAATTCTTTGTCTCCTTCCCCAAACCCCCTTTTCCCAAATTTCACAGAGAGCTCTTTCCCCAATTTTTTCAAAAAAGCTCTCCAAAATTTTCTCCCACTCTTGTTCCACCCTTTTCCCATTGCTCCTCCACCCACTCCCCCTACCCAAAACCATTTTTCTTTCCTGACCCTTTGGTTTCCCTGCTTTCCCCCCACCATTTTTTTTTTTTGGGGAGAAAGAGAAAAGGGGAAAGGGGAGAGGGGGAGAAAAGGTAAAGGGGGAAGAGTAGGAAGGGGAGGTTAGAAGGGAAAATGGGGCGAGAGAGAGCAAGAGAAGGGGAAGAGCAAGAGAGAAAAAAGCAAGAGAGAGAAGAGAAAAGGAAGAGGGGGAGACAAGAGAGAGAGGGGACCCAAAAGAGAGAGAGAGGGGGCAAGAGAAAAGAGAGGGGAGCAAGAGGAGGGGAGGGGCAAGAGAAAAGAGAGAGAAAGGGGAGAGAGAAGAGAGCAAGAGAGAGAGAGAAAGGGAGAGAAAAGAGAGAGCAAGAAGAGAAGAGAGAGCAAAGAGAGAGACAAGAGAAAAGAGGGGAAGGGGCAAGAGAGAGAGAGAGAAAGAGAGAGGAGAGCAAGAGAGAGAGAGAAAGAGGGGAGAGGAGCAAGGGGAGAGAGCAAAGAGAAAAGGAGAAGCAAGAAGAGGAGAGAGAGGGGCAAGAGAGAGAGAGAGCAAGAGAGAGAGGAGAAAGGAGAGAGAGAGAGCAAGAGAAGAGAAAAAAAAGGGGAGAGAGAGAAGATAGAGAAGAGCAAGGGGAAAGAGAGAGCAAGAGAGAGAGAGAGCAAGAGAGAGAAAAGGCAAAAGAAAAGAAGAAAGAGAGAGGGGAAGCAAGAGAGGAGAAAAGGCAAGAGAGAGAGCAAGAGAGAGAGAGAGCAAAGAGAGAGCAAGAGAGAGAGAGAGCAAGAGAGGGGGAGAGAGCAAGGGGAGAGAGGAGCAAAGGGGAAGAGAGAGAGCAAGAAAAGGAGAGAGAGGGGGCAAGAAAGAAGCAAAAAGAGAGAGATAGAAAAGAAAAGAGAGCAAGAGAGAAAGAGAAGAAGAGAGGAGAGAGAGAGAGAGAGAGAGAGGGGAGAGAAGAGGGGAGAGAGAGGGGAAAAGATGAAAGAACAGGAAAGGGAAAGGAGGTGGGTTGCGTGTGCTTCTCTAAAAGTGTTCATCCCCCAGCACATAGATGTTGCCCCCCCCCTACACATTTTGGGAAATGAGGGTTCTTCAAGCTCTGTATAAACACTTTTCCTTGTAAAGCATGTGCAATGTACAGACCTCATGGCAACATGCAGACCCTATCAAATTTCCCAATGGGAAAAAATTTTACTCCCCTTTTGCTACAAAAACCCAAATGTCAACATATTATAATTGTTTTGGGGAACCCCAAACCAAACAAATTTTAAAAAGGGGACTTTTATGACCTTCTTGCAGGTTTGACATGAGAAAATTTGTTGATTTCCCAAATCATTAAACTTGGCCCTCCCTTGCCCAGTATGATGATCTGGGAGAAGGGGATAGTCACTTGTAACCCCCCGGGTTTCTTGGATCGTCTGACCCCCAAAGGGTGTTTTCACCACCCCTTAAGATCCCAACAGAACGAGGTAAAGGGGTCCCCCAGCACAAAACCCGGGTAGGGAAAAAAAGGTAATTGGCCCCGCCTTTGCTCTGAGGGTCGCCCCCCCCGACTGGAATGCCTTTCCAGGGGGATTTGACCCAAACCCAAATGAAAGCCCCTTTAAGGGCACACCTTTAAACTGCAACAAGAACACATTCCCCCACCGGCAATTTGTGACAAAACCAAAAGATCCCGCCCTTGGGTTTTGGGTTTCGTTGTAGAAGGGTTTCCACTGCTAAATAAAAAAGCAAGGCGAAAAGGATAAAAAGACATCCACCACCTATAACAGGAACTTGCACATGCAAGCCTGTAGGCAAAAGGGGATGTTCAAAAATGGGGCCCTTGCCAAATGGGAGTTTGGGCACTAAAAGAAAATTAGCATCAGGTAGGGTAGGCTCCCAAAACCCGGTGGTCCCCGGCCAAAAGGGCAGACAAGGTTATCTGCCTGATTTAACTTATTCCACCCCCTTAAAAACGACAGGATGGGGGCCAACCCCTACTATAGTCAAGAGAAACGGACCTCTTTTCTGAACACTTTGTACCAAAAAAGGGAAAATTCCCCGATCCAGCAAGGGGCCCCCCTTGGCTAGCTCAAGAACCCGTGTCAAAAATGCAGGGGTGACAATAAGGCAGGAGGAGGGGCATTTCCTTCTTTAAAACACTTACCAAGAAAAGGTGTGGGCCCCGACAAGTTGAGCCCAAGGTTTTTTGAGAAGATGTGCAGAAACCCGCAGCGCACCTCTTTAAAGGGATCTTTCAGCACCCGCCTAGTACAGTGCAAATGGCCCCTCCAGGGGAAAAAGGCAAATGTAAATAAATTTCACAAAAAAAAGAGCAGAGCAGAAAACAGAACACCGACCAGTGGGCCCCTCCGCAATCACTGGTAAGGGTCCTTGAGGAAAAATTTAAACCAAGAACAAATGGAAAAAATTTTTTTTACTACCACCCAAATACTTTTTGAATTTGTCAATATTGGGTTCAGGAAAGGTTTCTCTGCTGCTGATCTGTTTTTAAACCTCCCCACTAGTGGCACCCGTCATTGGATGAAACCCAAAATCAGCTGTTTTGGAACATTTGGGCATTGCGGCGCTTTTGACCGGGGGGGGGGTGGCCCCCAGGGCCTCTTTGCAAAACTTCAAGCATGGGGAAATTTCAGGCTCTCGCCCATGTCCCCCCTCATGATTACCTTCATGGTAGATCTTAAGTGTAGTCCTCCAAAAGGAACGGGTTTAGCAAGACCTCCCATTGGGGGAAAACGTTCCACAAGGAATGTGCTGGGTCCCACTGTTTTTGGGAAAGTCTACTTTTAACGACCCCTTTTTCATCTCATCCCCAAAACACATGCATATGCCGACGGGCTGTAAAATGACAAACACTTATTCCCAAAGAAGAAATGCCCGCTGCTAAAACCCACATTTAAACACCCCCTGAGAGCTATATAGTTGGGGGAAAAAGATGGGAATTTAAAAATTTTCACCCGAGGAAAACCCCAAAAGGGTCGTCTCTAGGCACCCCTGATGGTAATGCTGGTGCGTATAGGGGTGAAAAGGGAGGGTGTTTGGCCCAACCCGGAGAAAAAGTTGATATCCTTGGGGGGAAATTTGCCCCCCAAAATAACCATGAAGAACCCTTTTTTGTAAAAACTTGCAAAAAAAGGCCCCCAGGGGCTTTCAGACTTTGCCGTATCTCGCATTTTTGCTTTACAGTAGGGGTTTGCAAGATTTCTGTACGGGCACAAGTACGCTCCCCACCTTTTAGTAAAGCTCCCCTTTCCTTTGGGCTTTCCTGTCCCCCCTCCCCATCTGCGACTGCTTGACGAAATAGAAAAAAAGCAAGAAAGTCTCATCTCTCGCCGGACCCCTCCCGGATGGATCTTTTCATTTTTAGCAGAGCCTTCAACATAGGGGGGAAAGTGGGTTTGGCCCTTTCGTTATGTACAAGGCCAAAAATTGTCAAAATTTCCAACTTGGAAAACCCCTTCGAGGACAGCGCAGAACAAACTTTTTGCCAAAAAGACGGGCAGGAAAAGCACAACTTCACTCTGGGTGTACCCTTCTCCCGAAACATCACTCCCTCTGGATCATACATAAACCCCGGGGTGACTCGGAAAAATGGAACACATTCGTTCAGCATAATGATGTCAAAGGGGAAACGCATTTTATTCAAATAAAAGCGGGCCCCCAGATGGCTCCCAAATTCATCCTGTTCCCCCCCCTTGTAAATTTTCATAAAAATAAAAATGCTTTTTAAATAGCTGATGTAGGTAACAGCCTTGCTTGCAATAAAGTTTGGAATCCTTAAACCCGTAAAAAGTTGTCAATAAAGAAAGGGAAACCTTTAAACCCTTTTCAAACCCTTTTTAAAAAAAAAAAAAAAAAAAAAAAAAAAAAAGAGAGAGAGAGAGAGAGAGAGAGAGAGGGAGAGAGAGAGAGAGAGAGAGAGAGAGAGAGAGGGAGGGAGGGAGGAGGGAGGGAGGGAGGGAGAAAGGGAAGGCAAAGAGGGGAGAAGGGGGAAAGAGGGGGGGAGATGGAAGAGCGAGAGGGGAGAGAGGCTAGGGGGGGGAGGGAGGGGAGGATGGGAGAGAGGTGGGGAAAGGGAGAGGGGAGAGATAATGGGAGGGGACAGATGTTAGAGGGGGAGAGATGTTAGAGGGGGGGAGGTGTTAGAGGTAAGAGATGTTAGAGGGGAAAGATGGGAGAGGGAAGAGAGAGAGAGAGATAGGTAGAGAGTGATAGGTAGAGAGAGAGATATAGGTAAAGAGTGAGAGACGTAGATATAGGTCTACTTAGTGTAGAAAGAGGGGGGGGGGAGAGGAGAAAGGTTCAGATGGTCAGTTCACAGGACGGTGTGAAATCCTGTGTATGTGTGTTTGCGTGTGTACTACAGCTTACAAGTGCTTGTTCCTGTGTGTGTATGTGTGTGTGTATGTGTGTATGTGTGTATGTGTGTGTGTGTGTATGTGTGTGTGTGTGTGTGTGTATGTGTGTGTGTATGTGTGTGTGTATGTGTGTATGTGTGTGTGTATGTGTGTGTGTGTGTGTGTGTGTGTGTGTGTGTGTGTGTGTGTGTGTGTGTGTGTGTGTGTGTGTGTGTGTGTGCGTGCTCGTGTGTGTGTGTGTGTGTGCTCGTGTGTATGTGTGCCCCCACTTCTAAGTATTCATACTGCTAATAAATATCAGTAGTAATACCCGTATTTCTAAAACTACCAACAGTGATTCTAGCACTTATCACTTCTACTTATAAAACAGAAAGTAATTAGGTTGTAAAATTTAGCTTGTCTGAGCTTCTAGGAGTGTCTGACGTCACCCTCACTAGGCTTCCCCTCGCTAGGCTGCTCCTCGCTAGTCAACCCTATCTTCACCTTATCTATGCTATTTCTGCTCTAATTCTGGTAATAGCTTGCAGGAGTGAGTGACCAGTATCTAACAGTGACGCAAGGCAGGATTCAGAACCCCCAAAAACAACCCCAACAGGTGAGTGATACTTAAGCTGGCAGTGATGCGATGACAAGTTGCCAGATGCTGATGACGTAGCCTTCTATCACTATTTTGAAAATTCTTCACCTGTGATCTTTATAACCGTATATGCTCATGCAACCCGCGACCCTCAGTGTCACTTATGATAGAGTACACTTCACTTATATTGGAATACACTTCACATTCGGTGTTACACTTTATATGTATAATGTCACACAACTGTTGTGTGTGTGTGTGTGTGTGTGTGTTGTGTGTGTGTGTGTGTGTGTGTGTGTGTGTGTGTGTGTGTGTGTGTGCTAGTGTGTATGTGTGTGTGTGTGTGTGTGTATGTGTATGAGTGTGTGAGTGTATGTGTGTATGTGTGTGTGTGTGTGTATGTGTATGAGTGTGTGTGTGTGTGTGTGTGTGTGTGTGTGTGTGTGTGTGCTAGTGTGTATGTGTGTGTGTGTGTGTGTGTATGTGTATGAGTGTGTGAGTGTATGTGTGTATGTGTGTGTGTGTGTGTATGTGTGTGAGTGTGTGTGTGTGTGTGTGTGTGTGTGTGTGTGTGTGTGTGTGTGTGTGTGTGTGTGTGTGTATGAGTGTGTGTGTGTGTGTGTGTGTGTGTATGAGTGTGTGTGTGTGTGTATGTTAGTGTGTGTGTGTGTACTCACCTAATTGTACTCACCTAACTGTGATTGCGGGGGTCGAGATTCAGCTCCTGGCCCCGCCTCTTCACTGATCACTACTAGGCCCTCCCTCCCTGCTCCATGAGCTTTATCGCACCTCGTCTTAAAGCTGTGTATGGTTCCTGCCTCCACTACATCACTTGCTAAACTATTCCACTTCCTGACAACTCTGTGACTGAACAAATACTTCTTAACATCCCTTTGACTCAGCTGAGTTTTCAATTGCCAATTGTGACCCCTTGTTTCTACATCTCCTCTCTGCAACATCCTGTCTCTGTCCACCTTATCTATTTCACGCAGTATTTTGTATGTCGTTATCATGTCTCCCTTAACCCTCCTGTCCTCCAGTGTCGTCAGGCCTATTTCCCTTAACCTTTCTTCGTAGGACATTCCCCTTAGCTCTGGAAGCAGCCTTGTTGCAAACCTTTGCACTTTCTCTAATTTCTTGACGTGCTTGATCAGGTGTGGGTTCCAAACAGGTGCTGCATACTCCAGTATGGGCCTGGCGTACACGGTGTACAGTGTCTCGAACGATTCCTTACTAAGGTATCGGAACACTATTCTCAGGTTTTGCCAGGCGCCCATATGCTGCAGCAGTTATCTGGTTGATGTGTGCTTCCGGAGACTTGCTCGGTGTTATACTCACCCCAAGATCTTTCTCCTTGAACGAGGTGTGCAGTCTTTGGCCACCTAGCCTATACTCTGTCTGCGATGTTCTTTGCCCTTCCCCGATCTTCATGACTGCATTTGGCGGGGTTAAATTCGAGAAGCCAGTTGCTGGACCACGTGTCCATCTTGTCCAGGTCTGTTTGTAGTCCTGCCTGATCCTCATCTGAATTAATTCTCCTCATTATCTTCACATCATCTGCAATCAGGAAAACTTCTGAGTCTATCCCTTCCATCATGTCATTCACAAATACCAGAAATAGCACTGGTCCTAGGACTCACCCTTGTGGGATCCCGCTCGTCACAGGTGCCCACTGTGATACCTCATCACGTACCATGGCTCGTTGTTGCCTCCCTGTCAGGTATTCCCTGATCCATTGCAGTGCCCTTCCTGTTATACGCACCTGATCCTCTAGCTTCTGCACTAATCGCTTGTGAGAAACTATGTCGAAGGCATTCTTACAATCCAAGAAAATGCAATCAACCCACTCCTCTCTCTCGTGTTTTACTTCTGTTACCTTGTCCTAAAACTCCAGAAGGTTTGTGACACAGGATTTGCCTTCCATGAATCCGTGCTGGTTGTCATTTATAATCTTGTTCCGTTCCAGGTGCTCCACCACTTTCCTGCTGATAATCTTCTCCATGACTTTGCATACTATACACGTCAGTGAAACTAGTCTATAGTTTAGTGCCTCATTTCTGTCTCTTTTCTTAAAAATGGGGACTACATTTGCTATCTTCCATTCCTCAAATAGTTACCCAGTTTCAAGGGATATGTTGAAAATTGTGGTTAGTGGCACACACAGCATCTCTGCTCCCTCTCTAAGGCTCCACGGAGAGATGTCCCGTCCCACCGCCTTTGAGGTATCAAGGCTACTTAGCACCTTCTTCAACTCCTCCTCAGTTGTGTGCATTTCATCCAACTCCTGTTGGTATAACCCTTGTTGGTGTTTACCTCTGTTTTGTCTTCCCAGAGTCCTTCTGTCTCTACTGTAAATACTTCCTTAAATCTCATATTGAGCTCCTCACATACCTCTTGATCGTTTCTTGTGAGCTCCCCACCCTCTTTCCTCAGCCTGATCACCTGGTCTTTGACTGTTGTCTTCCTCCTAATGTGGCTATACAGCAGTTTCGGGTCAGACTTGACTTTCGATGCTATGCTGTTTTCATACTGTCGCTGGGCCTCCCTCCTGATCTGTGCATACTCGTTTCTGGCTCTTCGACTAATCCATTTTCCTGGGCCCTTTGCCTTCTGTACTTTTTTCATTCTCTAGTGCACTTAGTTTTTGCCTCCCTACACCTTTGGGTAAACCAAGGGCTCGTTCTGGTCTTCCCATTATTTCTGTTGCCCTTGGGAACAAACCTTTCCTCTGCCTCCTTGCATATTATTGTTATGTAGTCCATCATTTCGTTTACCGACTTTCTTACCAATTCTTTGTCCCACTGAACCTCCTGCAGGAAGTTCTTCATACCTGTGTAGTCCCCCCTTTTATAGTTTGGCTTTTCCCATTCAACTCCTGTCACCCTCTCCACTTGTAACTCCACTATGTATTCAAAGCTTAGAACTACATAATCACTAGCTCCTAGGGGCCTTTCATATGTGATGTCCTCTATGTCTGAGCTGCTCAAGGTGAACACAATGTCCAGTCTCGCTGGTTCATCCTCCCCTCTCTCTCTCTGGTAGTGTCCCTAATATGTTGGTGTATGAAGTTTTCTAGTACCACATACATCATCTTGGCTTTCCATGTTTTGGGACCCCAGTGTGACTCCAGGTTTTCCCAATCAATCTCCCTGTGGTTGAAATCGCCCATAACCAGTACCTTTGCTCTGCTCGAGTGAGCTCTTCGTGCCACCTCAGCCAATGTGTCCACCATCGCTCCGTTGTTCTCTTTATAATCCTCTCTTGACCTCCTGCAGTTCTGTGGTGGTTTATACATCACTGGAATGACTACCTTATGTTCTCCAGACTGAATTGTACCTACTACGTAATCCCTTTCTCCAATCTTGTCCATTTCTTCCATTTCTTCAAATACCCATCGGTTTTTAATGAGCAGTGCAACCCTTCCTCCCCCTCTGCTCCTATCTTTCCTCAGGATCTGATATCCGGGTGGGAAGATTGCGTCTGTTATTGGCACAGCGAGATTCGTTTTTGTGATTGCTATGATGTCTGGGGACGTCTCATTGAATCTTTCCTGCCACTCCTATTTATTTGTTATTCCATCCGCATTCGTATACCAAACCATCAACTGTGTGTGTGTGTGTGTGTGTGTGTGTGTGTGTGTGTGTGTGTGTGTGTGTGTGTGTGTGTGTGTGTGTGTGTGTGTGTGTGTGTGTGTGTGTGTGTGTGTGTGTGTGTGTGTGTGTATGCGTGTGTGTCTGAGTGACTATTTATAGCCACGGGAGCAGAGTTAACCTCTTGCAATTTTTGTATTTAGTCTATCGTAAAACTTGTTGTAGTCTGCAGTGGCTGTAGCAGTTATTGTCTCCACTGGTGCGTGCTTCAGCGCTACCTTAATGGTGCTGATGAGTTATTGTAGAGGGCGGTGTGTGTGTGTGGTGGTGTGTGGTGTGGTGTGTGTGTGTGTGTGTGTGTGTTTGTGTTGTGTGTGTGTGTGTGTGTGTGTGTGTGTGTGTGTGTGTGGGGTTGTGTGTGGTGTGTGTGTGTGTGTGTGTGTGTGTGTGTTTTGTTGTGTGTGTGTGTGTGTGTGTGTGTGTGTGTGTTGTGTGTGTGTGTGTGTGTGTGTTTGTGTGTGTGTGTGTGTGTGTGTGTGTGTTTGTGTGTGTGTGTGTGTGTGTGTGTGTTGGTGTGTGTGTGTGTTGTGTGTGTGTGTGGTGTGTGTTTTGGTGTGTGTGTGTGTGTGTGTGTGTGTGTGTGTGTGTGTGTGTGTGTGTGTGTGTGTGTGTGTTGTGTTTTGTGTGTGTGTGTGTGTGTGTGTGTGTGTGTTGTGTGTGTGTGTGTGTGTGTGTTTGTGTGTGTGTTTGTGTGTGTGTGTGTGTGTGTGTGTGTGTGTGTGTGTGGTGTGTGTGTGTGTTTGTGTGTGTGTGTGTGTGTGTACTCACCTATTTGTACTCACCTATTTGTGGTTGCAGGGGTCGAGTCACAGCTCCTGGCCCCGCCTCTTCGCTGATTGCTACTAGGTCCTCTCTCTCCCTGCCCCATGAGCTCTATCATACCTCGCCTTAAAACTATGTATGGTTCCTGCCTCCACCACATCACTTTCTAGGCTATTCCATGGCCTGACTACTCTATGACTGAAGAAATACTTCCTAACATCCCTTTGATTCATCTGAGTCTTCAACTTCCAATTGTGACCTCTTGTGTCTGTGTCCCATCTCTGGAACATCCCGTCTTTGTCCACCTCGTCTATTCCGCACAGTATTTTATATGTCGTTATCATGTCTCCCCTGACCCTCCTGGCCTCCAGTGTCGTCAGGCCGATTTCCCTCAACCTTTCTTCATAGGACAATCCCCGTAGCTCTGGGACTAGTCTTGTTGCAAACCTTTGCACTTTCTCTAATTTCTTGACGTGCTTGACTAGGTGTGGATTCCAAACTGGTGCTGCATACTCCAGTATGGGCCTGACGTAGATGGTGTACAGAGTCTTAAACGAATCCTTACTGAGGTATCGGAACGCTATCCGTAGGTTTGCCAGGCGCCCGTATGCTGCAGCAGTTATCTGATTGATGTGCGCCTCAGGAGATATGCTCGGTGTTATACTCACCCCCAGATCTTTTTCCTTGAGTGAGGTTTGCAGTCTTTGGCCATCTAAACTATATTGTGTCTGCGGTCTTCTTTGCCCTTCCCCAATCTTCATGACTTTGCATTTGGCAGGGTTAAATTCAAGGAGCCAGTTGCTGGACCAGGCTTGTAGCCTGTCCAGATCTCTTTGTAGTCCTGCCTGATCCTCGTCCGATTCGATTCTTCTCATTAACTTCACATCGTCTGCAAACAAGGACACTTCTGAGTCTATCCCTTCCGTTATGTCGTTCACGTATACCAAGAACAGCACAGGTCCTAGGACTGACCCCTGTGGAACCCCGCTTGTCACAGGCGCCCACTCTGACACCTCGTCGCGTACCATGACTCGTTGTTTCCTCCCTGTCAGATATTCTCTGATCCATTGCAGTGCCTTTCCTGTTATGTGTGCCTGATCCTCTAGCTTTTGCAGTAACCTCTTGTGAGGAACTGTGTCGAAAGCCTTCTTGCAGTCCAAAAATACGCAGTCGGTCCACCCCTCTCTCTCTTGTCTTACTTCTGTCACCTTGTCATAAAACTCTAGTAGGTTTGTGACACAGGATTTTCCTTCCCTGAAACCATGCTGGTTGTCAATTATACACTTGTTTCTTTCCAGGTGCCCCACCACTCTCCTCCTGATGATCTTCTCCATGACCTTGCATACTATACACGTTAGAGATACAGGTCTGTAGTTTAGTGCCTCATGTCTGTCTCCCTTCTTAAAAATTGGGACTACATTTGCCATTTTCCATACCTCAGGGAGTTGCCCAGTTTCAAATGATGTGTTGAAGATCTTTGTTAATGGTTTCCACAAATATCTCTGCTCCCTCTCTAAGGACCCATGGAGAGATTTTGTCTGGTCCCACCGCCTTTGAGGTGTCAAGTTCGCATAGCAGCTTCTTCACCTCTCCTTGGTTTTATGTACCTCATCCAGCACTTGCTGGTGTGCCCCCTGTTCTGATTTCTTGGAGCCCTATGGTTTCCACTGTAAATACCTCTTTAAATCTTGTGTTGAGCTCCTGACATACCTCTCGGTCGTTTTTTGGGTGAATTCCCCATCACCCTTCCTCGTCTGTTTACCTGGTCCTTGCTGTTGTTTTCCTCCTGATGTGGCTGTACAACAGCTTCGGGTCAGTCTTTACTTTTGATGCTATGTCATTTTCATATTGTCTCTGAGCCTCCTTCTTATCTGTGCATATTCGTTTCTGGCTCTTCGGCTGATTTCTTTATTTTTCCCGAGTTCTCTGTCTTCTGTACCTTTTCCATTCTCTAGTACACCTAGTTTTTGCCTCCCTACCCTTTGGGTGAACCAAGGACTCGTTTTTGTTCTTCCCATTATTTCTGTTTTCCCTTGGGAACAAACCTCTCCTCTGCCTCCTTGCATTTTTTTGCTACATAGTCCCTCATTTCTTGTTTGGTTTTCCTGTCAGTTCCCTCTCCCACTGAATGTCTTGAAGGAAGTTCCTCATGCCTGAGTAGTTCCCCCTTTTGTAGTTTGGTTTTTCCCAGCCTATTCCTGCTACTCTCTCCACTTGGAGCTCAACTATGTAGTCCCAAGCACAGAACCACATGATCACTAGCTCCCAGGGGCCTTTCATTTCATGATACCCCCGATGTCCGAAACTACTCATGGTGAATACAGGTCCAACCTTGCTGGTTCTCCTCTCCTTCTCTCTGGTAGTGTCTTAACATGTTGTTGCATGAGGTTCTCCATACCACATCCATCATCTTGGCTCTCCATGTTTCGGGACCCCATGGGGCCCCAGGTTTTCCCAGTCAATCTCCTTGTGATTAAAATCACCCATAACTAGTAACTTTGTTTCCCCCCATGTGTGCTCTCCTGGCCCCCTCGGCTAGTGTGTTGATCATTGCTCTGTTGCTCTCATCGTGTTTTTCCCTTTTGGGCCCTCCTGCAGTTCTGTGGTGGGTTGTACATTACTGAAATTTTCCCACCTTATGTCCCTCGACTGGATTTTTCCCTATAAGTAGTCCCTTTCGCCCATGCCATCCATTCCTTCCATTTCTCAAACCCCACTGGTTTTTAATGAGCAGTGCAACCCCTCCTCCCCCTCTCTCCCTCTGTCTTTCCTAAAGATTTGATTTTCCGGATGGAAAGATTGAATCTGTTATTATTCTGGTGAGTTTTGTTTCTGTGTTGCTATTATGTCTGGGGATGTTCTCTTGATTCTTTCGTGCCATCCTCATACTTGTTTGTTATTCCATCTGCATTTGTGTATCACACCTTCAACTTCTTTTCTAAGACTGTGGTCTGGGAAGTATATTGGGGTTGGGGAAGTGGGAGACCTGGTAAGGAAACTATGGGTTGTTGCTGTGTGTGTGTGTGTGTGTGTGTGTGAGTGTGTGTGTGTGTGTGTGTGTGTTTGTTGTGTGTGTGTGTGTGTGTGTGTGTGTGTGTGGTTTGTGTGTGTGTGTGTGTGGTGTGTGTGTGTGTGTTGTGTTTGTGTGTGTGTGTGGTGTGTGTGTGTGTGTGTTTGTGTTGTGTGTGGGGTGTGTGTGTGTGTGTGTGTGTGTGTGTGTGTGTGTGTGTGTGTGTTTGTGTGTGTGTGTGTGTGTGTGTGTGTGTGTTTTGTGTGTGTGTGTGTGTGTGTGTGTGTGTGTGTGTGTGTTTGTGTGTGTGTGTGTGTGTGTGTGTGTGGTTGTGTTTGTGTTTGTGTGTATGTGTGTTGGTGTGTGTGTGTGTGTGTGGGGTGTGTGTGTGTGTGTGTGTGTGTGTGTGTGTTTGTGTGTGTGTGTGTGTGTGTGTGTGTGTGTGTGTGTGGTGTGTGTGCTCACCTATTTGTATCACCTATTTGTGGTTGAGGGGTCGAGTCATAGCTCCCGGCCCCCCCTCTTCACTGATTGCTACTAGGTCCTCTCTTCCCTGCTCCATGAGCTTTATCATACCTCGCCTTAAAACTATGTATGGTTCCCGCCTCCACTACGTCACTTTCTAGGCTATTCCACGGCTTGACTACTCTATGACTGAAGAAATACTTCCTAACATCCCTTTGATTCATCTGAGTCTTCAACTTCCAATTTGTGGGGGAAAAACCCTCTTTGTCTTTTCCCCTCTCGGGAACACCCCGGGTCTTTGCCCCCCCCACCTCGTTTTCCGGGCGCAGTATTTTAAAATTGTCGTTATCTGTTTCCCTGACCCCCCCTTTGGCCTCCGTGTCGCGGGCCGATTTCCCCTAAACCTTTCTTCATAGACAATCCCCCGTACCCCTGGGACTGGGTTTGTTGCAAACCTTTGCACTTTCTCAAATTTTTCTTGACGTGTTTGCAGGTTTTGGATTAAAACTGGTGCGCATACCCCAGTATGGGCCGAGTAAATGGTTTACGGGATTTTCTTGAACGGCCCCTTTTTACTGAGGTTATGGGAAAACGCTACCCCGTAGGGTTTGGGCCGGCGCCCGAAACTCCCAAGCAGTTATCTGTTTGATTGCGCCTCAGGGATATGTTTTGGGTGTTATACTCACCCCCAGACCCTTTTTCCCTTAAAGTGGGGTTTGCGGGATTTTGGCCATCAAAAACTATATTTTTGCCCTCCCGGTTTTTTTTTTCCCCTTTCCGCAATCTTCATGACTTTGCTTTTGGGTTTGGTTTAACCTAAGGAGCCATTGCTGGACCCGGTTTGTACCCTGTCCAGGCTCTTTTTTTGCCCTTTGCCAGTTCCTCATCCTTTTTTTTTAAATTCTTTCTTTTAATTCACATCGCCGCAAAGAAGGAAAAACTTCTGAGTCTATCCCTTCCGTTAGGTCATTCACAAAATACCAAGAACAGCACAGGTCCTAGGACTGACCCCGGGGAAACCCCCGTTTTGTCCCCGGCGCCCACTTTGACACCTCGTCCCGTCCCCATAAATCGTTGTTGCCTCCCCGTAAGGTTTCTCTTTCCAATGCCAAATACCTTTCCGTTAGTTGCCTGATCTTCTAGCCTTTTTCAGTAACCTCTTGTGAGGAAAATGGTCGAAGGCCCCTTTTTGCAGTCCAAAAAAAAAGCAATCGATCCATCCCTCTCTCTCCCTTTTCTTACTTTTGCCCCCTTGTTTATAAAACTTTTAGTAGGTTTTTTGAAAGGATTTTCCCCCCTGAAACCATGCTGGTTGTTTAATTTTTACACTTGTTTTCTTTCCCGGTGGGTCCAAACCCCTCTCCTCCTGATTATCTTTCTCCATGACCCTTTCATACTAAAAAACCCCGTTAGTGATAAGGGGCTGTAGTTTAGTGCCTCATGTCTGTTTCCTTTTTAAAAAAATTTGGGGCTACATTTGCCAATTTTTCCCCTACCTCGGGGAGTTGCCCAGTTTCAAAAAGATGTGTTGAAGAAACTTTGTTAAGGGGACACACAATTTTCCCCTGTCCCCCCTTTAAAAGGGCCCACAGAGGATGTTTTCCCGGTCCCACCGCCCCTTTTTGGGGTCAAGTTCGCATAGCCCCCTTCCCTTTAACCCCCCTCCCCTTTGGTTTTAAAGTACCCCATCCAGCACTTGCTGGTGCACCCCCCCGCCCTGAATCCTGGAGTCCTACTGGTTCCACTGTAAATACTTTTTTAAAAATCTTGTGTTGAGCTCCTGACATACCTCCCGGTCGTTACTTGTGAATTCCCCATCACCCTTCCTCAGTCTGATTACCGGGTCCTTGACTGTTGTTTTCCTCCTGATGTGGCTGTACAACAGCTTTGGGTCAGTCTTGACTTTCGATGCTATGTCATTTTCGAAATTGCCGCTGAGCTTCCCTTCTTATCTGTGCATATTTCTTTTTCTGGCTTTTTCGGCTAATCTCTTTGTTTTCCTGAGTTCTCTGTCTTCTGTACCTTTTCCATTCTCTAGTACACCTAGTTTTTGCCTCCCTACACCCTTTGGGTGAACCAAGGACTCGTTCTGTTCTTCCCATTATTTCTGTTTCCCTTGGGAACAAACCTCTCCTCTGCCTCCTTGCATTTTGTTTCCACATAGTCCATCATTTTTGTACGGTTTTCCTGTCAGTTCCCTCTCCCACTGAATGTCTTGAAAGAAGTTCCTCAAGCCTGAGTAGTTCCCCCTTTTGTAGTTTGGTTTTTCCCACCCTATTCCTGCTGCTCTCTCCACTTGGAGCTCAACTATGTAGTCGAAGCACAGAACCACATGATCACTAGCTCCCAGGGGCCTTTCATACATGATATCCTCGATGTCAGAACTACTCAAGGTGAATATAAGGTCCAGTCTCGCTGGTTCATCCTCTCCTCTCTCTCTGGTAGTGTCTCTAACATGTTGATGCATGAGGTTTTCCAGTACCACATCCATCATTTTGGCTCTCCATGTTTCGGGACCCCCATGGGGCTCCAGGTTTTCCCAGTCAATCTCCTTGTGATTGAAATCATCCATAACTAGTAACTTGCTCCCCCCATGTGTGCTCTCCTGGCCACCTCGGCTAGTGTGTCGACCATTGCTCTGTTGCTCTCATCGTATTCTTCTCTTGGCCTCCTGCAGTTCTGTGGTGGGTTGTACATTACTGCAATTATAATCTCATGTCCCTCAGACTGGATTGTTCCTAATAAGTAGTCCCTTTCGCCCGTGCCATCCATTCCTTCCATTTTCTCAAACCCCCACTGGTTTTTAATGAGCAGTTCAACTCCTCCTCCCCCTCTCCTCCCTCTGTCTTTCCTGAGGATTTGATATCCGGATGGAAAGATTGAATCTGTCATTATTCTGGTGAGTTTTGTTTCTGTGAGTGCTATTATGTCTGGGGATGTCTCCTTGATTCTTTTGTGCCACTCCTCATACTTATTTGTTATTCCATCTGCATTTGTATACCACACCTTCAACTTCTTTTCTAAGATTGTGGTCTGGGAGGTGTATTGGGGTTGGGGAAGTGGGAGACCTGATAAGGAACTATGGGTGGTTGCTGTGGGGGTGGAGTTTGTAATGCAGTGGGTGGGGGCATTGGATGTGGCATGGGTGTTTTGGTTTAGTGTTTGGTTGCACTGGGGTTGACCTGGTTGGGAGGCTTCTATAGGAAGTTGTGAGGGAGGCTGTATTTGATCTTCCTGTGTCTGGGATCTCCTGTCTGGCTTCTCCATCCCCTCTCTTTCCTCCTTTCGCCTTTGTACCATCTCTCTCTGTTTCTGCCTTTCTGATTGTGTTCTGTCGCGGTCGAGATACACCTTCCTGTATGCCGGCATGTCCCTTAATCGTGCTTTCTCCTGCAGGATCCTGTTCCGAGTCGATTCTGCCTTGAAGGTCACTTTCACTGGCCGGGTTCTTTTTTTTTACAAACCCCCCTATTCTCCGAAAATTTTCCAGCTGGGTCATGTCTTCTCCTATTGCTTTCATGATGCTTTCAATTGCTTTTTTTCCCCTTGTTTTCTTGCTTCATATGTTTCCCCTTTTCAACTTCCTGGAGCCCATACACAAAGACTGACCTCACCCTTTCATTCTCCCACTGCATATCCCTGTGTATCCCTCATTCAATTTGATTTCCTCCATTGCAGCTTTCCTTTCTTCAGTTTCACTAGCTAATGTACTTGGGCTCAGTGGCCTGTCATTTTCCCTTCTCGGCTTTCCCTGGGCTCTGCTGTGGTCTGTTAGGGCCTCCACATATAGCTTAGCTCTTTCATTTACTACAGTCTCCACTGTTTGAGCTTCTACATGCAGTTTTGCTCCTTCTTTCCCTACAGTCCCCTTATTTGTGACTGAGGTAGCAGTCTCTGTTGTCAATCCCAAAATGTTCTTTAGTTCTTTAGGCTGTTTCAGATTTTTCAGTTCCTCTTCTAAACTCTGTATCCTGGCCTCTGCTGCTTTGACTTGCACCTCCCACTTCCTACTTTCCATGTCTATCCTCTCTTCCATTCTCATGCTAAGTTCTTCTGGTTTCTTTTCCCATTCATGTTCCCTTTTTGTGACTCTGCTGCCCATCTTCCTATGCAGTTTCCTCCTCCTGTCCCTTGGTTTTTCTTGTTGCTCTCTGGCAACCCATTTTTGTTTTATCCTGATTACCTCAGAGTGGGAAACCTATGTAATTCTGTATGTTAGGTTAGTATTGTGTATGTCAGAGTGTGGGGGGGGGGTAGAGGAGGAACTGTGGCTATGTGGGAGAGTAGTGGGGAGGGGGAGTGGGAAGGAGAGTGAAGCAAGTGGGTGAGTGGGAGAGGGAGAGGGGGGAAAGGAGGGAGAGGTGGGGAGGGGGAGGGTGAAAAGAGGGAGGGGAGGGATCAGGTGAAGGAGTGAGATGTCGGTGGGGAGGGGGGAGTGTATGTGTGAGTCTGGCAATGTGTGTGTGTGTGTGTGTGTGTGTATGTGTGTGTGTGTGTGGTGTTGTGTGTGTGTGTTATTGTGTGTGTGTGTGTGTGTGTGTGTGTGTGTGATTTGTGTGTGTGTATGTGTGATGTGTGTGTGTGTGTACTCACCTATTTGTACTCACCTATTTGTGGTTGCAGGGGTCGAGTCTTAGCTCCTGGCCCCGCCTCTTCACCGGTTGCTACTGGGCCCTCTCTCTCCCCGCTCCATGAGCTTTATCAAACCTCGTCTTAAAACTGTGTATGGTTCCTGCCTCCACTACGTCATTTTCTAGGCTATTCCACTGCCTTACAACTCTAAGACTAAAGAAATACTTCCTACTATCTCTCTGACTCATTTGTGTCTTCAACTTCCAATTGTGGCCTCTTGTTTCTGTGTCCCCTCCCTGGAACATCCTGTCTTTGTCCACCTTGTCTATTCCACGCAGTATTTTATATGTCGTTATCATGTCTCCCCTGAGCCTCCTGTCCTCCAGTGTCGTCAGGCCGATTTCCCTTAATCTTTCTTCATAGGACATTCCCCTTAGCTCTGGAACTAACCTTGTGGCAAACAATGTGTGTGTGTGTGTGTGTGTGTGTGTGTGTGTGTGTGTGTGTGTGTGTGTGTGTGTGTGTGTGTGTGTGTGGTGGGGTAGGTGTGTGTGGGTGTGTGTGGGTGTGTGTGGGTGTGTGTGGGTGTGTGTGGGTGTTGTGTGGGTGTTGTGGGTGTGTGTGGGTGTGTGTGGGTGTGTGTGGGTGTGTGTGGATGTGGGTGTATGGGTGTGCGTGCGCACACTATGCTACGCTACTCTTTTGAAGATTATAAAAAAAATTTCACAATCAATTCCTTATTAATATACACTAATATGTACTATATAATATTAAATGTATACACTTGTGTTTGTGTGTGGTGTGTGTGTTTACTAGCTTGTCGTTCTTTGAAAAAGAGGGGGGGTCACGTTAACACTATTTGTTATTGTTGTTGGTTCACCGGTACTCTCCCGGCCCAGATCTTCGTTGTTGTTGGTTCACCGGTACTCTCCCAGCCCAGATCTTTGTTGTTCTTGGTTCACCGGTACTCTCCCAGCCCAGATCTTTGTTGTTCTTGGTTCACCGGTACTCTCCCAGCCCAGATCTTTGTTGTTCTTGGTTCACCGGTACTCTCCCGGCCCAGATCTTTGTTGTTGTTGGTTCACCGGTACTCTCCCGGCCCAGATCTTTGTTGTTGTTGGTTCACCGGTACTCTCCCGGCTCAGATCTGTGTTGTTCTTGGTTCACCGGTACTCTCCCGGCCCAGATCTTTGTTGTTGTTGGTTCACCGGTACTCTCCCGGCTCAGATCTTTGTTGTTCTTGGTTCACCGGTACTCTCCCGGCCCAGATCTTTGTTGTTGTTGGTTCACCGGTACTCTCCCGGCTCAGATCTTTGTTGTTGTTGGTTCACCGGTACTCTCCCGGCCCAGATCTTTGTTGTTGTTGGTTCACCGGTACTCTCCCGGCCCAGATCTTTGTTGTTCTTGGTTCACCGGTACTCCCCCGGGCCCCCAGATCTTTGTTGTTGTTGGTTCACCGGTACTCTCCCGGCCCAGATCTTTGTTGTTGTTGGTTCACCGGTACTCTCCCGGCCCAGATCTTTGTTGTTGTTGGTTCACCGGTACTCTCCCGGCTCAGATCTTTGTTGTTCTTGGTTCACCGGTACTCTCCCGGCTCAGATCTTTGTTGTTCTTGGTTCACCGGTACTCTCCCGGCTCAGATCTTTGCACACTAGGCTACTTTACTTTTTGAAGATTATAGGATTATTTTTTCTCACTCAATTCCTTATTAATATATACTAATGTTGATTATAATAATAATTACTGGTGCACACGTGTGTTTGTATGTGCGTACTTGTTTACTAGCTTGTCGCTGTCAGGGGGGGTTACTAGGCTACACGGGGGGGTCACTAGGCTACACGGGGGGGGGTCGCTAGGCTACACGGGGGGGGGTCGCTAGGCTACACGGGGGTCGCTAGGCTACAACGGGGGTCACTAGGCTACACGGGGGGGTCGCTAGGCTACACGGGGGGTCACTAGGCTACACGGGGGGTCACTAGGCTACACGGGGGGGTCGCTAGGCTACACGGGGGGGTTCACTAGGCTACACAACTCTTCTGGAGTTTACCTGGAGATATTTAGATAATTTACTAAACATTATCAGGGTTACCACTATCTCCTGGTACTGAAATAGGGAGAGAGTGATGGTATAGCATACAACCAGCAGGGCGAGACACTGAGACTTTAGACACTAACCAAAATTAACCACAAATAGGCAAGTGATGTCGTCTGCACAACAATGGAGGTTCCTGCTGGTCGGCTGCTATCAACTCCTTCACTTTTGTAACTCCTTCAGGAACTTTATCATGCATTCAAGTTTTTATTTTATTTTTATTTTAAGACTTGGTATTCCCTCTTTTTTCTTTTGTACAGTATTATGGTCATAACAAGTCTGATGATGTTAGCTACCTTCACAACACCAACAGCTGGGGATTGACTAATTTTTTCTTACTTTCAGTATTTACTTAATCACTCTTTTATGACCTTATCACTACACTGCTGTTATAACCAACTAACATATGTATTTGTTAATATTTCAGATCACAAACCGTTAAACCCAATTAACTGTTTGGATATTTTGTGTCAACACTGCAGCCAGCAGCCTCATCAGCTGACTGCTACCCTCCCTCACTCACAATTCATTCAAATTTAAATTGTAAAATTCTTGATCTTATCACATTATTCTCACTCTTGAAAGCTATTACACTCTAGTAGGTATGTTCACTGATTCACTCACGTACGATGACCGCTAATAATATCTTAGGACAGCCACTAGAACGCTATATCCTGGGAGCACTATTCAGCGATACTGCTTCACGTGTGTGTGTGTGTGTGTGTGTGTGGTGTGTGTGTGTGTGTGTGTGTGTGTGTGTGTGTGTGTATGTGTGTGTGTGTGTGTGTTTATGTGTGTGTGATTAGATACGTTTGCTTGTTATAATGTTCTTGAGTTTTCCTCTTGGCTATGTTGGCTGCTCTTCTCCTTATGTATATTTCAATTTGAAGCTTTAATGGATTTGCTTTATTACCAAACTGGATACACCAGCAGTGTGCTGCTTCACTGTTCTATATGATAGTTACGTAGTGGGAACAAAAGCTAGCTAAGTTCCCCGTCACATCCGTCACACCTCTACGCCCGTCACTTGACGACTTAAGTCACAATACCGAGGTTACAAGAATGCACAAATATCCTGCACTTAGTAAACTCAAACTTATGACGACGTTTCGGTCGGATCATTAACCAGTCACACTGGTTAATGGTCCAAGTCAGACCGAAGCGTCGTCATAAGTTTGAGTTTCCTAAATGTTGCTTATATGAGCACCCACAACTCTCCCCGCTGTTCTCTCCTCCTCCCAGGTCTCCCCGCTGTTCTCTCCTCCTCCCAGGTCTCCCCGCTGTTCTCTCCTCCCAGGTCTCCCCGCTGTTCTCTCCTCCTCCCAGGTCCCCCCGCTGTTCTCTCCTCCTCCCTGGTCCCCCCGCTGTTCTCTAGTCCTCCCTGGTCCCCCCGCTGTTCTCTCCTCCTCCCAGGTCTCCCCGCTGTTCTCTCCTCCTCCCTGGTCCCCCCGCTGTTCTCTCCTCCTCCCAGATCTCCCCGCTGTTCTCTCCTCCTCCCAGGTCTCCCCGCTGTTCTCTACTCCTCTCAGGTCTCCCCGCTGTTCTCTCCTCCTCCCAGGTCTCCCCGCTGTTCTCTCCTCCTCCCAGGTCTCCCCTCTGTTCTCTCCTCCCAGGTCTCCCCGCTGTTCTCTCCTCCTCCCAGGTCCCCCCGCTGTTCTCTCCTCCTCCCTGGTCCCCCCCGCTGTTCTCTCCTTCTCCTGGTCCCCCCGCTGTTCTCTCCTCCTCCCAGGTCTCCCTGCTGTTCTCTCCTCCTCCCTGGTCCCCCCGCTGTTCTCTCCTCCTCCCTGGTCTCCCCGCTGTTCTCTCCTCCTCCCAGGTTCTCCCCGCTGTTCTCTCCTCCTCCCAGGTCCTCCCCGCTGTTTTCTCCTCCTCCCAGGTCTCCCCGCGTTCTCATCCTCCTCCCAGGTCTCCCCGCTGTTCTCTCCTCCTCCCAGGTCTCCCCGCTGTTCTCTCCTCCTCCCTGGCCCCCCCGCTGTTCTCTCTCCTCCCCAGGTCTCCCTGCTGTTCTCTCCTCCTACCTGGTCTCCCCGCTGTCTCTCCTCCTCCCTGATCTCCCCTCTGTTATCTCCTCCTCCCTGATCTCCCCGCTGTTGTCTCCTCCTCCCAGGTCTCCCTACTGTTCTCTCCTCCTTCCAGGTCTCCCCGCTGTTCTATCCTCCTCCCTGGTCTCCCCGCTGTTCTCTCCTCCTCCCAGGTCTCCCCGCTGTTCTCTCCTCCTCCCTGATTCCCCCGCTGTTCTCTCCTCCACCCTGGTCTCCCAGTTGTTCTCTCCTCCTCCCTTGTCTACCCCGCTGTTCTCTCCTCCCAGGTCTCCCCGCTGTTCTCTCCTCCTCCCAGGTCTCCCCGCTGTTCTCTCCTCCAGGTCTTCCCCCTGTTCTCTCCTCCTCCCTGGTCCCCCCACTGTACTCTCCTCCTCCCAGGTCTCCCCACTGTTCTCTCCTCGTCCCTGGTCTCCCCGCTGTTCTCTCCTCCTCCCTGGTCTCCCCGCTGTTCTCTCCTCCTCCCTGGTCAACCCGCTGTTCTCTCCTCCTTCCAGGTCTCCCCGCTGTTCTCTTCTCCTCTTTGGTCCCCTCGCTGTTCTCTCCTCCTCCCAGGTCTCCCCGCTGTTCTCTCCTCCTCGGTGATCCACCCTCTGTTCTCTCCTCCTCCCTGGTCTCCCCGCTGTTCTCTCTTCCTCCCAGGTCTCCCTGCTGTTCTCTCCTCCTCCCAGGTCACCCCGCTGTTCTCTCCTCCTCCCTGGTCCCCCCGCTGTTCTTTCCTCCTCCCAGGTCTCCCCGCTGTTCTCTTCCTCCGCCCTGATCCCCCCGCTGTTCTCTCCTCCTCCCTAGTCTCCCAGCTGTTCTCTCCCCTCCTCTGGTTCTCCCGCTGTTCTCTCCTCCCAGATCTCCCCACTGTTCTTTCCTCCTTCCCCCTGGTCTCCCTGCTGTTCTCTCCTCCTCCCTGGTCTCCCCGCTGTTCTCTTCTCATCCCTGGTCTCCCCACTGTTCTCTCCTCCTCCCTGGTCTCCCCGCTGTTCTCTCCTCCTCCCAGGTTTCCCCGCTGTTCTCTCCCCCCCCCCCCCTGGTCTCCCTGCTGTTCTCTCCTTCTCCCTGGTCTCCCCGCTGTTCTCTTCTCCTCCCTGGTCTCCCCACTGTTCTCTCCTCCTCCCTGGTCCCCCCACTGTACTCCCTCCTCCCAGGTCTCCCCACTGTTCTCTCCTCGTCCCTGGTCTCCTCGCTGTTCTCTCCTCCTCCCTGGTCTCCCCGCTTTTCTCTCCCCCCTCCCTGGTCACCCCGCTGTTCTCTCCTCCTCCCTGGTCCCCCCACTGTTCTTTCCTCCTCCCAGGTCTCCCCGCTGTTCTCTCCTCCGCCCTGATCCCCCCGCTGTTCTCTCCTCTTCCCTAGTCTCCCAGCTGTTCTCTCTCCTCCCTGGTCTCCCCGCTGTTCTCTCCTCCTCCCTGGTCTCCCCGCTGTTCTCTCCTCCTCCCTGGTCTCCCCGCTGTTCTCTCCTCCTCCCTGGTCTCCCCGCTGTTCTCTCCTCCTCCCTGGTCTCCCCTCTGTTCTCTCCTCCTCCCTGGTCTCCCCGCTGTTCTCTCCTCCTCCCTGGTCTCCCCGCTGTTGTCTCCTCCTCCCTGGTCTCGCCGCTGTTCTCTCCTCCCTGGTCTCCCCGCTGTTCTCTCCTCCTCCCTGGTCTCCCCGCTGTTCTCTCCTCCTCCCTGGTCTTCCCGCTGTTCTCTCCTCCTCCCTGGTCTCCCCGCTGTTCTCTCCTCCTCCCTGGTCTCCCCGCTGTTGTCTCCTCCTCCCTGGTCTCGCCGCTGTTCTGTCCTCCCTGGTCTCGCCGCTGTTCTCTCCTCCCTGGTCTCCCCGCTGTTCTCTCCTCCTCCCTGGTCTCCCCGCTGTTCTCTCCTCCTCCCTGGTCTCCCCGCTGTTCTCTCCTCCTCCCTGGTCTCCCCGCTGTTCTCTCCTCCTCCCTGGTCTCCCCGCTGTTGTCTCCTCCTCCCTTGTCTCGCCGCTGTTCTCTCCTCCCTGGTCTCGCCGCTGTTCTCTCCTCCCTGGTCTCCCCGCTGTTCTCTCCTCCTCCCTGGTCTCCCCGCTGTTCTCTCCTCCTCCCTGGTCTCCCCGCTGTTCTCTCCTCCTCCCTGGTCTCCCCGCTGTTCTCTCTCTCCTCCCTGGTCTCCCCGCTGTTCTCTCCTCCTCCCTGGTCTCCCCGCTGTTGTCTCCTCCTCCCTGGTCTCGCCGCTGTTCTCTCCTCCCTGGTCTCGCCGCTGTTCTCTCCTCCCTGGTCTCCCCGCTGTTCTCTCCTCCTCCCTGGTCCCCTCACTGTCCTAGCCACCATCATGGCTTAGAAAAAGCAACATTTACCAGTGGTTGCGGTAACCAAGAAAGTTATCCCAGGTAACCTATCATCCCAGCTCCTCCCACACCTAACTTAACACCCCAAGAATTAGAGCTGCACCTCAACTTACGTTCCAGACTAAGGCGATACATCCCAACTTTCCCAAGAGGTCCAGGAGCTTAACGTTAACATCTTCACGATATATAGGAATATTATCTCAGTCCACTCAAGAGTCTGGCAACTGTTGTTAAAAATTATCAAAAAAGTAATTACTCAATATTTCCAATAAATATCCTTATTGTTGCATTTATTATTAACTTTATATCAAAGTTTTATTTGATATTTTATGTGTCTCAGCGTTGATGATACATGGATATATGCAGTGTGTCTCAGCGTTGTTGATACATGGATATGTGCAGTGTGTCTCAGCGTTGATGATACATGGATATGTGCAGTTGTGTCTCAGTGTTGATGATACATGGATATGTGCAGTGTGTCTCAGCGTTGATGATACATGGATATGTGCAGTGTGTCTCAGTGTTGATGATACATGGATATGTGCAGTGTGTCTCAGCGTTGATGATACATGGATATGTGCAGTGTGTCTCAGTGTTGATGATACATGGATATATGCAGTGTGTCTCAGCGTTGATGATACATGGATATATGCAGTGTGTCTCAGTGTTGATGATACATGGATATGTGCAGTGTGTCTCAGCGTTGATGATACATGGATATGTGCAGTGTGTCTCAGTGTTGATGATACATGGATATATGCAGTGTGTCTCAGCGTTGATGATACATGGATATGTGCAGTGTGTCTCAGCGTTCATAAAGGCGTTGATGTACAAACTTCACACCGCTATGGAAAGTAAAAAAAAAAAAATTCTTCCAGTTTTCTTTTCATATTGATGCTCAGTTTTAAATTCTCTAAAAATTTTACATATAAAAAAAATTATAGAACTAACTAATGTGGAAAATTTAGAATTGTTACTGACCCCTAAACTGGCCAGTAACAACTCGACATTTTCCCTAAGTCAGATACCACAGACCTGAAAGTTTGAAGCCAATCAGAAGATGCATTCACATTTCATCGCAAGGCAACTGCTCTCACAACTTGTTCAATCACGAAAATCTCGACAACACTACAGACCCGCAGCGCTACGTCACACACTATGGAAATCTCTGAACGGCTCCCAAGAAGCAAAACTGCCAGTCACCTGGAATCACAACAGTTGAACAACTTCCAGCAGGTCGATCCTCCCTTTCACGCTAGTTAGTGTAGCTTCGGCAACTACGACCATGTTGTGAGAGCGCAAAACAATGTTGTGAGAGCGCAAAACATTGTTGTGAGAGCGCAAAACATTGTTGTGAGAGCGCAAAACAATGTTGTGAGAGCGCAAAACAATGTTGTGAGAGCGCAAAACATTGTTGTGAGAGCGCAAAACAATGTTGTGAGAGCGCAAAACAATGTTGTGAGAGCGCAAAACAATGTTGTGATAGCGCAAAATAATGTTGTGATAGCGCAAAATAATGTTGTGATAGCGCAAAATAATGTTGTGATAGCGCAAAATAATGTTGTGATAGCGCAAAATAATGTTGTGATAGCGCAAAATAATGTTGTGATAGCGCAAAACATTGTTGTGAGAGCGCAAAACAATGTTGTGAGAGCGCAAAACAATGTTGTGATAGCGCAAAATAATGTTGTGATAGCGCAAAACAATGTTGTGATAGCGCAAAATAATGTTGTGATAGCGCAAAATAATGTTGTGATAGCGCAAAACATTGTTGTGAGAGCGCAAAACATTGTTGTGAGAGCGCAAAAAAATGAGCGCACAAGGAATGGGAGAAATGGGCGAATATGTATTTAGCGCCTTAAGAAATGGAACCCAGAGAGTAGTAGTAGTAGTAGCAATAGTAGTGATGGTGGTAGTAGTAGTAGTAGTAGTAGTAGTGGTAGTAGCAGTAGTAGTAGTTGTAGTAGTAGTAGTAGTAGTGGTATCAACATCAGTAATAGTGGTAGGAGTAGTGGTAGTAGTAGTAGTAGTAGTAGCAGTAGTTGTAGTAGTAGTGGTGGTAGTAGCAGTAGCAGTAGTGGTAGTAGTAGTGGTGGTAGTAGCAGTAGCAGTAGTGGTAGTAGTAGTAGTATTAGTGGTAGTAGCAGCAGTAGTAGTGGTGGTAGTAGCAGAGTAGCAGTTGTAGTAGCAATAGCAGTAGTAATAGCAGTAGTAGTAGTAATAATAAATAAAGGCGGAGAATGAGAGTGAAAAGCTGTGTTCCTCAAGGCACAGTACTCTCTCTGCCTCCTCCTCTGTTCCTCATTCTGATATCCGACAAAAACAACAACATAAATCATAGTGCCATAACATCTTTTTGCTGATGACACCAGAATCTCTAAGAGACTGACGTCCATCGAAGACAGCTAATCTTCAAGCAGATATAAATCAAGTCTTTCAGTGAGCTACAGACAACAAAATGATGTTCACTTAGGGGATTTTTTTATCTATCAGTCTACAGAGAGAAAGTTAATTGTGCAAGTCCTGGGAGTGACAATGTCAAGAGAACTTAACATTAAAGGATCACAACAGTGTAATTGTCAATGGGATACTGCTACATATTGACTGTCGTCTTGAAGGCTCCTGGGAGACACTGCAGAGGGTAGGGACGGAGGACCATCAGTCACACATTGGGTGGCCCGGTGGCCTGGTGGCTAAAGCTCCCGCTTCACACACGGAGGGCCCAGGTTCGATTCCCGGCGGGTGGAAACATTTCGGCACGTTTCCTTACACCTGTTATCCTGTTCACCTAGCAGCAAATAGGTACCTGGGTGTTAGTCGACTGGTGTGGGTCGCATCCTGGGGGACAAGATTAAGGACCCCAATGGAAATAAGTTAGACAGTCCTCGATGACGCACTGACTTTCTTGGGTTATCCTGGGTGGCTAACCCTCCGGGGTTAAAAATCCGAACGAAATCTTATCTTATCTTACCGTATAAATTCGTTTCAACATCTAAATTACTGGGAATACTGGAAGTCCCGTAAACTGTAGTCCTTGAAACATAGGCGAGAAAGGTATATCATAATTCACACTCGGAACCACATTTACCACAACTGTACCACACTTACCACAACTGTACCACATATACCACACCTGTACCACAAGTGTACCACCCACAAGCTCTCCTCCATTTATCCTGCGATTCACTCTTAGTTGAGTTTTCTTCACCCCCTTCACCCCACCTTCATCCCCAACCCCTTCCTTCCCCACCTTCACCCCCACCTTCACAACCCACCTTCCACCCAACCCCTTCCCTCCCCACCTTCTCCCCCCACCTTCACACCCCTCCTTCCATCCCAACAACCCCTTCCCCCTCCCCACCTTCACCCCCACCTTCATCCCCAACCCTTCCCTCCCCACCTTCACCCCACCTTCAACCCCACCTTCATCCCCAACCCCTTCCCTCCCCACCTTCACCCCCCCACCTTCACCCCCAATTTCATCCCCAACCCCTCCCCTCCCCACCTTCACATCCCCAACCCCTTCCCTCCCCACCTTCATCCCCAACCCCTTCCCTCCCCACCTTCATCCCACCTCCACCTTTCCCCTTCCCCAACTTTCAACACCCCACCTTCATCCCCAACCCCTTACCCTCCCCACCTTCATCCCCAACCACTTCCCTCCCCACCTTCATCCCCAACCCCATTCATCCCCCCACCTTCCCTCATCCCCAACCCCTTTCCCTCCCCACCTTCATCCCCAACCCCTTTTCCCTCTCCACCTTCATCCCCAACCCCTTCCCTCTCCACCTTCATCCCCAACCCCTTCCCTCTCCACCTCCATCCCCAACCCCTTCCCTCTCCACCTTCATCCCCAACCCCTTCCCTCTCCACCTCCATCCCCAACCCCTTCCCTCTCCACCTTCATCCCCAACCCCTTCCCTCTCCACCTTCATCCCCAACCCCTTCCCTCTCCACCTGCATCCCCAACCCCTTCCCTCTCCACCTTCATTGTCATGTGGGGTTCGAAACGTGGATTGGGTAAAAATACTCACGTAGGCTGGTAGTACGTATATTATAACGACGGAACTATGGGAAGCGCCACAGCCGGCCTGCCTCTCTGCTCTCTATCGTAAGACTAACTAACTCACAGTGCCCATATGTGAGGGGGTGTTTGAAATCCTGCTATGGTCAGCAGCAATATGAATACAGACAGTGATTCACGCAGAGACGGTTGGTAGTGAGTCATCTACTGGTACACTGGTTACTGGTAACTGGTTACTACTACTGAGATCATCCCCAACCCCTTCCCTCTCCACCTTCATCCCAACCCCTTCCCTCCCACCTTCATACCCCTTCCCTCCATCATCCCAACTTCCCTCTCCACCTCATCCCCAACCTCCTTCCCTCCCACCACCTTCATCCCCAACCCCTTCCCCTCTCCACATCCTTCATCCCCAACCCTTCCCTCTCCACTTCATCCCCCCAAACCCCTTCCCTCTCCACTTCACCCCAACCCCTTCCCTCTCCATCCTTCATTCCCCAACCCCTCCCTCCCCACCACTTCATCCCCAACCCCTTCCCTCTCCACCCTCCATCCCAACCCCTTCCCTCTCCACCTTCATCCCCAACCCCTTCCCTCTCCACCTTCATCCCCAACCCCTTCCCATCTCCACCTTCATCACCAACCCCTTCCCTCTCCACCTTCATCCCCAACCCCTTCCCTCTCCACCTTCATCCCCAACCCCTTCCCTCCCACCTTCATCCCCAACCCCTTCCCTCTCCACTTCATCCCCAACCCCTTCCCTCTCCACCTTCATCCCCAACCCCTTCCCTCTCCACCTTCATCCCAACCCCTTCCCTCCCACCTTCATCCCCAACCCCTTCCCTCCTCACCTTCATCCCCAACCCCTTCCCTCCCACCTTCATCCCCAACCCCTTCCCCTCTCCACCTTCATCCCCAACCCCTTCCCTCTCCACCTTCATCCCCAACCCCTTCCCTCCCCACCTTCATTCCCCAACCCCTTCCCTCTCCACCTTCATCCCCAACCCCTTCCCCTCTCCTCTCATCCCAACCCTTCCCTCTCCACTTCATCCCAACCCTTCCTCCACCTCATCACACCCCTTCCCTCTCCACCTTCATCCCCAACCCTTCCCTCTCCACCTTCAATCCCCAACCCTTCCCTCTCCACCTTCATCCCAACCCCTTCCCTCTCCACTTCATCCCACACCCTTCCCTCTCCACCTTCATCCCAACCCCTTCCCTCTCCACCTTCATCACCAACCCCTTCCCTCTCCACCTTCATCCCAACCCCTTCCCTCTCCACCTTCATCCCCAAACCCCTTCCCTCTCCACCTTCATCCCCAACCCCTTCCTCTCCACTTCATCACCAACCCCTTCCCTCTCCACCTTCATCACCAACCCCTTCCCTCTCCACCTTCATCCCCAACCCCTTCCTCTCTCTTCATCCCCAACCCTTCCCTCTCCACCTTCATCCCAACCCCTTCCCTCTCCACCTTCATCACCAAACCTCCTATCCCTCTCCACCTTCATCACCACCCCTTCCCTCTCCACCTTCATCACCAACCTTCCCTCTCCACCTTCATCACCAACCTCTCTCCACCTTCAACCAAGCCTCCTTCCTACCTTCATCCCCAAACCCCATCCTTCTCCACCTTCATCCCCAACCCCTT
Organism: Cherax quadricarinatus; assembly: GCF_026875155.1. NCBI lineage: Eukaryota > Metazoa > Arthropoda > Malacostraca > Decapoda > Parastacidae > Cherax > Cherax quadricarinatus. Next base: position 33,000,754 of record NC_069430.1, on the reverse strand, counting down.
TCCCTCTCACCTACATCCCAACTCTCCTTCAAACCTTCTTCATGATTATCAAATCCCCAACTCCGCTTACTTCTATCGGCATAATCCCAGACCCTTTACACTACCCCACTAGGACCCAGACCCTATTCCTCTCACCTTCAGTCCCAAACCTTCCTCAATCCACCGTTATCCCAAATATCCTCTACCTACGTCTCAGTCAGCCCAAATCCTCTTCCCCAAACCATCCTTGAGGTATGCTGTAATAAAAAGTGAGCATGCTAGGAAGGTGAGTTTAAACTGGTAATAGGAACATTGTCAGTGAAGGTGCGAGCATGAAGGTGAGGCAAGAAGGTGCTGATGGAATTATTCACCTTCGTGAGAGGACTCTACAGGCGGATACACCCACGTAATCCCCAAAAATAATAAATAAACCACAATCCCACCAACTCCAAAAACCACTATTGAGTTATTAACCTCGATATATTAGTCCTTGTTGAGTTGTGACGCGCGAAGTAAGCTTCCCAAGATGTGTACTTTAGGCGGGGCAACCATGTAGAATACTTTATGGTAAAAGTTCTTGTTAGGTGATGTTCACGGGAAATTTAGTGACACCCAAAATCTATGGTATATTTGGCTTGGAAATCTGATATAGCGCTTGAGAGCGCTAAAAGGACGTACATCACCAGACCTAAACACCAGGTACTCATGACCCCACATCTTCACCACCACACAGACGGAATTCCCACCTGAGATCAACACTTCGAAATTAACGAAATTGAAGTTTGAGGCAAGACTAGCGGATGTCTCAGGCACGGCCATATGGTTAAATCCCTACGACAGAAAATTTTGGATGAGTATAGGGATGCGGATAACAAATAATCTGAGTAGAATTGGGTGGGATAAGGAGCGTGTCTAGAGGAGTGGATCCAGCTAAAGGTAGTAGAGTAGGTAGTAAAGTCTTGGAAGCCATGTACATTCAAAATTACAACATTGCAAGTGTTCAGAGCCTGGGTCCGTGAGCAGGCTATGTTATTGGCTTCCTATAAAAATCAACATTAACAATCGTAACAACATAAGACTAACAACATACATACTAAAAACTACTACACACACAGGTCTAACACACAATGCGCAGACACATCGGACACACACACAGTGGTATTTAACCCGTAAGTAAGTAGAAATTTATTCAGGTTCAACAGAAACTTTGCATGAACTGTAAGCATACTAGGCGACATTGTGAGAGAACCTGTACCCTATTACGACAAAAGTTCTTGAGGCTGAGTATACGGGGATACAATTTTTTCTCCCCATTAGATGCGTCACATCTAGACAAAATAAATATTCTGCACGTATTGGCGCATTAAACTAAGAATAGCGGTCATTGTACTCTGACTAAGAGTCATTCAAGCTATCACAATACAGTGTAATTATCTAGGCCATGTTTTGAGATGCCAGCCCAGTGAATCGATTTCGCTGGTAAGATTTGCAAATCATCTTTCGTTGCACAGATTCAAAAGACACGTATCCGGAGCTTCTGAATGGTATCGATCCTATAGGATAGGCCTTGCATTGTGAAATAACTTGTACGCATTCTTACTTTGAACAAGTATAGGATGTCTTGAAAGCCATGGCAAATACTGGGGAATTAAAAGTGGATAGTACAGAATTGTTCTAGTAATGGACACAGCAACAAGTGAATCGGAAGTAGTAATTATAGGAAGATTTATTCCATGTAACAAATACGTTACATCAGAATATCATACATAGCAACATTAAGGCGAAGAACTGTGGGATAGACCCAGAAATCAACAAGTGACTTATGTTCCATGGGTCCATTTACCTACTATTTAATGTAAGGATGAATATTTTTTATTATTGATAATGAAGCATCAACATCTAATTATCAACTAAAAAGAACATCTACAACGAGGTCATAAGACACTACGAATACAGGGATTTATCATAGACTATCTAACTACAACGAGTCCATTAATCTCATCGACATACGAGGGTCAATCACTAGGAAGTAAGGAAAACTACGGACGTAGGGATTTTAGTCTAAAAAATAGAAAATCAGGAGAAGCTGAGTGACGAGATATCATTAACAAGAATACAAACTTTTGGAGTTTTGAATGGGTTTAAACTAGGACGGCCGACTTTGGGGGCTTATTCCCTGCAAAAAAAAGGTGTTTGAAGCCTGGCCACTGACTGTGGGTACTACAAGTTGTGCTCTCTCTCCCCCTAGTACTATGATTGCTTTGGTTCCCAACCTTGACAAAATTGACAGCAAGATATTCTGGACATTGTTTGTGAGCAATTTTATAAACATGATTTAGCTTCAGTTGTTTTACTCTGTCTTCAACATTCAGCATATCCAACTGCTGTAATTCATCCTGGCCTACATGTTCTCTTGGTCCCAGCCCCAGGATGAATCTTACGATTTTGTTCTGGGTGATTTGCAGTCTATCTTTCAGTTTTTTTGTCAAGGCAGATTACCATGAAGAGCAAGCGTAATCCATATGGCATTGTTTAAATTGTGTAAGGGCTAGACATAGGGTCCTACGAGCCTCAGTAGGTAGACACTGCGCTTGTCTATACAGGAACTTCAGTCTGGCATTCGCTTTCTTTACTACACTGTTCCCTATCAATTCTCCTGACATGCATGGGTCAAAGGGTCACAGCTGGAAGTTAAAAACTCGGATGAGTCACAGGGATGTTCTTCAGTCAGGCAGCTGTCAAGAAGTGGAACAATCAGGAAAGTGCTTTAGTGGAGGCAGGATCTATATATACCTCTAACAAGAGATACGATAAATCTCATGAAGTATTGAGTGTATCTAGTAGCAATCATTGAAGAAGCGGGGCCAAGAACTGTGACTTAACCCCTGCAACCACAAATAGGTGAGAACACACACACACATATACACAGGACCATGAAGACAGCAACAGAGTTATGGTTGACACCAGAGGAACCAAGACCAGCCCAGGTAACCAAAGAAAAGCTACTAATCATTGGAGATTTCAACTCATCAGACACAGACTAGAAGATGAGGAACCCACACGGGGCACCAGAGACGAGGAGGACTAAGACGATGGAGACGGTGAGGGAGAATTTTGTCAACACGTAAAGGACACAACGAGAAGAGAGAGAGAGAGAGAGAGAGAGAGAGAGAGAGAGAGAGAGGTAATATGCCAACAAGACTGGATGTAATATTTATTATACCGACATGTGAGAAACGTGACAGAATATGAGCGGCTGTTATGTGGTAACAAGCATACAGTGCTGAATTGTGAATACCATGTTGAAGTAAACACCGAAGATGGAGCAGTAGATGGGACTGGCAGAAACTATATTTCAGAAGATAGTTTAAAGGTCGAGAGCACCTTGACTGGAGTGCAGTGTGGAAGGAAACTGCAACAAATGTGATACCTGAGTCTCTAAAGAGTTCCGAGAGGCAGAGAACTTCATCACAAGAAGAAGAGAGAATAAAACAAAAGGAAGACCTGGAAAGACTACCAAAAGCAAAAGACAGAAGAAAACGGAGAATTGGGCAGATTGACAAGTGATGAATATCAAAGAAAGAGAACAAAAGTTGAGTGGCAGTCTGGGAATGACAGAGTAACAAAAGTCAAGTCTAAACCAAAAACTGTTTCAAAGACTGTAAATGACGGGATCATATCACCGGTGGAGGAAAACTGACCAAGAACCACAAGGATGTATGTGAGGTATTGAAGAAATTCTCAGTGGAAACCGAGGAAATTCCAGAGAATCCAAGAGAAAGGGAACACCAGTGAGTACTGAACACCAAACAACAGTACTGAACACCAAACAATAGTACTGAACACCAAACAACAGTACTGAACACCAAACACACAATAGTACTGAACACCAAACAACAGTACTGAACACCAAACACACAATAGTACTGAACACCAAACACACAACAGTACTGAACACCAAACACACAACAGTACTGAACACCAAACAACAGTACTGAACACTAAACACACAACAGTACTGAACACCAAACAACAGTACTGAACACCAAACAACAGTACCGAACACAAAACACACAACAGTACTGAACACCAAACACACAACAGTACTGAACACCAAACAACAGTACTGAACACCAAACAACAGTACTGAACACCAAACACACAACAGTACTGAACACCAAACAACAGTACTGAACACCAAACACACAACAGTACTGAACAACAAACACACAACAGTACTGAACACCAAACACACAACAGTACTGAACACCAAACAACAGTACTGAACACCAAACACACAACAGTACTGAACACCAAACACACAACAGTACTGAACACCAAACACACAACATTACTGAACACCAAACAACAGTACTGAACATCAAACAACAGTACTGAACACCAAACAACAGTACTGAACACCAAACACACAACAGTACTGAACACCAAACACACAACAGTAGTGAACACCAAACAACAGTACTGAACACCAAACAACAGTACTGAACACCAAGCACACAACAGTACTGAACACCAAACACACAACAGTACTGAACACCAAACAAACAACAGTACTGAACACCAAACAACAGTACTGAACACCAAACAACAGTACTGAACACCAAACTCACAACAGTACTGAACACCAAACACACAACAGTACTGAACACCAAACACACAACAGTACTGAACACCAAACAACAGTACTGAACACCAAACAACAGTACTGAACACCAAACAACAGTACTGAACACCAAACACACAACAGTACTGAACACCAAACACACAACAGTACTGAACACCAAACAAACAACAGTACTGAACACCAAACAACAGTACTGAACACCAAACAACAGTACTGAACACCAAGCACACAACAGTACTGAACACCAAACAACAGTATTGAACACCAAACACACAACAGTACTGAACACTAAACACAGTACTGAACACCAAACAAACAACAGTACTGAACACCAAACACACAGTACTGAACACCAAACAAACAACAGTACTGAACACCAAACACACAGTACTGAACACCAAACAAACAACAGTACTGAACACCAAACATACAGCACTACTGAGCACCAAACACACAGCAGGGAGAGAGATGAGAAACTCAAATTACACCAAAAGCACCAATAACAACTTGCCCTGACATAATGTTACCATAGAGTGTAAGAAGGGAAGTAGAAGCACTGAACCAATAGCTAAAATCTACAAGTCAGTGGATATAAGACAATTACCAAAGATGTGGAAGAAAGCAAATGTAATCTTAATATTTAAGAAAAATTGTGACAGAGAGGAAGTTCACACAACAGATCAGTACCACCGTAATAATATGTTATGTAATGAATAAAGCAATAAAAAGATAGTGGAAAGAAATTATTCATAACCAATAATGATCACAGGTGCAGAGAGAGCAAAAGGACACAAGTGGAACTAATGTGACATTTCATTGTGGCAACGTTTCGCTCTCCAGGAGCTTTGTCAAGCCGTTACGGCTTGGAGAGTGAAACGTTGCCACAATAAAATGTTACATTAGTTGCACTTGTGTCCTTTTACTTTACATATTGTGGGTAATTCTTCTAAATATATACAGAGAGAGCAAATCTTATTCTTAGAATAAGAGAGAGAGAGAGAGAGAGAGAGAGAGAGAGAGAGAGAGAGAGAGAGAGAGAGAGAGAGAGAGAGAGAGAGAGAGAGAGAGAGAGAGAGAGAGAGAGACAGAGAGAGAGAGAGAGAGGTACGGATGGACCGTACACTCATAAAGTAAAAAGAAGGCATTTGATACAGTAGGTGAGTAAAGACTGGGACATAGTGGGCAGCAGGTAAGAGTAACAAGTGCACTGCAGAAAATTAAAAGTTCCTTACGGGAAGGAGAAAGTGGTTACCTGAGAGGTGAGGATGTTAAGGAGAAACGAGTGGGAGTCCCTCTCAAGCAGAGGCTGAAGAAATCACAGGACAGAACTATGACGAATGGTAAGTTGAGAGGCGGGGCGAGGAGCTATGACTCGTCCCTTGCAACAACATTTAGGTGAACACACACACACATATACACCCACACACACACACACACACACAAATATCAATGCACCACACAGAAATAAGCGGGTATATACAGAGAAAGATCACAGTCAGCAGGACTCGATACTGCTACTGGGGACGGTCAAGATTCCCAGGCAGCGCTTTTATCCACTCAGCCACGAATGCCACATACGCTGGGCAGCCTGGTTCACAAGCCAAGTTTCTTTCCCAGCCCGGGCACGTCAGTCACCCTCAGGCATGGATTCAAGCTATTTCAATCTCCTCCTGTATGTTCTGACCTCTCAAGAGATTTGTATATCGGCTGAGTGGATAAGAGCACAGTATCGGGTCCTGCTGACTGCGATCTTTCTCTGTATATTCCCGCTTGTTTCTGCGTGGTGCATTGACATACAAATCGCTTGAGAGGTCAGAACATACAGGAGGAGATTGAAATAGCTTGAGTCCATGCTTGAGGCTCATTGACGTGCCCGGGTTGGGAAAGAAACATGGCTTGTGAACCAGGCTGCCCAGTTTATTTGGCATTCGTGGCTGAGTGGATAAAAGCGCTGCCTGGGAATCTTGACCGTCCCCAGTAGCAGTATCGAGTCCTGCTGACTGTGATCTTTCTCATATATATATATATATATATATATATATATATATATATATATATATATATATATATATATATATATATATATATATATATATATCGTGCCGAATAGGTAAAACTGGTCAATTTGCAAGAACTCATTTAAAATTAAGTCCTTTGTAAAATTTTCTCCTATAAATTTTAAGATATTTTTTCATTTATGTTAATGTAAAAATTAATTATTTTGTACCAAAAGAACCTTAGAAAACTTCCCTAACCTTATTATAACAAGCACAATTTAATTTAGCTTATTCCAACTAATATATTTTATATAACTTTACAATAATTTAATAACAAACAAACAAACACATTGAAATATATTTTTTTCGTTAGATTTAGAATGATTTTTGCGAAATTATTGCATACACAAATTTTCACTTGCCTTATTCGGCAAGAACTGCGTTGCTATTTAAGCCATTATAGCAAGTTTTATATACAGAAGAAGGGGTTACTAGCCACTTGCTCCCGGCATTTTAGTCTCCTCTTACAACACGCATGGCTTACGGAGGAAGAATTCTGTTCCACTTTCTCATGGAGATAAGAGGAAATAAACAAGAACAAGAACTAGTAAGAAAATAGAAGAAACCCCAGAAGGGTGTGTATATATATGCTTGTACATGTATGTGTAGTGTGACCTAAGTGTAAATAGAAGTAGCAAGACGTACCTGAAATCTTGCATGTTTATGAGACACAAAAAGGGACACCAGCAATCCTACCATCATGTAAAACAATTACAGGTTTCCGTTTTACACTCACTTGGCAGGACGGTAGTACCTCCCTGGGTGAACATCAAAATGGTATACAATACCTACAGGTTGGTAGGTAAGACACATAGGCAACAGTTAGGCAACTTTATTCTGAAACGTTTCGCCTACACAGTAGGCTTCTTCAGTCGAATACAGAAAGTAGGCAGGAACAGTAGAGATGTGAAGACGATGTAATCAGTTGCTGAACACCACAAATGAGGTAGTTGAAGTTCTATCAATAAAGATCGAGAACCAAAACCTAGTCATTGTGGTTGTATACAGGCCACCAGATGCAACCTCACAACAGTTCAAGGAACAGCTACTGAAAATTGATTACTGCTTGGAAAACCTTCCAGCTCCATCCTCAAACATCTTACTGCTTGGTGATTTCAACCTAAGGCATACAAAATGGAAGAATGTAGCAAATAATGTTATAGCTGAAACAATCCCCGGAGGTAGCGCAGATGAAAGGTCACACACACATGAGCTACTAAGTCTCAGCGAGAAACACACCTTAAGCCAGCAGATAGTGGAGCCAACAAGACTAGAAAACACACTTGACCTTATCTTCACAAATAATGAGGACCTGATAAAAGACATAAGAATATCAAAAACAACTAATTCCGATCACAACCTAATCGAAGTCCAGACGTACATGCATAGGGGTCCTGATCGGCAGAATGCATGTACCTGTGAAAGTGTCTTCACAAAATACAACTTCAACAACAAGAACATCAACTGGGACCAGGTAAACCATGTCCTAAACGAAACATGTTGGGAAGATGTCTTAAATGACATGGATCCAAACCAGTGCCTTGAAAGGATCAACTTCCTGGTAGCCGAAGCATGTTCTAGGCATATTCCCCTAAGAAAGAAGAAGAGCAGGAGTAAACTGGAGAGAAAAAGACGCTCCCTCTACAGAAGACGACAAAGAGTCACTGAGCTCCTCAGGAGTGCTAGAACATCTGATACACGAAAGGAGGCGCTGACCAGGGAAGTGGAAACTATCGAACTTAAGCTAAATGACTCTTACAGGAACCAGGAGAGGCAGGAGGAGCTTAAAGCTATTAGTGAAATTGAAAGAAATTCAAAATATTTCTTTTCATATGCCAAAAACAAGGCAAATACCACATCTAGTATCGGGCCCTTACTCAGACAGGATGGGACTTACGCAGATGACAACAAGGAAATGAGTGAAATATTGAAATCTCAGTATGACTCTGTGTTTAGTGAACCACTAATCGGTCTGAGGATCGACGACCCAAATGATTTCTTCATGAATGAGCCTCAAAACTCCATAAATGTGTGCCAGATTTCCGACATTACCCTAACTCCGATAGATTTCGAAAAAGCCATTGACAACATGCCTATGCACTCAGCCCCGGGCCCAGACTCGTGGAACTCTGTTTTCATTAAGAACTGCAAGAAACCCCTCTCGCG
>NC_069430.1:32969407-32986907 GCF_026875155.1 Cherax quadricarinatus | reverse complement strand
AGGAAGCCTAGTGAAGGAAGCCTGGTGAAGGAAGCCTGGTGAAGGAAGCCTGGTGAAGGAAGCCTGGTGAAGAATGCCTGGTGAAGGAAGCCTAGTGAAGGAAGCCTGGTGAAGGAAGCCTAGTGAAGGAAGCCTGGTGAAGGAAGCCTGGTGAAGAATGCCTGGTGAAGGAAGCCTGGTGAAGGAAGCCTGGTGAAGAATGCCTGGTGAAGGAAGCCTAGTGAAGGAAGCCTGGTGAAGGAAGCCTGGTGAAGAATGCCTGGTGAAGGAAGCCTAGTGAAGGAAGCCTGGTGAAGGAAGCCTGGTGAAGAATGCCTGGTGAAGGAAGCCTGGTGAAGGAAGTCTGGTGAAGGAAGTCTGGTGAAGGAAGCCTGGTGAAGAATGCCTGGTGAAGGAAGCCTGGTGAAGGAAGTCTGGTGAAGGAAGCCTGGTGAAGGAAGCCTGGTGAAGAATGCCTGGTGAAGGAAGCCTGGTGAAGGATGTCTGGTGAAGGAAGCCTGGTGAAGGATACCTGGTGAAGGAAGCCTAGTGAAGGAAGTCTGGTGAAGGAAGACTGGTGAAGGAAGTCTGGTGAAGGAAGTCTGGTGAAGGAAGACTGGTGAAGGAAGTCTGGTGAAGGAAGTCTGGTGAAGGAAGTGTGGTGAAGGAAGTCTGGTGAAGGAAGACTGGTGAAGGAACTCTGGTGAAGGAAGCCTGGTGAAGAAAGCCTGGTGAAGGAAGACTCAGGAAGGAAGTCTGGTGAAGGAAGTCTGGTGAAAGAAGTCTGGTGAAGGAAGCTTGGTGAAGGAAGTCTGGTGGAGGAAGTCTTTTGAAGGAAGCTTGGTGAAGGAAGTCTGGTGAAGGAAGTCTTTTGAAGGAAGCTTGGTGAAGGAAGTCTGGTGAAGGAAGCTTGGTGAAGGAAGTCTGGTGAAGGAAGAGCACTCATGGAAAATGACAGGTAGGTGGGGGGACTAAATTGATTTATTGAGGAAATGGAACCGGTATGAGGAAGCATGATGTGTGTGTGTGTATACTCACCTATATGTGGTTGCAGGGGTCTAGTCACAGCTCCTGGTCCCGCCTCTTCACTGATCGCTATAGATACCCTCGTGAACATTAAAATGGTATAAAATACCGACAGGTTGTTACGTAAGACACATGTGCAACAGTTAGGTATCTTTATTTCGAAACGTTTCGCCTACACAGTAGGCTTCTTTAGTCGAGTACAGAAAAGTGTCTGACAGACACTGCAACACAAGGGTATCTTGGTACAGACCTGAAATCAACTTTGTCAACTTCTACTAGTGAAAATGGCTGGATTTGAGAGGGACCTGACCTCCCAACGACTACATTCTTACCTCTACTAGTGACCTACATTTCACCTCCTGGCGTTATATAAGGCTCCATCCTGTCACTTCAACTCCATATTGTTTCAGACTATGGAACAATACTCTTCTCCAGACTGAGGGACTGACCACCTCAAAACTTCAAGGGTGATGGACTGATTATATCGTTTTCAAGTATCTTCTGCTTCTATCAACTTTTCTGTACTCGACTGAAGAAGCCTACTGTGTAGGCGAAACGTTTCGAAATAAACATACCTAACTGTTGCATATGTGTCTTACTTAACATAGATACCCTCCCTCCCTGCTCCACGAGCTTTATCGTATCTCTTCTTAAAGCTATGTATGGATTCTGCCTCCACTACGTTATTCCTGTTTGTTCCACTTCATGACAACTCTGACTGAAGAAATGCTTCCTAACATTCTGTGGCTCATCTGAGTTTTCAACTTCCAGTTGTGACCCCGTGTTGTTGTGTCTCATCTCTGAAACATCCTGTCCCTATCCACCTTGTCTATTCCTCTCGGTATTTTATATGCCGTTACCATGTCCCCTATCCCTCCTGGCTTCCAGGGTCCCTCCTGGTTTCCGGTGTCTCTCCTGGCTTCTAGTGTCCCTCCTGGCTTCCCGTGTCCCTCCGGCTTCCCGTGTCCCCCGCTTCCCGTTTTTTCCCTCCTAGCTTCCAGTTTCCCCCTGGTTTTCCCGTGTCCTCCTTTTTATTTCTCAATTTTTTGATGGCTTGACCGGGTTTTGGGGGTTCCGCTGGGGCTGTATATTCCAATTGGGCCTGACGTAAAACGGTGTATGAATGACCCTTTCCAGGTGCGAAAAACCCCGTTCTTTGGTTTACTAGGCCCATAAGCTGCGGGTTATTTGGTTTTCTATACATCGGGAGGGGTGCTCGGTAGTCTCACCCCAAGATACTTGTCCCTTTAGTGAAATTTTCGTATTGGTCCTCTAGCCGTACACCGTTGAGACTTTTTTTACCCTTTTTTGCTTGGTGGGGTTAAACCGGAGCCAATTCCCCTTTTAGTCCTACCGATCTTATCCCTTTTTAAAAACTCCGAATTACTTTACATTGTCTGCAAACAAGGACATCTATGTATCTTTCCCCTTTAATTTAAAAATTTTACATATCTAAAACGACCGGCCCTAAGGGGCTGACCCCTGTGGAACCCCATCGCACGTACATTTCTCGTTGCTTCCTTCCTTCATATTTTCCTGTTAGTTACCTGTTTGCTTTTTTTCTTTTGCACTAATCTCATGTTCGGAACTGTATCGAAAGCCCTTTTTAAGTCCAAAAATGCAGCTATCCACCCCTCTCTGTCGTGCCTTTCTTAGATAATAGAAAATGTTTTTTTCTTTGCAAAGGGTTTTAAATACAAAGTACAAAGAAAGCCACTATCAGCGGGACTTTCTGTCATCTTGTCGTAAACTCAAAAGGTTTTACACGATTTCCCTTTCCCGAAACCGTTCTCATTATGTGTATAGTTAATTGCTTTTGGGGCCACTACTTGGTCTTGATCACTTTAAAGTGTGTGGGGTTTTGTGTGTGTGTGTGTGTGTGTGGTGTGTGGGGTGTGTGTGTGGTTTTTTTAAGGGGGGGCCCCCCCTTTTTTTGGCTTTTCCCCCGGGGGGTTTTTCTTTTTTTTCCCCCCGGGGGGGGAAAAAGGGTTTTCCCCGGGGGGGGGCCCCCCCAAAATTTTTTTTTGATTTAAATTTTTGGGGAAACCCCCCCCTTTTTCCCTTTGGGCCTTTTGGGCCCTTTTTTTTTTTAAAAAACCCCCCCGGTTTTTTTTTTCCCCCTTTTAAAAAAAAATTTTTTTTTCCCCCCCGGGGAAAAACCCCCCCCCCCCCCCAAAAAAAAAGGGCCCCCCCTTTTTTTGGAAAACCCCCCCCTTTTTTTTTTTTTTCCTTTTTTTTTTAAAAACCCCCCCTTTTTTTTTTCCCCCCCTTTTTTTTGGGGGAAAAAAGAAAAAATTTTTCCCTTTTAAATTTTTTACAAAAAAAATTAAAATTTTTTCAATTTTTAAAAAAAAAAAAAGGGAAAATTTTCCCCCCCCTTTTCCCCTTTAAAATTAAAAATTTTTCCCCCCCGGGGCCCCCCCTTTTTTTTTGGGGGGGGGTTTTTTTTTTGGGGGGGGGGTTTTTTTTTTTTTTTTTGGGGGGTTAAGGAAGGGGGGTTTTTTTGGGGGGGGGTTTTTTTTGGGGGGGGGGGGGGGGGTAAAAAAAAATTTTTAAAAAGGAAAAAAAGGGGGGGGGCCGGAAAAAACGAAAAAAAAATTTTTTCCCCTTTTTCGGGGGGTTTTTTAAAATTACCCAATTTGGGTTAAAAGGGGGGGGGGTGGGGGGGGGGGGGGGTGGGGGGGGGGGGGTGGGGGGGGGGGGGGGGGGGGGTCGGGGGGGGAAAGGGGGGGTGGGGTTGGGGGGGGTGGGGGGGGGGGGTGGGGGGGGAAGGGGGGAAAAAAGGGGGGGGGGGGGGAAAAAGGGGGGGGAAAGGGGGGGTGGGGTTGGGGTGGGGGGGGGGGGGGGGGGGTGGGGTTGGGGGGGGGGGAAAATGTGGGGGGTAGGTGGGGAAAAGGGGGGGGGGAAAAAGGGGTTTTGGGGGGGGGGAAAAAAAGGGGGGAAAAGGGGGGGGGGAAAGGGGGGTTGGGGGGGGGAAGGGGGAAGGGGGTTGGGGGGGGGAAAAAAGGGGGGTGGGGGTGGGGGGGGGTGGGGTTGGGGGGGGGGGAAGGGAAGGGGGGGGGGGAAAGGGGGGAGGGTTGGGGGGGGGGGGGAAAGGGGGAAGGGGGGGGTTTGGTGGGGGGGGGGAATAGGGGGGGGGGGGGGGGGGGGGTAGGGGGGAAGGGAAGGGTGAAGGGGGGGGGGTGGGGGGGGGGAAGGGGGGGGGGAAAGGGGGGGGGGTAGGTGAGGGATTGGGTTGGGGGGGGGTGGGGGGTTGGTTTAGGAAAAAAGGGGGGTTTTAGGTTTGGGGGGGGGGGGGGGGGGGGTGGGGGGGAAAAGGGGGGGGTGGGGGGAAAGGGGGGGGGCAAATTTGGGGGGGGGAAGGGGAAAAAGGGGGGGGGAAAGGGGGGGGTTGGGGGGGGTGGGGGGGGGGGGGGTGGGGGGGGAAGGGGGGGGTGGGGAATTTTGGTGGGAAGGAAGGGGGGGGGAAAAAAGGGGGGGGGGGGTAGGTTGGGGTGGGGGGGGGAAAAGGGGGGGGGGGGAAAAGGGGGGGGGGGGGGGGGAAAGGTTGGGGGGGAAGGGTTTTGGGGGGGGGGGAAAAAAGGGGGGGGGGGGGGGGGGGGGGGGGGAAAAAAGGGGGGGGGGGGGGGGGGGATAGGTAGGTGAGGGAAAGGGGGGGGGGGGGGAAAGGGTTTGGAAGGGAAAGGGAAAAAGGGGGGGGGGGGTGGGAAAAGGGGGGGGAAAGGGGGGGGGGGTTGGGGGAAAAAGGGGGGGGGGTTGGGGTTGGGGGGGGGTTTGGGGGGGGGGGGGGGTTGGGGGGGGGGGGGTTTGGGGGGGGGGTTTTTTTTTTTAAAAAAAGGGAAAAAAAGGGGGGGGGGGGTTTTTTTGGGGAAAGGGGGGAAATTGGGGGGGGAAAAGGGGGGGGAAAAAGGGGGGGAAAAGGGGGGGGGTTGGGGGGGAAAAAAGGGGGGGGGGGGGGTGGGGAAAAAAGGGGGGGAAGGTTTGGGGGGGTTTTTTGGGGGGGGAAAGGGGGGGGGGGGGGGGGGGTTTTGGGGGGGGTTGGGGAGGGGGGGGGGGTTTTTTTGGGGGGGGGGATTTTTGGGGGGGGGAAGGGGGGGAAAGGGGGGGGGAAAGGGGAAAAATTTTTTTGGGGGGGTTGGGGGGGGGGGGGGGGGGGGGGAAAAAGGGGGGGGAAAAGGGGGGGGGGGGGGGGTTTTTGGGGGGATAGGGGGGGGGGGGGAAGGGAAAAGGGGGGGGGGTTTTTGGGGGGGGGGGTTTTTTGGGGGGGAAGGGGGGGGTTTTGGGGGGGGGGTGGGGGGTGGGTTTTAGGGGGGGGGGTTTTTTTTTAGGGGTTTTTTTTTTGGGGAAAAAGGGGGGGTTTTTTTTTTTTTTTGGGGGGGGGAAGGGGTTTTTAAAAAAAATTAAATTTTTTTTTTATTTTTTGGGTTTTTTGGGGGGGGGAAAATTTTTTTTTTTTTTATTTGGGGGTTTTTTTAAAAATTTTTTTTATTTTAAAAAATTTTTTTTTAAAAAATTTTTGGGGTTTTTTTTATTTTTTTTTTAAAAAAAAATTTTTAATTTGGGGGAAAAAAAATTTTTTTTTTTTTTTTGGTTTTTTTCCTTTCCCTTTTTTTTTTTTTAAAAAAAAAAAATTTTTTTTGGGAAAAGGGGGGGGGGGGGTTTTTTTTTTTTTAAAAAAAAATTTTTTTTTTTTGGAATTAAAAATTTTTTTTTTTTTTTTTTTGATTTTTTTTTTTTTTTAAATTTTTTTGGGGTTGGGGGGGGGGTTTTTTTTTTTTAATTTTTTGGGGGGGGGTTTAATTAAATTTTTTTTTGGGAAATTTTTTTTTTTTTTTTTTTTTAAATTTTTTTTTTTTTTTGGGGGGGGGGTTTTTTTAAATTTTTTTTAAAATTTTTAAAAATTTTTTTTTTAAAAAAAGGGGGGGGGGGGGGGGAAAATTTTTTTTTTTTTTTTTCCCCTTTTTTTAAATTTTTTTTTTAAAAAAAAGGTTAAAATTTTTGGGGGGTTTTTTTTTTTTAAATTTTTTTTAAATTTTAATTTTTTAATTTTTTTTTAAAAATTTAAGGGGGGGTTTTTTTTTTTTTTTTTTTTTGAATTTTTTTTTTAAAATTTTTTTTTTTTTTAATTTTTTTTTTTAGGGAAAATTTTCAATTTTTTAAAAAAAGGGGGGGGTTTTTTTTTTTTTAAAATTTTTTTTTTTTTAAAAAAAAAAAAATTTTTTTAAAAAGGGGGGTTTTTTAAATTTTTTTTTTTTTAAGGGGGTTTTTTTTTGAGGGAAAAAAATTTTTTTTGGTCTTTGGGGTTAAATTTTTTTTTTTTTTTTTTTTAAAAAAAAGGGTTTGGGGTTTTAATTTTTTTTTGGGGGGGCATTTTTTTTTTCCCCAGGGGGGTTTTTTTTTTTTTGGGAATTTAAATTTAATAGGGGAAAAATAGGGGGAAAATTTTTTAACGAATTAAAAACCCCCCCCCTTTTTTGGGGGGGAAAAAAAAAATTTTTTTTTGGGGGGGGGGGGGGGGGGAAAAAAGGATTAAAAAAAAAAAAAACAAAAATGGGGAAACAAGGGGGGGAAAGGAAAGGGAAAAAAAATAAAAGGGGGGGATAAGGGGTAAAAAAAAAACAAAAAAAAGGGGAAGGGGGGGGGGGGGGGGAAAAAAAAAAAATAGGGGGAAAAAAAAGGAAAAAAAAAAAAAAAAAAAAAATAAAGGGGGGGAAAAAAAAAAAAAAAAAAAAAAATAAAAAAAAGAAAAAAAAAAGGGGGGGAAAAACCAAAGGGGGGAAAAAAAAAGGGGAAAAATAAGGGGGGGGGGTAAAAAAAAAAAAAAAAAAAGGGGGGGGGGAAAAAAAAAAAAAAAAATAAAAAAAAAAAAAAAAAAAAAATAAAATAAAAAAAACAAAAAAAAAAAAAAAGGGGGGAAAAAAAAAAAAAAAAAAAAAAAAAAAAAAAAAAAAAAAAAAAAAAAAAAATAAAACAAAAAAATAAAAAAAAACACCCCACCCCCCCCCACCCCGCCACCCCCGCCACCCCCACCACCACCACCAAACCCCTACCACCCCCCCACCAC
This sequence comes from Cherax quadricarinatus, assembly GCF_026875155.1. Lineage (NCBI taxonomy): Eukaryota > Metazoa > Arthropoda > Malacostraca > Decapoda > Parastacidae > Cherax > Cherax quadricarinatus. Next base: position 32,979,838 of record NC_069430.1, on the reverse strand, counting down.
CCCCCCCACCACCACCGCCCCCCACCACCACCACCAAACCCCCACAACCGCCCCCCCCTTACCACCACCAACACCCCACCCAACACCAAACCAACACCCCGCACCACCACCGCTACCACCCCACCCCCACCAACAACAACCCACCGCCACCATCACCACCACCACCACCGCCCCCGCCACTAACAAGACCACCACCGCCACCAATCACCACCACCACCACCACCACACCACCATCACCGCCCCCACCGCCACCCCACCCATCCCAACTACCACCACCACCCCACCACAACCCCACCACCCCACCCCCCCCACCACCCCCACCCCCCACCAAAACCCCCCACCACACCACCCCCACCCCCACCACCAACACCAACACAACCACCACACCAACACCAATACCCATCACCCCCACCACCCCACCACCACCACCCCACCCCCCCCACCACCACCACCCCCACCACCACCCCAACCCCACCCCCACCACCAACCACCAAACCCCACCCCCCCCCCCCCACACCACCACCACCACCACCACCAAACAACAACACCAACACCAACAACACCAACCCCCACCACCACCCAACACCAAACACCACCACACACCACCACCACCACCAACACAACAACAACACCAACACCCACCACACACCACCACCCAACACACCACCACCACCACCAACCACCAACAACACCAACACCCACAACACCACCACCACCACCACCACCAACAACAACAACAACACCAACACCACACCACCACCACCACCACCACCACCACACCACACCACCACCACCACTACCACCACCACCACACCACCACCACCAACACCACACAACACACCACCACCACCACCACCACCAACCACCACAACAACACCAACACCACCACCACCAACAACACAACAACAACACACACACACCACCAACCACCACCACCACAACACACCACACCAAACACCAACACCACCACCACCACCACCAACAACACACCAACACCACCACCACCCCCCAACACCAACACCACACACACCAACACCACCACCACACCACCAACAACAGCAACCAACACCAACCACCACCACCACACCAACAACACCAACACACCAACACCACCACCACCACAACAACAACAACAACAACCCAAAACCAAAACCCCCACCACCCCCAACAACAACAACACCACCCCCACCACCACCAACCACCAACAACAACAACAACACACCAACCCAACACCACCCCCCACCACCAACAACAACAACAAACCCAAAACCCCAACACACCACCACCCAAAAACAACACCAACACCACCCCACCACCAGCACCAACAAACAGCACCCCCCACCACCAACCAAACACCACCCCCCCCACCACCCACACCACCACCTCTAATCCTCCTCCCTCACATACACTTGTATATCAACTTTTCATGACCCCTCAAGAGCACTTTGCTTGTAATAGCCTCACACACCTCATCCTCCACCAGTGCACCTCTAAGAACCTCCATTAACTATATATAACAACGCTACAGTCACAAATATAGAACCAATAAATAGAAATCACTTCACCTTCAGGTACACTTAAAGTTCTTCAAGTCTAATGGAATATACAATATTCAAGTGTTTTCCAGGGATGACTTATCTATCAGTCAGTCAATGATTAACCTCGAGTCTTGCTCATATTTTGTCTCTGGTAATGGAGTTAGCTTCTAGTGCCACACCTCTGTTGAAAATCACGAGGTTTTTATTGCATTAGCCACTGTAAATCATCTGACGTGGGTGTTCGCCACATAACAGCCATTTCTCTGGTTCCCTCGGCCCCCATTGCGAAGCCCTAGACATGTGCAACTGCTAGAAAGAGCATCGATGTAGACGGTAGTCAGGTTAGGTTAGGTAATGTTTGACAGGAAACAGACAAGTGTTTGCTGACGCGAGTCTTATTCATATGATGACCCGCAACTGGAGCTTCTGGTCTTCTGACCGAGGCCTTCCAGTCCACCCCTTGAAAAATAATGGAATATATAGACGGTAGTGTCCGCTAACACCTGCGAGTGTGGCTTTCAGCTTAGCGTGTAGCGGGTTAGGTCAGAGCGACCGCTGGCTGGCCACCATGACTCAATAATCTGAAAGAGAACAAACAGTTCACTATAAATCATTACCTTTGTTTTCACCTGTGTTTCTGAGGACTAAAAATTATGTTGATAAGTGTCACTGTGGTGTCATATTCTTCACTGTGGTGTCATATTCTTCACTGTGGTGTCACATTCTTCACTGTGGTGTCACATTCTTCACTGTGGTGTCACATTCTTCACTGTGGTGTCATATTCTTCACTGTGGTGTCACATTCTTCACTGTGGTGTCACATTCTTCACTGTGGTGTCACATTCTTCACTGTGGTGTCACATTCTTCACTGTGGTGTCACATTCTTCACTGTGGTGTCACAGAGTAAATTTACCTGGCCAAGTGTACGTGGTGGGGATGTACAGGATGACACAAGTGGTGTGTTGCGTTGTGTGTATGCTCATACTACTGTTGATCAGTCAATATTCTTCCATGTCATGAATGGTTCTCTCTCTCTCTCTCTCTTCTCTCTCTCTTCTTCCTTCTCTCTCTCGTTCCTTCTCTCTCTCTCTCGTCTCTCTTCTCATCTCTCTCTTCTCATCATTTACCTTGGGTTTTCTTTTCTACGTCCTCATTCCTTATGTACTTGCGCGATCTTGTGCTTTCCATCACACTCAATTCGTTCCTCTCACTATCCGTCACATCTCTCCCTCACTACTTCACTCACCATTTCCATGACAATGACTCCTCACCAACCAGGAAATTTTTCAATTCTACGCCGAGATGTACAAACTGAAACAACGCTGGGACCTCTTCAAATAAAAATTCCTAAGGATATCACATAATTCCTTTGTCACAGTGACGGAATCAGGAATTATTAGCTAAAATCCTCCTCTCCAACAGTCGCCCATCGACAAAAAACATAAAAGACTCTTTTTTAAGTAACTTTTTGGGGCTGTGTATAATGAACAGTTATGAAACATTGATCACCAGCAGCCTGAATAGTGGTAGATGGGGTTGCGATTATCGGACGAAGGATCGAGCTTCCATTACTCTTTGCTAATGACCCACACGGGTTTAGCGGTTCGTGGCTTACAATAGTGTTAAGTAAAAGAACGGTAGAGCTCCTGGAGAGCGAAACGTTGCCACAATAAAATGTCACATTAGTTGCACTTGTGTCCTGTTACCTAACATATTGTCGGTAATACTACCAACATTATTACAGTAAAGTAGTGAAGTGGGAGATATTTGAGGCACAACTACTGTTGCTGCTGTTACTACTGTTACTACTGTTACTCACATGACTTGTCTTCTAACCTCCTCACCTTTACACCTAACTTGTCTTCTGACATGTCCCATTTTCTCTCTTATTTATGACCTGATGATGGACCAGAATGGACCGAAACCTCGTCTAGTATTCCTTCTACAAAGTGAGGGGGTTACTTGTCAACAGTAAAGTGCAGAATAAATCAGACCGAAGACACTCTCCCAGTTTTCTGACAGCCCTCGAGCTGTCATACCAGCCTGGAGTACTGCTGTATTATTTATATATCTGAGGGGCAGACGTGTATAAGTGGTTATTGGTGCGTATGTGTTGAAGACCACGAGCAGTGCTACTGCAAGGTCATTAATAACTGTCCACAGCACTCATCAACACAAAGACACCGTATGAAAGATGCACGTACATGACTGCTTACACACACACACATACACACACACACACACACACACACACACACACACACACACACACACACACACACACACACACACACACACACACACACACACACACAGGAGGAGGCCGGAATAGCAGGGAAAGTACTGCAATGGATCAGGGAATACCTTAGAGAAAGGAAAGAACGTGTTTTAGTATGAGACGAGTGGTAGAGTGGGTGCATGTGTCGAGTGGGGTTCCACAAGGGTCAGTCCTAAGTCTAGTGCTGTTTCTTGTATATGTGAATGACATGACGGAAGGGATAGATTCAGAGGTGTCCCTGTTTGCAGACAATGTGAAGCTAATGCGGAGATGAGGACCAGGTAGGACTACAAAGGGATCTGGATAGGCTGTAAGCCTGGTCCGACAAATGGCTCCTGGAGTTTAACCTCAACAAGTGCAAAGTTATGAAGCTTGGGAAAGGACAAAGAAGACCGCAGACGGAGTACAGCCTAAGAGGTCAAACGCTGCAAAACTCTCTCAAGAAAAAGGTTCTTGGGGTGAGCATCATACCGAGAACATCTGAGGCGCACAGTAACCAAAGAACCACTGCAGCATATGGGAGCCTGGCAAACCTAAGAAGACCGTTTCGACATCTAAGTAAGGAGTCATTCACGACACTGTACACCGTGTACGTCAGACCCACATTGGAGTACACCGCACCAATCTGGAACCCACACCTGGTCAAACACACCAAGAAATTAGAGAAAATGCCAAGGTTTGTAAAAAGCTTAGTCTCGGAGCTGAGGAATATGTCCTACGAGAAGAAGTTAAGGAAAGTCAACCTGACAACACTGCAGGAAAGGAGGGATAGAGGGGATATGATAACGACATATAAAATACTGAGAGGAATTGAGAAAGTGGATAGAAAAAGAATGTTTCAGAGATGTGATACAGTAACAAGGGGTCACAACTGGAAGTTGAAAACTCAGATGAGTCACAGGGATGTTAGGAAGCTCTTCTTTAGTCACGGCGTTGTCAGGAAGTGGAACAATATGATAAGAATAGACCTAGTAGCAATTAGCGAAGAGGCAGGGCCAGGAGCTATGAATCGATCCCCGCAACCACAAATAGGTGTGTACACACACACACCACACACACCACACACACACACAACACACACACAACACATACACACACACACACACACAACACAAGCACAACACACACACAACAAGTACGATAAGGCTCTTGGAACGGGAAAGAGTGGACCTAGTAATGACAGCGAAGAGGCGGGCCAGGAGCTGTGACGCGACACCCCAAAACCACAAACAGATGAGTACAACAGGAAACACACAACAGCACACACACACACATACGCACGCAAGCTAGTAAGACGATGAGTCACATGGGTACAATAAACCTGAAGGCTAAATGTCGGAGTTGTAATGGAATACTCTTGATCAGTATGTCATAGACACAACTCACAGAGAGAGAGAGAGAGAGAGAGAGAGACGAGAGAAAAGAAGAGATGAGAGAGAGAGAGAGAGAGGGAGGGGATGTAACCAGTAACTGGCTTCGTATTCACTCTAAGAGATTCTGACATAGGGATATTGAATGCCAAGGCCATTCGGCCTTTCAAACGGCCTAACCCTGTCTACCCTACCGATTCCTCTTGAGTATTTTGCATGTTGCTATCATATCTCCCCTAGTTCTTCCATCCTCCAGTATCATTAGATTCTGTCCCATTAGCCTCTCCTCTTAGCCTCTTGGCGCCTTAACTCAGAAACAAGACTTGTTGTAAACTTCGCACTTCTCACAGTTTCTTACATGCTTCCTGGGGTGTGGGTTCCATACTGGTGCTGACACATGTTGTATAAAGCGCCCAGAAAAACTGTTGTGTTTCCTAAAGGCCATTCTTAGATTTACCAGGCGAGTATTGGCTGCAGAGGTTATTCGGTTGATATGCGCCTCTGGCGATATGTTAGGCACTTTGCTCACCTCTGTCCCCCAAGATTATACACTGTGACAGGTCTTCTGTTCCCTTCCTCGATCTTCATGACCTGCATTTTTGGGGGTTGAATTCAAGCAACCACTTATCCTGCAGCCGGTCCTTGCAGCCTTCCTTCCACACGTCTGTGTTCGATTTCCACCAGCATTGAAACATTTTAACGGATATCCTTCACCCCGTTGTATTCACTCAGCATAAATAGTAACCTGGTAATACTGACTGTGTGGTCCCCACCTTTTGTGCTCAATTTCTGAGTCCCAATGGACAAAAACTTAGCCATCCTTCCTCGATGTGATCCACCCGAGTTCTTGGGTTCCTGGCGGTAACCCTCGGTAAAATCCACCAAATTACCTTTCTTAATATGTCCAGATCCTCTTCTGCAGTTTCCTTTTCACCTGTATTTTCCTCACTCTGTCTCACCAGTCTTGCCTCATCATCCACCAGGGATACTCCCCGGCTCTGTACCCACCTGAATATCATTCCATAACTGGTAACTCTGGACCCCAGAGTACCTTCCTCTGCGGTACTGGATCCACCAGAGTACCTTCCTCTGCCTACTCTTATCACCAGAGTCCTTCCTCTGCGGTACTCTGTGATCACCTTAGTACCTTCCTCTGCGGTACTCTGTGATCCACCAGAGTACCTTCCTCTGCGGTACTCTGTGATCCACCAGAGTACCTTCCTCTGCGTACTCTGTGATCCACCAGAGTACCTTCCTCTGCCGTACTCTGTGATCCACCAGAGTACCTTCCTCTGCGGTACTCTGTGATCCACCAGAGTACCTTCCTCTCGGTACTCTGTGATCCACCAGAGTACCTTCCTCTGCCGTACTCTGTGATCCATCCAGAGTACCTTCCTCTGCGGTACTCTGTGATCCACCAGAGTACCTTCCTCTGCGGTACTCTGTGATCCACCAGAGTACCTTCCTCTGCGTACTCTGTGATCCACAGAGTACCTTCCTCTGCGGTACTCTGTGATCCACCAGAGTACCTTCCTCTGCGGTACTCCTGTGATCCACTCAGAGTACCTTCCTCTGCGGTACTCTGTGATCCACCAGAGTACCTTCCTCTGCGGTACTCTGTGATCCACCAGAGTACCTTCCTCTGCGGTACTCTGTGATCCACCAGAGTACCTTCCTCTGCGGTACTCTGTGATCCACCAGAGTACCTTCCTCTGCGTACTCTGTGATCCACCAGAGTACCTTCCTCTCCGTACTCTGTGATCCACCAGAGTACCTTCCTCTGTGGTACTCTGTGATCCACCAGAGTACCTTCCTCTGCGGTACTCTGTGATCCACCAGAGTACCTTCCTCTGTGGTACTCTGTGATCCACCAGAGTACCTTCCTCTGCGGTACTCTGTGATCCACCAGAGTACCTTCCTCTGCCATACTCTGTGATCCACCAGAGTACCTTCCTCTGCCGTACTCTGTGATCCACCAGAGTACCTTCCTCTGCGGTACTCTGTGATCCACCAGAGTACCTTCCTCTGTGGTACTCTGTGATCCACCAGAGTACCTTCCTCTGCGGTACTCTGTGATCCACCAGAGTACCTTCCTCTGCGGTACTCTGTGATCCATCAGAGTACCTTCCTCTGCGGTACTCTGTGATCCACCAGAGTACCTTCCTCTGCCGGGACTCTGTGATCCATCAGAGTACCTTCCTCTGCGGTACTCTGTGATCCACCAGAGTACCTTCCTCTGCGGTACTCTGTGATCCATCAGAGTACCTTCCTCTGCGGTACTCTGTGATCCACCAGAGTACCTTCCTCTGCGGTACTCTGTGATCCACCAGAGTACCTTCCTCTGCCGGGACTCTGTGATCCATCAGAGTACCTTCCTCTGCGGTACTCTGTGATCCACCAGAGTACCTTCCTCTGCGGTTCTCTGTGATCCACCAGAGTACCTTCCTCTGCGGTACTCTGTGATCCATCAGAGTACCTTCCTCTGCGGTACTCTGTGATCCACCAGAGTACCTTCCTCTGCCGTACTCTGTGATCCATCAGAGTACCTTCCTCTGCGGTACTCTGTGATCCACCAGAGTATCTTCCTCTGTGGTACTCTGTGATCCACCAGAGTACCTTCCTCTGCGGTACTCTGTGATCCACCAGAGTTCCTTCCTCTGCGGTACTCTGTGATCCACCAGAGTACCTTCCTCTGCGGTACTCTGTGATCCACCAGAGTACCTTCCTCTCCCGTACTCTGTGATCCACCAGAGTACCTTCCTCTGCGGTACTCTGTGATCCACCAGAGTACCTTCCTCTGCGGTACTCTGTGATCCACCAGAGTACCTTCCTCTGCGGTACTATGTGATCCACCAGAGTACCTTCCTCTGCGGTACTCTGTGATCCACCAGAGTACCTTCCTCTGCCGATACTCTGTGATCCACAGAGTACCTTCCTCTGCCGTACTCTGTGATCCACCAGAGTACCTTCCTCTGCGGTACTCTGTGATCCACCAGAGTACCTTCCTCTGTGGTACTCTGTGATCCACCAGAGTACCTTCCTCTGCGGTACTCTGTGATCCACCAGAGTACCTTCCTCTGCCGTACTCTGTGATCCACCAGAGTACCTTCCTCTGCCGGTACTCTGTGATCCACCACAGTACCTTCCTCTGCGTACTCTGTGATCCACCAGAGTACCTTCCTCTGCGGTACTCTGTGATCCACCAGAGTACCTTCCTCTGCGGGACTCTGTGATCCACCAGAGTACCTTCCTCGTGGTACTCTGTGATCCACCACAGTACCTTCCTCTGCCGTACTCTGTGATCCACCAGAGTACCTTCCTCTGCGGTACTCTGTGATCCACCAGAGTACCTTCCTCTGCGTACTCTGTGATCCACCAAGTACCTTCCTCTGCGGTACTCTGTGATCCACCAGAGTACCTTCCTCTGTGGTACTCTGTGATCCACCAAGTACCTTCCTCTGCCGTACTCTGTGATCCACCAGAGTACCTTCCTCTGCGTACTCTGTGATCCACCACAGTACCTTCCTCTGCGGTACTCTGTGATCCACCAGAGTACCTTCCTCTGCGGTACTCTGTAATCCACCAAGTACCTTCGTCTGTGGTACTCTGTGATCCACCAGAGTACCTTCCTCTGCGGTACTCTGTGATCCACCACAGTACCTTCCTCTGGCGTACTCTGTGATCCACCAAGTACCTTCCTCTGCGTACTCTGTGATCCACCAGAGTACCTTCCTCTGCGGTACTCTGTGATCCACCAGAGTACCTTCCTCTGCGGTACTCTGTGATCCACCAGAGTACCTTCCTCTGCGGTACTCTGTGATCCACCAGAGTACCTTCCTCTGCCGTACTCTGTGATCCACCAGAGTACCTTCCTCTGCGGTACTCTGTGATCCACCACAGTACCTTCCTCTGCGGTACTCTGTGATCCACCAGAGTACCTTCCTTGGTACTCTGTGATCCACCACAGTTTCCTCCTCTGCGGTACTCTGTGATCCACCAGAGTACCTTCCTCTTTGGTACTCTGTGATCCACCAGAGTACTTCCTCTGCGGTACTCTGTGATCCACCAGAGTACCTTCCTCTGCGGGACTCTGTGATCCACCAGAGTACCTTCCTCTGCCGTACTCTGTGATCCACAGAGTACCTTCCTCTGCGTACTCTGTGATCCACCAGAGTACCTTCCTCTGCGGTACTCTGTGATCCACCAGAGTACCTTCCTCTGCCGTACTCTGTGATCCACCAGAGTACCTTCCTCTGCGGTACTCTGTGATCCACCACAGTACCTTCCTCTGCGGTACTCTGTGATCCACCAGAGTACCTTCCTCTGCGGTACTCTGTGATCCACCACAGTACCTTCCTCTGCGGTACTCTGTGATCCACCAGAGTACCTTCCTCTGCCGTACTCTGTGATCCACCAGAGTACCTTCCTCTGCGGTACTCTGTGATCCACCAGAGTACCTTCCTCTGCGGTACTCTGTGATCCACCAGAGTACCTTCCTCTGCGGTACTCATGTGATCCACCAGAGTACCTTCCTCTGCGGTACTCTGTGATCCACCAGAGTACCTTCCTCTGCGGTACTCTGTGATCCACCAGAGTACCTTCCTCTGCGGTACTCTGTGATCCACCAAGTACCTTCCTCTGCGGTACTCTGTGATCCACCAGAGTACCTTCCTCTGCGGTACTCTGTGATCCACCAAGTACCTTCCTCTGCGGTACTCTGTGATCCACAGAGTACCTTCCTCTGCGGTACTCTGTGATCCACCAGAGTACCTTCCCTGCGTTACTCTTGATCCACCAACCTCCTCTGTGTACTCTGTGTCCACTCAGAGTACCTCCCTGCGGACTCTGCATCCACAATACCTTCCTCTGTGGTACTCTGTGTCACCAGATACCTCCTCTGTGTACTCTTATCTCACTCATCCTTTTCTCTGCGGTACTCTGTGTCCCAGCCTTTCCTCTCTCTCTTATCCACCAATACCTCTCTCGTCTCCTGCCCCAAGTCTCCCCTCTCTCTTTCACCAGTCCTTCCTCTTGTACTCTGTCCACCAAGTACTCTCTCCTCTCTCTCTCTCATCACCGTCCTTCCTCTCGTCTCTGTGATCCACCAGAGTCCTCCTTCCTCTCGTCTCTCGTGATCCACCAGATACCTCCTCGTGGTACTCTGATCCACCTACCTTCCTCTGTGTACTCTGTGTCCACCTGTCCTTCCTCTCGTACTCTGTGATCCACCAAGTACTTCCTCGT
>NC_069430.1:32904407-32964407 GCF_026875155.1 Cherax quadricarinatus | reverse complement strand
TAAGTAACGGGAAGGAGGAAAAACACGAGGAGGGGGGAAGGAGAAAAATTAGAATGTGTGGTAGGGAGTAGGAAAGACATGAGGGAGGGGAGAGGAGAGGAGATACTGGGTAGGTGGGGAGGGAGGTGTGAGAGTAGTGAGCCGGGTAGTCAGAAGAGGAGAGAAAGAGGTGGAAAGGGGATGAAAAGGAGGAAGGAGATGGAAAGGAGGTGAAAAGGTAGAAAAGGAGATGGGAGGAAAAGTTCTGGATGAGTGTAACCCGTTGTTAACAGATGGCGTGATAGGGACACACACGGGGCAGCCGCCAGACAACCATCTTGCGAGGAGTCTCATGGAGCCCCGTCATCAGCGTCCTGGCCGCCGCCCTGCCCCCTCTACCCTCACCCCCACTCCAACATTTCAATAATGATCACGTCCAGGCCGTATCAACCGAAGCAATCACAGCGTCTGTTTGTTTTTTTGTCGGCCCAGTGTTTGTTTAGCAGGTGTAATTTGGGACCTCTTGTCTCCCAGTGGACGTGAATATCAGTGTTGATGTCTGTTACCAACGATGGGACTTATAATAGAGGAAGGCCGCCATGGCCAGCACCTCTCATCACCCCCGCCTGATGATTGCGACCTGACCTACAATCTTACCTCGTTGTGGCCTGCCACTTCATCCAGATGAAACTACGGTATATATTGTGAAAGAAAATTACGCATTCTTTTGCCTCCCATCTGCTGACGAATTCGTCGACGTAATTCTGGAAATTTTCAGTGAGATGCTTGTCGGTTTATAGATTTCAGGAGGTGGATGCAATCAGCAGTGACTGAAGCTCTCATTATATTCTCGGTTTGCGTAGATCATTAATGTACTTCCACTAGGAGAGTTACCTAGTTAAGGTTGGAGACCCTAGAAGCAAGTATTCAGGGTTGTTTATGCTTAGTGCAGGAGATAAGATGGAGTGCAAGTTGCCAGTCCCAGGCACCAGAACAAGTTGCCAGTCCCAGGCACCAGTGCAAGTTGCCAGTCCCAGGTACCAGTGCAAGTTGCCAGTCCCAGGCAACAGTGCAAGTTGCCAGTCCCAGGCACCAGTACAATTTGCCAGTCCCAGGCACCAGTGCAAGTTGTCAGTCCCAGGCACCAGTGCAAGTTGCCAGTCCCAGGCACCAGTACAATTTGCCAGTCCCAGGCAACAGTGCAAGTTGCCAATCCCAGGTACCAGTGCAAGTTGCCAGTCCCAGGTACCAGTACAAGATCCCAGCCCCAGGTACCAGTACAAGTTGCCAGTCCCAGGTACCAGTACAAGTTGCCAGCCCCAGGCACCAGTACAATTTGCCAGTCCCAGGCACCAGTGCAAGTTGCCAATCCCAGGCACCAGTACAAGATGCCAGCCCCAGGTACCAGTACAAGTTGCCAGCCCCAGGCACCAGTACAAGTTGCCAGTCCCAGGTACCAGTACAAGATGTCAGTCCCAGGTGCATACAGATTCACCCAGTACCAGTCAAGATGTCAGTCCCAGGTACCAGTACAAGTTGCCAGTCCCAGGTACCAGTACAAGATGTCAGTCCCAGGTACCAGTGCAAGATGTCAGTCCCAGGTACCAGTGCAAGATGTCAGTTCCAAGTACCAGTACAAGTTGCCAGCCCCAGGCACCAGTACAAGATGTCAGTCCCAGGCACCAGTACAAGATGTCAGTCCAAGGTACCAGTACAAGATGCCAGCCCCAGGCACCAGTGCAAGATGCCAGCCCCAGGCACCAGTGCAAGATGCCAGCCACAGGCACCAGTGCAAGATGCCAGCCCCAGGCACCAGTGCAAGATGCCAGCCCCAGGCACCAGTGCAAGATGCCAGCCCCAGGCACCAGTACAAGATGCCAGCCCCAGGCACCAGTGCAAGATGCCAGCCCCAGGCACCAGTGCAAGATGCCAGCCCCAGGCACCAGTGCAAGATGCCAGCCACAGGCACCAGTACAAGATGCCAGCCCCAGGCACCAGTGCAAGATGCCAGCCCCAGGCACCAGTGCAAGATGCCAGCCCCAGGCACCAGTGCAAGATGCCAGCCACAGGCACCAGTACAAGATGCCAGCCCCAGGCACCAGTGCAAGATGCCAGCCACAGGCACCAGTGCAAGATGCCAGCCACAGGCAACAGTCAAGTGGCAAGAAATAAACCAATGAAACATCCACTGGAAATTATACGAATGAAGTTGCCAATGATGACTAATGTTTATGAGAGAAGCGAGAACGATAACCAGAGCTGATGGAACGTGAGGAGGATACGTTGGAAGACGCATATTGCCAACACTGCGTCATGAGTATATTAAAACTAGGAGAAAAAAACAATTCTCCGGTTTATGTATCGTAAAAAAAAAACATCTTGTTTTTTTCTTTGCTGCTAATTGTTGGATGAGACTCACACAGTAACATCCAGGTGGATGTGAAGTTCTCATCCTCGGATAATTCCGGATATTCAAGATGGCCGCCAAGATGGCCGCCAAGATGGCTGCCTGGAGAACACGAACGGAATATTACTCGTTATTTTTTTACACACTTTATTTATATTGTAAGAGCTGTTAATTTACCTCAGCTCAAATCAAAGTTCAGCTCTATCTAAGGGGCAGTAACACCCCCCAGGATGCAACCCACAACAGTCGGCTAGCACCCAGCTATCTACTTACTGCTAAGTGAAGAGGGACACCAGGTGTAAGGTGACTAACACCCAAGTACCTACTTACTGCTAAGTGAAGAGGGACACCAGGTGTAAGGTGACTAACACCCAAGTACCTACTTACTGCTAAGTGAAGAGGGACACCAGGTGTAAGGTGACTAACATCCAAGTACCTACTTACTGCTAAGTGAAAAGGGACACCAGGTATAAGGTGACTAACACCCAAGTACCTACTTACTGCTAAGTGAAGAGGGACACCAGGTGTAAGGTGACTAACACCCAAGTACCTACTTACTGCTAAGTGAAGAGGGACACCAGGTATAAGGTGACTAACACCCAAGTACCTACTTACTGCTAAGTGAAGAGGGACACCAGGTATAAGGTGACTAACACCCAAGTACCTACTTACTGCTAGGTGAACAGGGTCAGCAGTTGTAAGGTGACTAACACCCAGGTACCTACTTACTGCTAGGTGAACAGGAGCAGCAGGTGTAAGGAAAACATGTCCAACGCTTCCATCCATGCCGAGGATCGAACCACGTATACTCAGTATGAGATGTGGGCTCTACCAACCAAGTCACGGGAGCTAGAGTTTTGACAGATTTTCCAGTGTAAAGAATTTATCCATGACAATACAATCTTAATATGCCTGTTAAAAAAAATGATTAGAAATGGCCGACAGAATGGCGACTTTTAAGTATAAATAGCTAACAAAATGGCGACTTTTAAGTATATATGACCAACAAAATGGCGACTTCTAAGCATAAAGGGCCGACAAAATGACGACTTTTAAGCATAAATGGCCATAATTCTCGTTGTAGATTAGCAAGAATCATGTTGAAATCAAAATATACGTTTTTTTAGAATGAAGAAGAAGTTAGTTTTGATATTTACAGTGAAGATAAACACATTCACTGATTGTTTAATAACTTCCGTCACGTTGAAATACTTATAGAGATCTACCACGGAAGGAGGGGAATGGGAGGTTATTTCAGGAGACATGACAGCGCGAGATAAACAGTCTTGATACACAAGTGTTATACGGAAGGACTGTTGAAAAATGGCTAAAACTGTGTGATGTATTGTGGTACTGAAACTAGTGGTTAGTGAGCTGTCTCCAGCTCCAGCAACAGTGAGCTCTCTCCAGGATCAGTGAGCGCCTCTCCAGCTCTCAGCCATCCGTGTCGATAAATGCCTCTCTCCAGCTCCACGCAATCAGTGGGGAGCTCTCGTCCAGCTCCAGCATCAGTGAGCTCTCACCGAGATCAGTGTATCTCTCTCTCCATTTCCAGGATCAGTGAGCGCTTCCAGCTACCAGCATCATTGAGCTCTCTCCAGCTTCCATCATCAAGGAGCTCTCGTCCACTCCAGCAATCAGTGAGCTCTCTCCAGCTCCACCATCAGTGAGCTCTCCCCAGCTCCAGAATCAGTGAGCTCCAGCTCCAGCATCAGTGAGCTCTCCAGCTCAAGCATCAGTGTGTTCCAGCTCCAGCATCAGTGAGCTCTCTCTCTACTCCAGCATCAGTGAGCACTCTCTCTACTACTCGAAGCATCAGTGACGCTCTCCAGCTCCATACAGCATCAGTGAGCTCCTCTCTCCAGCTCCAGCACATCATGTGAGCTCTCTCGTCCAGCTCCATCCATCATGAGCTCTCTCGACAACCCAGCATCAGTGAGCTCTCTCTTGAGCTCGCTCCAGCATCAGTGAGCTCTCCACTCCAGCATCAGTGAGCTCTCTCTCCAGCTCCAGCATCAATGAGCTCTCTCTCCAGCTCCAGAATCAGTTAGCTCTCACTCCAGTTCCATTATCCAGTGAGCGCTACTCGACTCCTCCCTCACAGCATCAGTGAGACTCTCCTCCTCCCAGCAACAGTGAGCTCTCTCTCCAGCATCAGTGAGCTCTCTCTCCAGCTCCAGCATCAGTGAGCTCTCTCTCCAGCTCCAGCATCAGTGAGCTCTCTCTCCACTCCAGCATCAGTGAGCTCTCTCTCCCCTCCAGCATCAGTGAGCTCTCTCTCCACTCCAGCATCAGTGAGCTCTCTCTCCAGCTCCAGTATCAGTGAGCTCTCTCTCCACTCCAGCATCAGTGAGCTCTCCAGCTCCAGCATCAGTGAGCTCTCTCTCCTGCTCCAGCATCAAGTGAGGCTCTCTCTTTCCAGCCTCCAGCATCAGTGATCTCTCTCTCCAGCTCCTGCATCAGTGAGCCTCTATTCCTCCACTCCCGCAACAGAGAGCTCTCTCTCCAGCATCCATCATCATGAGCTCTCTGCTCCAGCTCCACATCAGTGAGCTCTCATCTCCACTCCAGCATCATTGAGCTCTCTCTCCAGCTGTCCAGCATCAGTGAGCCTGTCTCACAACTCCACATCCAGTGAGCTCTCTCTTGAGCTCCCTCCCCATCATTGAGCTCTCTCATCCACACCCGCATCATTGACACTCCTTCCTGCTCCAGCAACAACGAGCTCTCTCTCCAGCTCCGCATCAATGAGCTCACTCTCGCAGCCTCCAGCATCAGTGAGCTCTTCACTCCCCCTCCACTCCAGTATCAGTGAGGCTCTCTCGTCCGGCTCACCTCCCAGCATCATGAGCTCTCTCTCCACTCCCGCATCAGTGAGCTCTCTTCTCCAGCTATTATCATCTTTGAGCTCTCTCGTCCAGCCCAAGCATCAGTGAGCCTCTCTCTCCAGCCCAGCATCAGTGACTCTAGTCCTCCAGCCCAGCATCAGTGAGCTCTCCTCTCCACTCCAGCATCACAGTGACTCTCTCTCCACTCCAGCATTCAGTGAGCTCTCTCTCCCTCCATCATCCAGTGTGCCACTCTCTCCATCTCAATCAGTGACTCTCTCTCTCACTACCAGCATCATTTAGCTTCTCCAACTCCAGCCAATCAGTGAGCACTCTCTCCAGCTCCACATCAGTGAGCTCTCTCCCAAGCTCCAGCATCAGTGAGCTCTCCTCTCTCCAGCTCCAGCATCAGTGAGCCTCTCTCCACTCCCGCATCAGTGAGCCTCTCTCTCTCTCCATGCTCCAGCATCCGTGAGCTCTCTCCCTCCAGCACCAGCATCAGTGAGCTCTCTCTCCAGCTCCAGCATCAGTGAGCTCTCTCTCCAGCTCCAGCATCAGTGAGCTCTCTCTCCACTCCAGCATCAGTGAAGCTCTCTCTCCACTCCAGCATCATGACTCCTCTCCAGTCCAGCATCCAGTGGAGCTCACCACTCCATTTCCAGTATCAGTGAGCTCTCTCTCCCCTCCAGCATCAGTGAGCTCTCTCTCCACTCCCGCATCAGTGATCTCTCTCTCCACTCCAGCATCAGTGAGCTCTCTCTCCCCAATCATCAGTGAGCTCTCTCTCCAGCTCCGAGCATCATGAGCTCTCTTCTCCAGCTCCAGCATCAGTGAGCTCTCTCTCCACCCACATCCAAAGTGAGCACATCTCTCCACTCCACATCAGTGAGCTCTCTCCCCCTCCAGCATCAGTGAGCTCTCTCTCCAGCGCTACAGTATCAGTGAGCTCTTCTCCACGTCCAGCATCATGAGCTCTCCAGCTCCAGCATCAGTGAGCTCTCTCTCCCAGCTCTGCAGCATCAGTGAGCTCTTTCTCCACTCCCGATCATTGGCTCTCTCTCCAGCTTCCAGCAACAGCTGAGCTCTCTCTCCAGCTCAGCAATCAGTGAGCTCCGCTCTCCACTCCAGCATCAGTGAGCTCCCACTCCATTCCAGTATCCAGTCATGATCACCTCGTTCTCCCTCCAGCATCAGTGACTCTCTCTCCCACACCGCAACAGTGGAGCTCGGCTCTCCACTCCAGCACTCAGTGACTCTCATCTCCAGCATCAGTTGGCTCTCTCTCCAGCTCCAGCATCAGTGACAGCTCTCTCCAGCTCCAGTCATCAGTGAGCTCTCTCCTCCACTCCAGCATCAGTGAGCGCTCTCCTCCACTCCAGCATCATGAGCTCTCTCTCCACGTCCAGCATCAGTGAGACTCTCTCTCCAGCTCCAGTATCATGAGCTCTTTCTCCACTCAGCATCAGTGAGCTCGTCCAGCCTCCACAGCATCATTGACCTCCTACTACTCCAGCTTCCATGCATCAGAGAGCTCTTTCTCCACTCCCGATCAGAGATCTCTCCCTCCACTCCAGCATCAGTGAGCTCTCTCTCCAGCTCCAGCAAATCATTGAGCTCTCTCTCTCAGCTGCCAGCATCAGTGAGCTCTATCTCCACTCCAGCATCAGTGAGCTCTCTCTCAAGCTCCAGCATAAGTGAGCTCTCTCTCAACTCCAGCATCAGTGAGCTCTCTCTCCACTCCAGCATCAGTGAGCTCTCTCTCCAGCTCCAGTATCAGTGAGCCCTCTCTCCACTCCAGCATCAGTGAGCTCTCCAGCTCCAGCATCAGTGAGCTCTCTCTCCACTCCAGCATCAGTGAGCTCTCTCTCCACTCCCGCATCAGTGAGCTCTCTCTCCACTCCAGCATCAGTGAGCTCTCTCTCCAGCTCCAGCATCAGTGAGCTCTCTCTCTCTCAGCAATCATGAGCATCTTCTCTCCAGCTCCAGCATCCAGATGAGCTCTCGTCTCCAGCTCCAGCAATCAGTGGTGCTTCGTCTCCACCAGCTCCAGTATCAGTGAGCTCTCTCTCCACTCCAGCATCAGTGAGCTCTCCAGCTCCAGCATCAGTGAGCTCTCTCTCCAGCTCCAGCATCAGTGAGCTCTCTCTCCAGCTCCAGCATCAGTGAGCTCTCTCTCCAGCTCCAGCATCAGTGAGCTCTCTCTCTCTCCAGCTCCCAGCATCAGTGAGCTTCCTCTCTCCCACATCCAGCATCAGTGAGCTCTCGCTAAAGCTCCAGCATAAGTAGTCTCTCTCTCAACTCCACAGCATCAGTGAGCACTCTCTCTCCCACTCCAGCATCAAGTGAGCTCTCTCTCCACTCCAGCATCCAGTGAGCTCTCTCCTCATTCCAGCATCATGACCTCTCTCCTCCAGCTTCCAGCATCAGTGAGCTCCTCTCTCTCCGCTCCAGCATCACTGAGCTCTCTCACGCCCGCTCCAGTCATCAGTGAGCTCTCTCTCCAGCTCCAGCATCAGTGAGCTCTCTCTCCAGCTCCAGCATCAGTGAGCTCTCTCTCCAGCTCCAGCATCAGTGAGCTCTCTCTCCAGCTCCAGCATCAGTGAGAGCTCGCGCTCTCAGCACCAGCATCAGTAGCTCTTTCTCCACTCCCGCATCAGTGAGCTCTCTCTCCAGCTCCAGCATCAGTGAGCTCTCTCTCCAGCTCCAGCATCAGTGAGCTCTCTCTCCAGCTCCAGCATCAGTGAGCTCTCTCTCCACTCCAGCATCAGTGAGCTCTCTCTCAAGCTCCAGCATAAGTGAGCTCTCTTTCAACTCCAGCATCAGTGAGCTCTCTCTCCACTCCAGCATCAGTGAGCTCTCTCTCCACTCCAGCATCAGTGAGCTCTCTCTCCACTCCAGCATCAGTGAGCTCTCTCTCCACTCCAGCATCAGTGAGCTCTCTCTCCACTTCCAGCATCCAGTGAGTCTCTCCTCTTCCAGCACCAGTATCATGAGCGCTTTTTCTCCACTCCAGCATCATTGAGCTCTCCAGCTCCAAGCATCAGTGAGCACTCCTCCACTTGCCCAGCATCAGGTGAGCTCTTTCCTTTCTCCCACTCTTTCACGCATCAGTGAGTCACTCTCTCCAGCTCCAGCATCAGTGAGCTCTCTCTCCCAGGCTCCAGCAATCAGTGACTCTCTCTCAACTCCAGCATCAGTGACTCTCTCTCCATCTCCAGCATCATGAGCACTCTCTCCACTCCAGCATGCAGTGAGCTCTCTTCTCAAGCTCCAGCATAAGTGAGCACTCACTCGAAACCCAGCATCAGTGAGCCTCTTCTCTCCATTCAATAGACAGTTTAGCGAGCGGGTGCGGGAGGGGGGAGGGCCGAGGCTCCAGTATGGCATTTGAGCCCTCTCGTCCTACTACTCCAGCATCATGAGGCTCTCGCAGCTTCCAGCACATGAGCTCTCTTCCCAGGCTCCAGCACAGTGAGCTATCTCTCCACGCCCGCACATGAGCTCTCCACTCCATGCATTGCAGTGCTTACTGCGTCGCTCGTGACCGGGCATCAGGGTGATGCCTCTCTGCTCCAGCTGCAGGGCAGGGTGCAGTGGGTGGGCCTCTTCGGTGCCAGATCCTGTAAGAAGTGTGAGATTATCTCGTAAGGAGGCGGGACCTAGCGTCTGTGAGGCTCTAAGATCCACTTTGCAGGGTGGAGAGGCGTTGCGGTAGGGGGGGTCAAAGCTCCAGAATTAAGTGGAAGAGATATAGAAATAATGATGAAGGTAGAGATAGAATTGAAATGAGAACTACAGAAGTGAAGAATATAATCATGCATCAAAGCATGCAGTGAGAGAGAGATAAAAACAGATAAGTGAGAGATGATATTTTGATAAAGCATAAGTGAGGGGGATCGATCTCTTCCAAAAGAATGAGGCTAATATAACAATAGAAGAAGGGGTGATAGAGAAATAATCGAATGTATATTGTGTGATATATATAATCGAAGATAATGAGAGAGATATATGATGATTGAGGATATATAATGATAATGAATGATTGTGAGATATATGAAAGATAAAGGATATGTGTGATATAATCAATCAAGCATACAAGTGAGCTCTCCAGCCTCCAGAATCAGTGGAGCTCTCCTCTCAAGCATCCATCATCAGGGAGCTCTCTCTCCACCTCCCGCATCATGATCTCTCAGCTCTGCACTCCAGCATCAGCAGTGAGCTTCTATCTCAACCCAGCTCAGTGTGCTCTCTCTCCAGCTCCAGCATCAGTGAGCTCTCTCTCATCCAGCTCCAGCATCATGACTCTCTCATCCCGCTCCAGTATCAGTGAGCTCTCTCTCCACTCCAGCATCAGTGACTCTCTCTCCCTGCTTCTCAGCATCAGTGACTCTCTCTCCAGCTCCAGCATCAGTGAGCTCTCCTCCAGCTCCAGCAATCAGTGTAGCTCGCTCTCCAGCCCATGACTCAGTGACTCTTTCCCACTCCCGCCACAGATGAGCTCTCCTCTCCAGCTCCAGCATCAGTGAGCTCTCTCTCCAGCTCCAGCATCAGTGACTCTCCCTCCACTCCGCATCTGAGCTCTCTCCTCCTCTCTCCACTCCAGCATCAGTGAGCTCTCTCTCCAGCTCCAGTATCAGTGAGCTCTCTCTCCACTCCAGCATCAGTGAGCTCTCCAGCTCCAGCATCAGTGAGCTCTCTCTCCAGCTCCAGCATCAGTGAGCTCTCTCTCCAGCTCCAGCATCAGTGAGCTCTCTCTCCAGCTCCAGCATCAGTGAGCTCTCTCTCCAGCTCCAGCATCAGTGAGCTCTCTCTCCACTCCAGCATCAGTGAGCTCTCTCTAAAGCTCCAGCATAAGTGAGCTCTCTCTCAACTCCAGCATCAGTGAGCTCTCTCTCCACTCCAGCATCAGTGAGCTCTCTCTCCAGCTCCAGTATCAGTGAGCTCTCTCTCCACTCCAGCATCAGTGAGCTCTCCAGCTCCAGCATCAGTGAGCTCTCTCCAGCTCCAGCATCAATGAGCTCTCTCTCCAGCTCCAGTATCAGTGAGCTCTCTCTCCACTCCAGCATCAGTGAGCTCTCCAGCTCCAGCATCAGTGAGCTCTCTCTCCAGCTCCATCATCAGTGAGCTCTCTCTCCACTCCCGCATCAGTGAGCTCTCTCTCCACTCCAGCATCAGTGAGCTCTCTCTCCACTCCAGCATCAATGAGCTCTCTCTCCAGCTCCAGCAAATCAGTGAGCTCTCTCTCCAGCGCCAGCTCAGTGAGCGTCTCTCCCTCCCGCTCAGTATCAGTGAGCTCTCTCTCCAGCTCCAGCATCAGTGAGCTCTCTCTCCAGCTCCAGCATCAGTGAGCTCTCTCTCCAGCTCCAGCATCAGTGAGCTCTCTCTCCAGCTCCAGCATCAATGAGCTCGCTCTCCAGCTCCAGCCAATCATGAAGCTCTCTCTTCCAGCTCCAGCATCAGTGACCTCCTCTCCACTTCAGCATCAGTGAAGCTCTCTCCTCTCCAGCTCCAGGCATCAGTGAGCTCTCTCTCCAGCTCCAGCATCAGTGAGCTCTCTCTCCAGCTCCAGCATCAGTGAGCTCTCTCTCCAGCTCCAGCATCAGTGAGCTCTCTCTCCAGCTCCAGCATCAGTGAGCTACTCTCCTCCACTACCAAGCACAGTGAGCTCTCTATCCAGGGCTCGCAGCATCAGTGAGCTCTCTCTCCACTCCAGCATCAGTGAGCTCTCTATCCAGCTCCAGCATCAGTGAGCTCTCTCTCCACTCCAGCATCAGTGACTCTCGTAGAACCACTCCAGCATCAGTGAGCTCTCTCCAGCTCCAGCATCAGTGAGCTCTCTCCAGCTCCAGCATCAGTGAGCTCTCCAGCTCCAGCATCAATGTTTGATGGTGTTCACATGAGAGAATCTGCAGCAAAATCAAGCCTCAAGACTGCTCTGAAAGTTGAAACAAGTGGATGACAAACACAGGATGGTGGATCACTGCTAGATGCTTGTGTGATTGTTTACTCTCTATCATGACCGAGTTACCTAGTGCTGGAGTGACCGAGTGCTGGAGTTACCGAGTGCTGGAGTGACTGAGTGCTGGAGTGGCCGAGTGCTGGAGTGACCGAGTGCTGGAGTGACCGAGTGCTGGAGTGGCCGAGTGCTGGAGTGACCGAGTGCTGGAGTGACCGAGTGCTGGAGTGACCGAGTGCTGGAGTGACCGAGTGCTGGAGTGACCGAGTGCTGGAGTGACCGAGTGCTGGAGTGACCGAGTGCTGGAGTGACCGAGTGCTGGAGTGACCGAGTGCGGGAGTGACCGAGTTGCTGGAGTGACCGAGTGTCTGGAGTGACCCGAGTGCTGGAGTGACCGATGCTGGAGTGACCGAGTGCGAGTGCCGAGTGCTGAGTGACCGAGTTGCTGGAGTGGCCGAGTGCTGGAGTTGACCGAGTGTGGAGTGACCGAGTGCTGGAGTGACCGTGAGTGCTGGATGAGTGACCGAGGTGCTGGAGGTGACCGAGTGCCGAGAGTGCCGAGTGCTGGAGTGACCGGTGCTGGAGTGACCGATGCTGGATGGCCGAGTGCGGAGTTACCGCAGTGCTGGAGTGACCGAGTGCGGAGTGACCGAGTGCTGGAGTGGCCGAGTTCTGGAGTGACCGAGTGCTGGAGTGGACCGAGTGCTGGATGACCGAGTGCTGGAGTGGGCGAGTGCTGGAGTAGACCGAGTGCTGGAGTGGCCGAGAGCTGAGTGAACGAGTGCTGGAGAGGCCGAGCTGGTTGAACCGGTGCTGGAGTGACCGAGTGCTGGAGTGGCCGAGTGCTGGATGACACGATTTGTCTGGAGTGACCGAGTGCTGAGTGGCCTAGTGCTGGGTGACCGAGTGCTGGAGTGGCCGAGTGCTGGAGTGACCCGAGTGCTGAGTGGCCGAGTCAGGAGTGACCGAGTGCTGGAGTGAACCGATGCTGAGTGACCGAGTGCAGAGTAGACCGAGTGCTGATGGCCCGAGTGCTCGAGATGACCCGAGTGCTGGGTGGCCGAGTGCTGGAGTGACCGAGGCTGAGTGGCCGAGTGCTGGAGTGACCCGAGTGCAGGATGGGCCGAGTGCTGGAGTGACCGAGTGCCTGGAGTGGCCGAGTGCTGGAGTGACCGAGAGCTGGAGTGGCCGAGGTGCTGGAAGTGACGTGGGACCGAGTCTGGAGTGACCGAGTGCTGGAGTGGCCGAGTGCCTGGAGTGACCGAGTGCTGGAGTGGCCGAGTTGCAGGATGTGACCGAGTGCTGGAGTGGCCGAGTGCTGGAGTGACCGAGTGCTGGAGTGACCGAGTGCTGGAGTGGCCGAGTGCTGGAGTGACCGAGTGCTGGATGACCGAGTGCTGGAGTGACCGAGGTGCTGGAGTGGCCCAGTGCTAGGAGTGGCCGAGTGCAGATTGACCGAGTCTGGAGTGGCCGAGTGCTTGAGAGACCGAGTGATGGAGTGACCGAGTGCAGAGTTGCCGATTGCTGGAGTGACCTGAGTGCGGAGTGACCGAGTGCTGGAGTTACCGAGTGCTGGAGTGGCCGAGTGCTGGAGTTACCTAGTACTTAAGTGACCGAGTGCTTGAGTTACCGAGTGCTGGAGTGACCGAGTGCTGGAGTTATCGAGTGCTGGAGTTTACGAGTGCAGGGAGTCTGAGTTACTCGAATGGCCTGGAATGCGGATTGATGGAGTGCCCGAGTGCTGGAGATATCGATGCTGGAGTACCGATGCTGGAGTGCCGTGGAGGTTCACCGCGTCTGGAATGCTGGAGTATGGAGGACCCGAGTGCTGTAGTTACCGAGTGCTGGAGTGACCGAGTGCTGGAGTGACTGAGTACTGGAGTGGCCGAGTGCTGGAAGGACCGAGTGCTGGAGTTACCGAGTGCTGAAGTGACTGAGTGCTGGAGTGACCGATTGCTGTGGAGGTGGCCGAGTGCTGGAGTTACCTAGTACTTAAGTGACCGAGAGCTTGAGTTTCCGAGTGCTGGAGTGACCGAGTGCTGGAGTTACCGAGTGCTGAAATGCTGGAGTGATGGAGTGACCGAGTGCTGGAGTTACCGAGTGCTGGAGTGCTGGAGTTACGAGTGCTGGAATGCTGGATTACCGATGCTGGGGTGCTTGAGTTTACCGATGCTGGAGTCTGGAGTTACCGAGTGCTGGGTGCTAGAGTTACGAGTGCTGGAGTGCTGGAGTTACCGAGTGCTGGAGTGCTGGAGTGCTGGAGTTACCGAGTGCTGGAATGCTGGAGTGATGGAGTGACCGAGTGCTGGAGTTACCGAGTGCTGGAGTGCTGGAGTTACAGTGTCTGGAGTGCTGGAGTTACCGAGTGCTGGGGTGCTGGAGTTACCGAGTGCTGGAGTGCTGGAGTGCTGGAGTGCTGGAGTTACCGAGTGCTGGAGTGCCCGAGACTCTGGAGTTTTACCGAGTGATGGGTGACCCGAGTGCTGGAGTTCTGGAGTTACCGAGTGCTGGAATGTTGGAGTGATGGAGTGACCGAGTGCTGGAGTTACCGAGTGCTGGAGTGCTGGAGTTACCGATGCTGGAGTTACCGGGGGGGGGGGGGGGATTCTGGAGGCGGATTACCGAGAGCTGGAGTGCAGGAGTTACCAAGTGCTGGAGTGACTGAGTGCTGGAGTGGCCGAGTGCTAGAGTTACCGAGTGCTGGAGTGGCCGAGTGCTGGAGTTACCTAGTACTTAAGTGACCGAGTGCTTGAGTTACCGAGTGCTGGAGTGACCGAGTGCTGGAGTTACCGAGTGCTGGAGTTACCGAGTGGCGCGAAGTGCTGGATTACCCGAGTGCTGGAATGCCGGAGTGATGGAGTGACCGAGTGCTGGAGTTACCGAGTGCTGGAGTGCTGGAGTTACCGAGTGCTGGAGTGCTGGAGTTACCGAGTGCTGGACTTACCGAGTGCTGGAGTGGCCGAGTGCCTGAGTTTACCGATGAATGATTGACCGAGTGCTGGAGTTACCGAGTGCTGGAGTGCTGGAGTTCGATTGCTGGAAGTGCTGGAGGACCGAGTGCACAGTGATTGCTGAGTGTCGGATATGGAGTGCTGGAGTGTTTGAAGGTGGTTGGAGTGTTGAGTGCTGAGTTCCGATGATGGATTACCGAGTGCTGGAGTTTAACCGAGTGCTGAGTGCTGGATGCTGGAAGTGCTGGAGTTACCGAGTGGCTTGATGTTGAAGTCTGGAGTGTTGGAAGTGTTGGAGTTTGGAGTGCTGGAGCGTTGAGGCAAGTGCTGAGTGCTGGAGTGCTGGAGAGTTTGAGTGCTGGAGCGTTGCAGTGCTGGAGTGTTTGGAGTGTTGGAGTGCTGGAGTGTTGGAGTGTTGTAGTGTTGGAGTTGTTGGAGTGATTGAGTGGTAGAGTGTTGGAGTGTTGGAGTGTTGGAGTGCTGGATGTTGGAGTGCTGGAGTGTTGAGTGTTGGAGTGTTTGGAGTGTTGGAGTGTTGTAGTGTTGGAGTTTGGAGTTCGTTGGAGTGTAGTAGTGTTGGAGTGTTGGAAGAGTTGTAGTGTAGAAAGTGTATGGAGTGATGGAGTGTTGGAGGTGTTGGAGATTTGCGAGTTTGTAGTGTTGGAGTGTTTGGAGTCATTGTAGTGTTGGAGTGTTGGAGTGTTGAGTGTTGAAGTGTTGACAGTTTGATTGTTGTAGTGTTGGAGCGTTGGAGTGTTGGAGTGTTGGAGTGTGTAGTGTTGGAGTGTTGATGTGTTGGAGTTTTGTATTGATTGGAGTGTTGGAGTGTTGTAAGTGATTTGGAGTGTTTGTGTGTTTGTAGTGTTGGAGTGTTGTAGTCAGTGTAGTGGTTAGGAGTTTTGTAGTGTTGGAGTGTTTGGAGTGATGTAGATTGTGGAGTGTTGTAGTGTTGCAGTGTTGGAGTGTTGTAGTGTATGAGTGTTGTAGTGTTGTAGTGTTGTAGTGTTGGAGTGTTGGAGTGTTGTAGTGTTGGAGTGTTGTAGTGTTGGAGTGTTGGAGTGTTGGAGTGTTGGAGTGTTGTAGTGTTGGAGTGTTGGAGTGTTGGAGTGTGGAGTGTTGGAGATGTTGGCGTGTTGGAGTGTAGGAGTGTTGGAGTGTTTGTAGCGTGATTGGAGTAGTTGGAGTCTTGTAGTGTTGGCGTGTTGGAGTGTTGAGTTTGTATTTGTTGGACTGTTGGAGTGTTGTAGTGTTGAGTGTTGGAGTGTTGGAGTGTATGAGTGTTGTAGTGTTGGAAGTGTGGAGTGTTTGTAGTGTTGGAGTGTAGTAGTGTTGGAGTTTGGAGAGTTGTAGTGGAAAGAAGTGTTTGAGAGTTTGAGTGTTGAGTGTTGTAGTGTTGGAGTGTGTAGTGTTGAGTTGGTTCTGTGTGGGTGTTTGAGGTTGGGAGTGTTGGAGTGTGTAGTGTTGGAATGTGGAGGGTTGTAGTTTGAGGGTGAGTGTTGGAATGTTGGATGTTGTAGTGTTGGAGTAGTTGGAGTGTTGGACTGTTGGAGTGTTGGAGTGTTGGAAGTGTTGGAGTTTGGAGTGTGGTATGTTGTATTGTTTGGAGTGTTGTAGTCTTGTAGTGTTTGGAGTTTGTAGTGTTGAGTGTTGGAGTGTTGAGTGTTGAGTTTTGGTAGTGTTGCATGTTGGAGTGTTGTTAGTGTTGGGAGCAGTTTTGTAGTGGTTGTAGTGTTGGAGTGTTTTGGAAGTGTTGAAGTTCAGTTTGGAGTGTTGTAGTGTTGGAGTGTTGAGTGTTGGAGTGTTGGAGTGTTGTATGTTGGAGTGTTGGAGTATAGGAATGTAGAGTGTTTGTAGGTTGGAGTGTTGGAGTGTTGGAGTGTTTGGAGTGTTAGAGTGTTGAGTTGTTAGTGGTTGTAAGTGTTAAAGTGTTTGGAGTGTTGTAGTGTTTTGGAGTGTTGAGTGTTGGAGTGTTGGAGTGTTGGAGTGTTGTGTGTTGGAGTGTTGGAGTATTGGAGTTGGAGTGTTTGTAGTGTTGAGTGTTGGAGTGTTGGAAGTGTTTGTAGTGTTGGAGTGTTGGAGTGTTGTAGATGTTGGAGTGTTGGCGTGTTGTAGCGTTGGAGTGTTGGAGTGTTTGGAGTGTTGGAGTGTGAGTGTTGTAGTGTTGGAGTGTTGGAGTGTTGGAGTGTTGGCAGTTGTAGAGTTTGGAGTGTTGGAGTGATGGAGTGTTGGAGGTGTTGGAAGTATTGGAGTGTGAAGTGAAAGGTAGAGTTGGAGTGATGGATGTTAGGAGAGTTGGAGATGTTTGGAGTGTTGTAGTTTTGGAGTGTTTTGAGTGATTGGATTGTAGTAGTGTTGGAGTGTAAGTAGTGTTGGAGAGTTTGCGATTTTGGAGTGTTAGGAGTAATGTAGTGATTGAGTGTTGTAGTGTTGAGTCATGTAATGGAGTGTGGAGAGAGTTGGCGTGTTTTTGAGTGTTCGGAGTATTGGAGTGTAGGAGTTATATACTAGTAGGAGTGAATTCTTGTAGAGTGTAGGAGAGAAGTCTAGAAGTCTTTTAGTAAGAGAATGGTCGAGTAGTGCGAGATCTAGTAGAAGGCTAAATGGAGAGTGTAAAGGTAGTAAGACTAGAAGGAGATGATGGCGAGAAGCGTAGTAGAAGATATGTACGAGTAGGAGTAGAATGAGTGTATGTGTAGTGAGGGCGATAGATAGTTATTTAAGAGAATGTCTATGAATTACGTTTAGGCTTTGTAGGAGAGTATGCGTATAGTTATAGAGTGTAAGGAGAGTAGTGAGTGTTGTGAATAATGTCTGATAGAGCGAATGGAGTATTGATAGAATGCAATGACGGAAGTAGAGATGCGAGAATGTGCGAGAAAGTGATTTATGTCGGTAGGAGAGAAGGCGATGTATATGCGAGTTGGAGTGATGAGTGTTGGATTTTGTTAGTGTTGGAGAGTTGGATGTTGGGAGTGTGGAGTTTTGGAGTGTTGGAGTGATCTAGTGTTGGAGTGTTGGGCGTGTTGGAGTGTTGAGTGGTAGAGTGTTGAAGTGTTGAGTGTTTGGAGTGTTTGGAGTGTTGGAGTGTGGAGTGTTGGAAGTATTGGAGGTGTTGAGTGCTGTATGTTGGATTGTTGAGTGTTGGAGTGGTGAGTGTTGGAGTGTTGAAGTGTTGTAGGTTGGATGTTGGAGTGTAGGAGTGTTGGAGTGTTGTAGTTTGGAGTGATGGAGTTTGGAGATTGGAATGTTGTAGTGTTGGAGTGTTTCGAGTGTTTTGAGAGTGTTTGGAGTGATGGAGAGTTGAAGTGTTGTAGTGTTGGAGTGTTGGAGTGGTTGGGAGTGTTGTAAGTGTTGGAGGTGGAGTGTTGAGTGTTTTGGGAGTGATGTAAGTTTGTTTGTTGGAGTGTTTGGAGTGATTGTAGTGTTGAGTGATGGAGAGTGTTTGGAGTGTTGGAGTGTTGACGTTGTAGTGTTTATGTGGTTGGAGTGTGGAGAGTTTGGATGAGAAGTATGTAATCGTAGTGTTGAGTGTTGGAGTGTTTGAGGTGTAGAGAGTGTAGTAGATGTTTGAGTGTGTGGAGATTGGAGTTTTGAGTGTTAGGAGAGTTTGAAGTTATTGGTGGGGTGGGTGTTATTTGTATTGTTGGCGTGTTGTCAGAGTTGGCGTGTTGGATAGTTGGGCTTGGTTGTGGAGTTTTGGAGTTCGTTTGAAGAGTATGTCCGAGAAGTCGAGAAGGCGATAAATGCGAGAAAGTCTGAATGCTATAATTCTAGAATGTACGATAATCTATAAATTCTAGAATTCGATAAGTCTTAGAAGACGTATTAAGGCTGATAAAGTCTATAATTCTATAATTCGACATAAACTATAATGAATAATGCTATATTCGAGAAATACTATAATTCTAGAAGTCGTATAGAATCACTATAATTCTATAATTCGATAATCGATAATTCTATAATTCTATAAATCTATAATTCTATAAATGCGAAAATGCGAAATTCGATAATTCTATAATTCTATAAAGATCTATAATTCAAGAAGTCTATAATTCTTATTAATACGAGAATTCGAGAAGGCGAGATAAGTCTATATTATACCTATAATACTATAATTCTATAATCTATAATTCTATAATACTATAATTCTATAATTCTATAAATTCTATATTCTATAAGTCTATAATTCTATAATGACTATAAATTCGATATTCTATAATTCTATAATACTATAAGTATATAATTCTATAAATACTATAAGACTATAAATTCTATAAGTATATAATTCTATAATTTCTATAATACCTATAATTCTATTAATCTATAATTCGTATAATTTCTATAATTCTAGAATACGATAATTGTGCTATTCTAAAAATCTCTATAAATTCTATAATTCTATAGATTCTATAATACTATTATCTATAATTCTATAATACTAATAATAACTATAATACTAAGAAGTCTATAATTCTATAATTCTATGAATTCTATAATTCTATAATTCTATAAATTCATAATTCTATAATTCTATTACTATAATACTATAATTCTCGAATACTATAATTCTAAATTCGAATGAAATTCTATAATTCTATAATTCTATAATTCTATAATTCTAAATCTATAAAACTATAATCCTATAATCTATAATTCTATAATTCTATAATTCTATATTCTAAATTCTATAAATTCTATAATTCTATAATTCTATAATTCTATACCCCTCCACCACCCCCCAACAACCACCACCAACCCCAAACCACCCCCCCCCCCGTATCCAAACTACAATCCTAAACAACCTTCTCACAACCCTGAATCCGCACCTACCTCCCCACCCCCCCCCTGACCATTCCCCCTCCCCACCGTACGCCCCACCCCGCCCTACCCCCACACAACCCACCCCCGTCCGCCCCACCCCCCCCCGTTCAACTCACACCCTGACCCCCTACATCCCCTACCGACTCACCGTCACCCCCTCCCACCCCCGACAACCCCCAACCCACCACCTTCAGCCCTTACCATCCACCTACCGCCCCAAACCCCCACCGACAACCCCTACACCACCGACACCCAAACCAACCACCGTTCCTCCCAACCCACACCAACAGCCCCTCCACCACCGACCTGCCAGTACCAGCCACCGTCAGCCACAACCAACACCATATGATCAGGCACCACTCCCACCACCGTCCAACCACTACCACCACCGTCAGCCACTACCCAACCCTCAGCCAAAACCACCACCGTCAGTCACTACACCACGTCAGTCACAACAACCACCGGTTGAGAACAGGGTCAGCAGTTGTAGAGTGTGACTAACACCCGGTACCAAACTTACTGCTAAGTGAGAACAGAGCAAGCAGGTGTAAGGAAAACATGTCCAACGCTTCCATCATCCGAGGATCGAAACCACGCTATATCAGTATGAGATGTTGGCTCTTAACCAACGCAAGTCACGGGAGCTAGAGTTTTGACAATTTCCTAGTGTATAAAAATTTATTCCATGACACAATACAATCTTAATATCCTGTTAAAAAAAAATGATAGAAGCCCGGACAGAATGGCACTTTTAAGTATAAATAGCTAACAAAATGGCGAACTTTTAAGTATATATGTCCAACAAAATGGCGACTTACTCAAGCATAAAGGCCGACAAATACGACTTTTAAGCAAAAATGATGGCCATAAATCCGTTGTATGATAGTCACGAATCATGATGAAATCAAAATAATACGTTTTTTTAGAATGAAGAAGAAGTTAGTTTTGATATTACGTGAAGATAAACACATTCACTGATTGTTTAATAACCTTCCGTCCCGTCACGTTGAAATACTTATAGAGATCTACCACGGAAGGGGGGAATGGGAGTGGGGTGGGTGGGAGGAATTTCAGGAACATGACAGCGCGAGATAAACAGTCTTTATAACACCAGTTTATTATACGGAAGGACTGTTGAAAAATGGCTAAAACAGTGTGATGTATTGTGGTACACGAAACTATGGTTAGTGAGCTTGTCTCCAGCTCCAGCAACAGTGAGCTCTCTCCAGGATCAGTGTGAGCGCCTCTCCAGCTCTCAGCCATCCGTGTCGATAAATGCCTCTCTCCAGCTCCACGCAATCAGTGGGGAGCTCTCGTCCAGCTCCAGCATCAGTGAGCTCTCACCGAGATCAGTGTATCTCTCTCTCCATTTCCAGGATCAGTGAGCGCTTCCAGCTACCAGCATCATTGAGCTCTCTCCAGCTTCCATCATCAAGGAGCTCTCGTCCACTCCAGCAATCAGTGAGCTCTCTCCAGCTCCACCATCATGAGCTCTCCCACAGCTCCAGAATCAGTGAGCCCAGCTCCAGCATCAGTGAGCTCTTTCCAGCTCAAGCATCATGTGTTCCAGCACCAGCATCAGTGAGCTCTCTCTCTACTCCAGCATCAGTGAGCACTCTCTCTACTACTCGAAGCATCAGTGACGCTCTCCAGCTCCATACAGCATCAGTGAGCTCCTCTCTCCAGCTCCAGCACATCATGTGAGCTCTCTCGTCCAGCTCCATCCATCATGAGCTCTCTCGACAACCCAGCATCATAGCCTCTCTCTTGAGCTCGCTCCAGCATCAGTGAGCTCTCCACTCCAGCATCAGTGAGCTCTCTCTCCAGCTCCAGCATCAATGAGCTCTCTCTCCAGCTCCAGAATCAGTGAGCTCTCACTCCAGTTCCATTATCCAGTGAGCGCTACTCGACTCCTCCCTCACAGCATCAGTGAGACTCTCCTCCTCCCAGCAACAGTGAGCTCTCTCTCCAGCATCAGTGAGCTCTCTCTCCAGCTCCAGCATCAGTGAGCTCTCTCTCCAGCTCCAGCATCAGTGAGCTCTCTCTCCACTCCAGCATCAGTGAGCTCCTCCTCGCAACCAGCATCAGTGAGCTCTCTCTCCACTCCAGCATCAGTGAGCTCTCTCTCCAGCTCCAGTATCAGTGAGCTCTCTCTCCACTCCAGCATCAGTGAGCTCTCCAGCTCCAGCATCAGTGAGCTCTCTCTCCTGCTCCAGCATCAAGTGAGGCTCTCTCTTTCCAGCCTCCAGCATCAGTGATCTCTCTCTCCAGCTCCTGCATCAGTGAGCCTCTATTCCTCCACTCCCGCAACAGAGAGCTCTCTCTCCAGCATCCATCATCATGAGCTCTCTGCTCCAGCTCCACATCAGTGAGCTCTCATCTCCACTCCAGCATCATTGAGCTCTCTCTCCAGCTGTCCAGCATCAGTGAGCCTGTCTCACAACTCCACATCCAGTGAGCTCTCTCTTGAGCTCCCTCCCCATCATTGAGCTCTCTCATCCACACCCGCATCATTGACACTCCTTCCTGCTCCAGCAACAACGAGCTCTCTCTCCAGCTCCGCATCAATGAGCTCACTCTCGCAGCCTCCAGCATCAGTGAGCTCTTCACTCCCCCTCCACTCCAGTATCAGTGAGGCTCTCTCGTCCGGCTCACCTCCCAGCATCATGAGCTCTCTCTCCACTCCCGCATCAGTGAGCTCTCTTCTCCAGCTATTATCATCTTTGAGCTCTCTCGTCCAGCCCAAGCATCAGTGAGCCTCTCTCTCCAGCCCAGCATCAGTGACTCTAGTCCTCCAGCCCAGCATCAGTGAGCTCTCCTCTCCACTCCAGCATCACAGTGACTCTCTCTCCACTCCAGCATTCAGTGAGCTCTCTCTCCCTCCATCATCCAGTGTGCCACTCTCTCCATCTCAATCAGTGACTCTCTCTCTCACTACCAGCATCATTTAGCTTCTCCAACTCCAGCCAATCAGTGAGCACTCTCTCCAGCTCCAGCATCAGTGAGCTCTCTCTCCAGCTCCAGCATCAGTGAGCTCTCTCTCCAGCTCCAGCATCAGTGAGCTCTCTCTCCACTCCCGCATCAGTGAGCCTCTCTCTCTCTCCATGCTCCAGCATCCGTGAGCTCTCTCCCTCCAGCACCAGCATCAGTGAGCTCTCTCTCCAGCTCCAGCATCAGTGAGCTCTCTCTCCAGCTCCAGCATCAGTGAGCTCTCTCTCCACTCCAGCATCAGTGAGCTCTCTCTCCACTCCAGCATCATGACTCCTCTCCAGTCCAGCATCCAGTGGAGCTCACCACTCCAGTTCCAGTATCAGTGAGCTCTCTCTCCCCTCCAGCATCAGTGAGCTCTCTCTCCACTCCCGCATCAGTGATCTCTCTCTCCACTCCAGCATCAGTGAGCTCTCTCTCCAGCATCAGTGAGCTCTCTCTCCAGCTCCAGCATCAGTGAGCTCTCTCTCCAGCTCCAGCATCAGTGAGCTCTCTCTCCACCCACATCCAAAGTGAGCACATCTCTCCACTCCACATCAGTGAGCTCTCTCCCCCTCCAGCATCAGTGAGCTCTCTCTCCAGCTCCAGTATCAGTGAGCTCTTTCTCCACTCCAGCATCAGTGAGCTCTCCAGCTCCAGCATCAGTGAG
This sequence comes from Cherax quadricarinatus, assembly GCF_026875155.1. Classification (NCBI taxonomy): domain Eukaryota; kingdom Metazoa; phylum Arthropoda; class Malacostraca; order Decapoda; family Parastacidae; genus Cherax; species Cherax quadricarinatus. The sequence continues at coordinate 32,941,828 of NC_069430.1, read as the reverse complement.
CTCTCTCTCCAGCTCCAGCATCAGTGAGCTCTTTCTCCACTCCCGGATCAGTGGCTCTCTCTCCAGCTTCCAGCAACAGCTGAGCTCTCTCTCCAGCTCAGCAATCAGTGAGCTCCGCTCTCCACTCCAGCATCAGTGAGCTCCCACTCCATTCCAGTATCCAGTCATGATCACCTCGTTCTCCCTCCAGCATCAGTGACTCTCTCTCCCACACCGCAACAGTGGAGCTCGGCTCTCCACTCCAGCACTCAGTGACTCTCATCTCCAGCATCAGTTGGCTCTCTCTCCAGCTCCAGCATCAGTGACAGCTCTCTCCAGCTCCAGTCATCAGTGAGCTCTCTCCTCCACTCCAGCATCAGTGAGCGCTCTCCTCCACTCCAGCATCATGAGCTCTCTCTCCACGTCCAGCATCAGTGAGACTCTCTCTCCAGCTCCAGTATCATGAGCTCTTTCTCCACTCAGCATCAGTGAGCTCGTCCAGCCTCCACAGCATCATTGACCTCCTACTACTCCAGCTTCCATGCATCAGAGAGCTCTTTCTCCACTCCCGATCAGAGATCTCTCCCTCCACTCCAGCATCAGTGAGCTCTCTCTCCAGCTCCAGCAAATCATTGAGCTCTCTCTCTCAGCTGCCAGCATCAGTGACCTCTATCTCCACTCCAGCATCAGTGAGCTCTCTCTCAAGCTCCAGCATAAGTGAGCTCTCTCTCAACTCCAGCATCAGTGAGCTCTCTCTCCACTCCAGCATCAGTGAGCTCTCTCTCCAGCTCCAGTATCAGTGAGCCCTCTCTCCACTCCAGCATCAGTGAGCTCTCCAGCTCCAGCATCAGTGAGCTCTCTCTCCACTCCAGCATCAGTGAGCTCTCTCTCCACTCCCGCATCAGTGAGCTCTCTCTCCACTCCAGCATCAGTGAGCTCTCTCTCCAGCTCCAGCATCAGTGAGCTCTCTCTCTCTCAGCAATCATGAGCATCTTCTCTCCAGCTCCAGCATCCAGATGAGCTCTCGTCTCCAGCTCCAGCAATCAGTGGTGCTTCGTCTCCACCAGCTCCAGTATCAGTGAGCTCTCTCTCCACTCCAGCATCAGTGAGCTCTCCAGCTCCAGCATCAGTGAGCTCTCTCTCCAGCTCCAGCATCAGTGAGCTCTCTCTCCAGCTCCAGCATCAGTGAGCTCTCTCTCCAGCTCCAGCATCAGTGAGCTCTCTCTCTCTCCAGCTCCCAGCATCAGTGAGCTTCCTCTCTCCCACATCCAGCATCAGTGAGCTCTCGCTAAAGCTCCAGCATAAGTAGTCTCTCTCTCAACTCCACAGCATCAGTGAGCACTCTCTCTCCCACTCCAGCATCAAGTGAGCTCTCTCTCCACTCCAGCATCCAGTGAGCTCTCTCCTCATTCCAGCATCATGACCTCTCTCCTCCAGCTTCCAGCATCAGTGAGCTCCTCTCTCTCCGCTCCAGCATCACTGAGCTCTCTCTCCCGCTCCAGTCATCAGTGAGCTCTCTCTCCAGCTCCAGCATCAGTGAGCTCTCTCTCCAGCTCCAGCATCAGTGAGCTCTCTCTCCAGCTCCAGCATCAGTGAGCTCTCTCTCCAGCTCCAGCATCAGTGAGAGCTCGCGCTCTCAGCACCAGCATCAGTAGCTCTTTCTCCACTCCCGCATCAGTGAGCACTCTCTCTCCAGCTCCAGCATCAGTGAGGCTCTCTCTCCAGCTCCAGCATCAGTGAGCTCTCTCTCCAGCTCCAGCATCAGTGAGCTCTCTCTCCACTCCAGCATCAGTGAGCTCTCTCTCAAGCTCCAGCATAAGTGAGCTCTCTTTCAACTCCAGCATCAGTGAGCTCTCTCTCCACTCCAGCATCAGTGAGCTATCTCTCCAGCTCCAGCATCAGTGAGCTCTCTCTCCACTCCAGCATCAGTGAGCTCTCTCTCCACTCCAGCATCAGTGAGCTCTCTCTCCACTTCCAGCATCCAGTGAGTCTCTCCTCTTCCAGCACCAGTATCATGAGCGCTTTTTCTCCACTCCAGCATCATTGAGCTCTCCAGCTCCAAGCATCAGTGAGCACTCCTCCACTTGCCCAGCATCAGGTGAGCTCTTTCCTTTCTCCCACTCTTTCACGCATCAGTGAGTCACTCTCTCCAGCTCCAGCATCAGTGAGCTCTCTCTCCCAGGCTCCAGCAATCAGTGACTCTCTCTCAACTCCAGCATCAGTGACTCTCTCTCCATCTCCAGCATCATGAGCACTCTCTCCACTCCAGCATGCAGTGAGCTCTCTTCTCAAGCTCCAGCATAAGTGAGCACTCACTCGAAACCCAGCATCAGTGAGCCTCTTCTCTCCATTCAATAGACAGTTTAGCGAGCGGGTGCGGGAGGGGGGAGGGCCGAGGCTCCAGTATGGCATTTGAGCCCTCTCGTCCTACTACTCCAGCATCATGAGGCTCTCGCAGCTTCCAGCACATGAGCTCTCTTCCCAGGCTCCAGCACAGTGAGCTATCTCTCCACGCCCGCACATGAGCTCTCCACTCCATGCATTGCAGTGCTTACTGCGTCGCTCGTGACCGGGCATCAGGGTGATGCCTCTCTGCTCCAGCTGCAGGGCAGGGTGCAGTGGGTGGGCCTCTTCGGTGCCAGATCCTGTAAGAAGTGTGAGATTATCTCGTAAGGAGGCGGGACCTAGCGTCTGTGAGGCTCTAAGATCCACTTTGCAGGGTGGAGAGGCGTTGCGGTAGGGGGGGTCAAAGCTCCAGAATTAAGTGGAAGAGATATAGAAATAATGATGAAGGTAGAGATAGAATTGAAATGAGAACTACAGAAGTGAAGAATATAATCATGCATCAAAGCATGCAGTGAGAGAGAGATAAAAACAGATAAGTGAGAGATGATATTTTGATAAAGCATAAGTGAGGGGGATCGATCTCTTCCAAAAGAATGAGGCTAATATAACAATAGAAGAAGGGGTGATAGAGAAATAATCGAATGTATATTGTGTGATATATATAATCGAAGATAATGAGAGAGATATATGATGATTGAGGATATATAATGATAATGAATGATTGTGAGATATATGAAAGATAAAGGATATGTGTGATATAATCAATCAAGCATACAAGTGAGCTCTCCAGCCTCCAGAATCAGTGGAGCTCTCCTCTCAAGCATCCATCATCAGGGAGCTCTCTCTCCACCTCCCGCATCATGATCTCTCAGCTCTGCACTCCAGCATCAGCAGTGAGCTTCTATCTCAACCCAGCTCAGTGTGCTCTCTCTCCAGCTCCAGCATCAGTGAGCTCTCTCTCATCCAGCTCCAGCATCATGACTCTCTCATCCCGCTCCAGTATCAGTGAGCTCTCTCTCCACTCCAGCATCAGTGACTCTCTCTCCCTGCTTCTCAGCATCAGTGACTCTCTCTCCAGCTCCAGCATCAGTGAGCTCTCCTCCAGCTCCAGCAATCAGTGTAGCTCGCTCTCCAGCCCATGACTCAGTGACTCTTTCCCACTCCCGCCACAGATGAGCTCTCCTCTCCAGCTCCAGCATCAGTGAGCTCTCTCTCCAGCTCCAGCATCAGTGACTCTCCCTCCACTCCGCATCTGAGCTCTCTCCTCCTCTCTCCACTCCATCATCAGTGGGCTCTCTCTCCAGCTCCAGTATCAGTGAGCTCTCTCTCCACTCCAGCATCAGTGAGCTCTCCAGCTCCAGCATCAGTGAGCTCTCTCTCCAGCTCCAGCATCAGTGAGCTCTCTCTTCAGCTCCAGCATCAGTGAGCTCTCTCTCCAGCTCCAGCATCATGAGCTCTCTCTCAGCCCAGCATCAGTGAGCTCTCTCTCCACTCCAGCATCAGTGAGCTCTCTCTAAAGCTCCAGCATAAGTGAGCTCTCTCTCAACTCCAGCATCAGTGAGCTCTCTCTCCACTCCAGCATCAGTGAGCTCTCTCTCCAGCTCCAGTATCAGTGAGCTCTCTCTCCACTCCAGCATCATGACTCGCCAGCTCCCCTACCACCCCCCCAACCGTCAGCCTACCCCCACGTCGCACTACCACCCGTCAGCCACTACCACCCCCGTCAGCCACTCCACCACCGTAAACCACTCCACCACCTTTCAGACACCCCCTTCCCAAGACGGTAAATTTAGACACATGTAGGGCCCCCCCCCCCCTCTGGGTATTTTTACTTTGTACTAGCTTCACCTTCCACTGACTTTATCAATACATGGAAATAATCTGAAGACTGTAGAAATCCGTGTGTGGTTCAGACTCGTCCAGACAACGGTGCTCATCACCTGCTTCTAGGCTCAGGGACTGATTACCTCATCTTCCACTCTGCTGAATATATATAAACTTTGCACCAAGCCAAGACGATGAAAGTTAAGAGAGACACAAAGCCAGTGAACACAAAACAAAGAATTTAATGAGCTCGTTATCCCCATGTACGTAAACACTGTGACCAATAATGTGCACTGTGAGGTGTCCTCTTCTGTCTGGCAATACTGTTCAGGATGTTTATTGAAGAGTATCTTTCAGGAAATCAGGGAGCTGCCTGAAGTAGCACACACCAACACACACACACACACACACCCCCACACACACACACACCACACACACACACACACACACACACACACGTACACACACACACACACACACACACACAAACACACACACATACACACACACTTTTTTTTGTCAAACATTAGAGGATTTTACTATATTTCATTTTTTGGGAAGAGTGAGAAAGTGGTAAGCCCGCAGGGGTTCATACAGCCTCTGGAGAATAGAAGGCATACGGGTTCGATACGAGAAACGGGACGACGCTATTCAGTTCAGCAAATGTCTCCCGAATCACAGTATTTACATCGGATTCACTCACTGTAATCAAAGAAGGGGTACAGAGGGGGCGACATGCATACACGGCAGCCGTGTTCAGTCTGTACGACAGCTGTGTTCACAGTCTACACGGCAGTCGTGTTCAGTCTACACGGCAGCTGTGTTCACAGTCTACACGTCAACCTTTCTCACATTCTACACGTGAGCCGTGTTCACAGTCTACACGGCAGCCGTGTTCAGCGCTCACTGTTCACATGTAGCGCTGGACTACAGTTTCAGTTCGTCCTGAACAAACATGTCATTATATACAACATTAGCAAGTGTTGCATTGCTGAGGTCGACCACGCTGTTACCTCCTGTGTGTGGCCTCCTTTATCTTGGTCTCCTGCCTCTCTCTCTCTCTCACACACACACACAGGGATGCCTACTGTCTCTAGCCCTCGTCTCTTTATGGACTTTTAACTGTCAAATAAGTACACGCTGTCAGCGACCTTTTTAGAAATAAGTAAAATATATCGTCCCTGCGTAGTGTTTAATATATATTGGATTCCAATAAATTGGAGTTTATACCTCTGAGGAGCTATTACACCTCCGTCTTGGGCCTCCAAGTAAGTAATCAGGAACCATTAGGCAGCTCGTAAACAGGGTTATGACTCGGTTACACTCAGTAACAATAATAGAGTTAATTAGGTAATTGCTGGGCAGTAAAGATGCTAATTTGTTTGAGGAAATAAATGACAGTACCTCTAATGTGGCCGGCTTGTACTGGGCACCTGGGTTATTGTTCCTGCTCCAGCCTCAGACACAGTGACGGGGTGCAGGCGATGTCTTACCTCGAGAACCGGCAGGTTCTTTAATGTCCCTTTCTTCTGTCCTTTCACGCTCGTCCTTTCCCTTTGCCTACGCCTTCCTCAAGCCCATACCAAGCTGCTACACCTTTCTCACGCCCACACCCTGCTATTACACTTTTCTCACGCCCACACCCAGCTGCTGCTACCCGCTCCAGAAAAAGGAAGAAATAAGCTTAAGAAAGGTCTTCATTTGTTATGGTTACTAGCGAGGTGCGTCGCCCACACGCCCATCTTCTGCTGCTGCTACATCACCCTCACGCCCACAACCTGTTGCCACCTGCGGCAGGTGCAGACAACTCCCAGTGGCAGACGGTGAGGTGTTAGGAAGCGCTAAACTCGGTATCCAAGAAAGCTTTCCATAGTTGAAAAAATGCACACGTTACAGAATAAGCTTCAGTGCACAGCTTTACCAAGTCACGCTTGATAAAGCTCCACACGAAGCAATAGAAAAACATCTTACAGAGAGCGAAACGTCGTCTCATCCCGTCCAAATAGAAGGTTATTCCTCGACGTTCCTCATTTCCTGACTACCGTCGTCAGGCGGCCATTTGCATCCCGCGTGGCGGGTCTTGGTTGCAGCCGCTGGACCGCCACGCTCTGGTCGGGGACCATAACAAAGAGCGCTGGGACCAGTTATCTTCATGCAAATGACACAACTCTCTATTGTATGAAATCATAAAGTGAGAGAGACAGAATGTAAATGTGGCCGTTTGCTGGTAGTGCTGCACGCTAATTGTGGTGTAATATGTGCAATAAATGTTCACTAAGAGAGGAAGAGCGCAGTGTCGGTCATTGCTGCGGCCTCCGCAACCGCCATTACTGCTGCGGCCTCCATTACCGCAGGTAACATCACAGCAGCAACCGCAGCCGCAGTCGCCATCTTGCGCTGCGTCATAATTATTCACTAATAATTGTATTGAGCGATAAAAATGTCCTGCCGGCAGACATTATTGTTTGTATAGTGGAGACGTCCAGCCCCGGTGGTGCTAACTGGTGATGCTGACTGGTGGTACTGACTGGTGGTGGGGCTGACTAGCGGTGCTGACTGGTGGTGATATTGACTGGTAGTGCTGACTAGTAGTGCTGACTAGTGGTGGTGCTGACTGGTTTTGGTGCTGGCTGTTGGTACTGACTGGTGTTGCTTACTGGTAGAGGTGCTGACTGGTGGTGGTGGTGCTGACTTGTGGTGGTGCTGGCTGGTGGTGTTGACTGATGGTTGTGCTGACTGGTGGTGTTGGTGCTGACTGGTGGTGGTGCTGACTGGTGGTGGTACTGGCTAATGGTGGTGCTGACTGGTGGGGCTGATTGATGGTGCTAACCGGTGGTGGTGCTTACTAATGGTGGTGCTGACTGGTGGTGTTGACTCGTGGTCCTTCCTCTGGCAGTGCTGGTTGGTGGCAGTGCTGGCTGTGGTGGTGCTGGTTGGTAGCGATGCTCTCGGAATGCGCACACCAGCGTGGAGTCCACATCGTCATAATTTCTGATAAAACCCCAACACCACCAACTTGACTTCGAAGAAGCCCAGGACAGCACGACCAGGCACTCTGCCGCACGTCCTGATTGGTGCAACTCCATGTTCATCAAAAGAACTGCAAGAAACCACTATCTTACTATCTTTTTCCCTAAATATTCTATGGAGATGGAGCCTGGACACAAAAGTCACCCAAATACAGCCACACTCTACGAAACTGACAGGAAATCATTTAAAAACAAAATTATTGACCAATAGCACTAACTTCACACGTTATCAAGATCTTTGAGAGGGTGTAAGATGCAAAGCTGATCATCACATGGACTGACAACAATCCAGAACAGCATGGATTTATAAAGTATAGGTAACTTTTGCTTTTCACGTCTGGTGGATCGTTACAAAATGCTGTTGACTGCAGTCGACCTAAATGCAAAAGCCTTCGACAAGTGCGACCATGGTGTAATAGCTCACAAAATATATGCAAAAGCAATGAAAACAAAAGTGAGCAGATGGATATTTAACTTATTAACAAATAGAACCCAAAGTAATCGGGGTGCTGGCACAGGGAAAAATTCTGTTCCCCAAGGCAAGGTACTCGCCCCACTTCCTCATTTTCATATCCGATATAGAGGGACATAAATCACATCACCGTATCATACTTTGCATACAATACCAGCATTTGTATGAGCGTGTCAACCACTGAAGACACAGTGAGTCTCGAAGTTGATATTAACCAAGTCTTCCAGTGGGGCTACTGACAACACAATGATGCTCATAGAGGACAAATTTCAAGTGCTTTGCTGTGGGAAAATTGGGAAAATGAAGACTAGAATGGAATACAAGATAAATCTGAATCGCTCAATAGAGAGGAAAATGTGAGAGACCTAGGAATGATAATGTCAGATCTCACATTTAATTATCGCAACAATGTTATTATCAACTACCACCACCACTACCACTACAAAGTGTGGTATTACATGTGTGGTTCACCTACTTTGATTACCAGGAGTCATCTGGTGATACCACCTTAATGTTCAGGTGTTCACGTCATTGAAATATACCAGGTTCTCTGCCTACCCTGAGCCTCACCTAGCCGTTCCGTAGCTGGATCGCTAGCGCACTCAGCTCATACACTGGGGTCCGCGGGTCGATCCCCGTTACGGCTGGAAACATTAGGATGTATTTCCTTAAGACACCTGCTGTCAGTGTTCACCTAGCAGTCTAACGGGTTCCTGGGTGTTAGTCGACTGGTGTGGGTCGCATCCTGGGACAAAATTGACCTAATTTGTCCGAAATGCTTTGCATAACAAAGGGCTTTCTGTATAATAGTATGTCATTGATGTCAGCTAGGACTGTATACCCTGTACATGTACTTGTAGAAATAAAGATTATTATTATTATTATTATTATTATTATTATTATTATTATTATTAAAGGCGTATACCACCGCAGGCGGCATCTACCTAATTTTTGTGTGCGAGTGAAGGTGAACATTATAGGTGACTGGGAGTGAGTGAAGGTGAACGCTAGATGGCAGAGTGAGTGAAGGTGATAACTAGGTGACTGAGAGTCAGTGAAGGTGATCACTAAGTGGCTGAGAGTGAGTGAAGGTGAGGTGTGGCTGATAATGATAGATATGTGTGTGTACTCACCTAGTTGAGGTTGCGGGGGTCGAGTCCGAGCTCCTGGCCCCGCCTCTTCACTGATCGCTACTAGGTCACTCTCCCTGAGCCGTGAGCTTTACGAACCTCTCTTAAACTTGTATGGATCCTGCCTCCACTAAAATCGTTCCCAAACTATTCCACTTATGACTTTTGTGGCTGGGAAAAATTCCAACATCCCTGTGTTCATCTGTGTCTTTAGTTCCAACTGTTCCCCTGTTACTGTGCCCAAATCTCGGGAACATCCGTTTTTGGTCCCCCTTGTAAATTCCCTCAGTATTTTGTTGTCTTATCATGCCCCCCTATCTCTCCTGTCCCCAGTGTCGTCAGGTTATTCCCTTAAACCTTCCTCGGGGGGCATCCTCTTACTCGGACTAGTCTTGTTGAAAATTTTGCACTTTTTTAGTTTTTTTACGTGCTTGCTAGGTGTGGGCCCAAAACTGGTCCCGCATACTCCAATATGGGCCAACTAACGGTGTACGGGGGTCCTGACGATTCCTTTTTAAAGAGTCGGAATGCTTTGAGGTTTGCAGCCCCATATTTGCAGCAGTTATTTGGTGATGTCGCTTCGGGAGAGTGCCTGGTGTTATACTCACCCCAAGATTTTTTCCTTGATGAGGTTTGTAGTCTTACCCCCTAGACTGTACCCCGTCTGGGCCTTCTTTGCCCTTCCCCAATCTTATGACTTTGCACTTGGTGGGATTGAACCCGGGCCAATTGCTGGCCCAGTTTCTGCAGCCTGCCCAACCCCTTTGTGTTCGCCTGGTCTTTCGATCGAGTGTTTCTTCTATAACTTCACGTTCTGCAAAAGGGACCCTCAGAGTTATTTCCTTTTCCCTCATTCGTTCAAAAACCAGAAACAGCACGGTCCTAGGACTACCCCTGCGGGACCCCGCTGGTCACAGGGGCCCCTCTGACACCTCCCACGTACCAGGGCTCGCGCTGTCTTCCCGACAAATTTCCCCGATCCTTTTTAGGCCCTTTCCCCGTATCCCTTGTCCTCCAGTTTTGCACCAACTTTTGGGAACTGTGTAACGCCTTCTTTCAGTCCAAGAAAAAACAACCACCCACCCCTCTCTCTCTTGTCTTTTCTGTCACCATGTCATAGAAACCCCGTAGGTTTGTGCAAGGGGTTTCCTCCCCGAAAACCCGCGGCCTGTTTATGAGATCATTCCTTTTTTAGGGGTTCAACCACCTTCTCCTGATAATTTCTCATGATTTTTTCATATAAAACATGTCAGGACAGGGCGTAGTTAATGTTCATGTCTGTCCCTTTTTTTAAAAAAAGGGATACATTTGCTGTCTTCCATGCCTCGGCAATCTCCCTGTTTTTGAAGAGTATTGAATATTTTTTGTTGGGGGGTACAAATAGCGCCTTGCTCCCTCCCCTCAATACCCCCTGGGGAGGTTATCTGGGCCCCATTTCCTTTAGGGATTAGCTCACTCAGAAGCCCTTTTACTTCTTCTCGGTTGTGTGCACTGGCCAGCATTTTGGGGGTGTGCCCCACCTCTCCCCTTTTGGAGTCCCTTTTCTCCTTGTGAACACTTTTTTTGAAACTCTTGTTTATTTTTTCACATACTTCCCCTCATTTTTGTTGTCTCTCCTCCTTTCCTTCCTTAGCCTGATTACCCGGCCTTTACTGTTTTTTTCCCCCTGATGTGGGGGTGTAAAAAAAGTTTGGGTCAGATTGGCTTTTGCTGCATGCATTTTATATTTTCTTTGGGCCCCCCCTTCTTTTCTTCATATTCATTTTTTGGCTCTACGACTGTTTTCCTTTTTCCGGGTCCCCTTTCCTTTTATATTTTTTCCATTCCCTTTCACATTGGGGTTTTTCCCCCCCTGCACCCTTTGGGGGAAACCATGGGTTCATCCTGGCTTTTCATTACTCCTGTTACCCTTGGGTACAAACCTCTCCTCAGCCTCCTTGCATTTTATTGCTACATATTCCATCATCTCATTAACTGGTTTCCCTGCCAGTTCTCTGTCCCACTGAACCCCGTTCAGGTAGTTCCTCATTCCTGTGTAGTCCCCTTTCTTGTAGTTTGGCTTCATTCGTCCTGGCCTTCCTGCTTCTCTCCCTCCACTTGTAGCTCTACTGTGTATTCGAAGCTTACAACCACATGGTCACGGGCCCCAAGGGTCTTTCATATGTGATGTCCTCGATATCTGCACTACTGAAGGTGAATACTAAGTCCAGCCTTGCTGGTTCATCCTCTCCTCTCTCTCTTGTAGTGTCCCTTACGTGTTGGTACATGAAGTTCTCCAGTACCACCTCCATCATCTTAGCCCTCCAAGTATCTTGGCCCCCATGTGGGTCCAAGTTCTCCCAATCTATCTCCTTGTGGTTAAAGTCACCCATGATCAGGAGCTTTGCCCTGCATGCATGAGCTCTTCTGGCCACTCTAGCCAGTGTGTCAACCATCGCTCTATTGCTCTCGTCGTACTCTTGCCTTGGCCTCCTGCTGTCTGTGGTGGGTTATACATCACTGCTATTACCACCTTGGGACCTCCAGAGTGAAGTGTTCCCACTATGTAATCACTTTCTTCTCCGCTATCTTCTCTCTCCAGCTCATCAAAATTCCAGCGATTTTTGATCAGCAACGCCACTCCTCCACCCCCCCCTGTTCCCTCTGTCTTTCCTCAGATTTGGTATCCCGTTGGAAAGATGGCATCTGTTATCATACCTGTAAGCTTGGTTTCTGTGAGAGCTATGATGTCCGGTGATGCTCTTTGACTCTTTCTTGCCACTCCTCCATTATTTGTTATTCCATCAGCGTTTGTGTACCATACCTTCAGTTTCCTTTCCAACACTGTGGTTTGGGGGGCCTGTGAGGGTGGGAGACCTGGTGGCATACTGTGGGGTTCTATAGCTTGGTGTTGGGTGGAGGCTGTGGGTATGGATTGTAGGGTGTGTTGGGATGGTGTGATAGGTTGTGGGGTTCTGAGAGTATTGTGTGTGTGCTTGCCCTTGCTGTTCTGTCCTGCTCTGACTGACCTCTGCTGGTTCCCTCCTTGTCTCTTTTCCTAGCTCCTTTCGCTTTCTTGTCCTCTCCCTCAGCTGCTGTCGTTCTGATTTTGTTCTGTCTCTGTCTAGGAACACCCTCTTGTACTCTTCCGAGTATTTCAATCGTGGTTTCTCTTGGAGGATCCTGTTCCGCACTGTTTCCGTCCTGAGAATCAGCTTGATTGGTCGGTTTCTCCCTTCGAGTACCCCCTATTCTCTGAAAATTTACAATCTCGTCCCTCTCTTCACCTATTTCTGTTATGATTTCTCAATCTCCTTCCTTTCTTCCTGCTTCCTTTCAGTGTGTGTCCTTTCCTCTCTCTCCTGAAGCCCATGGATAAACACTGATTTTGCCCTTTCTTCCTCGCATTGCCTCACCCTCTGTGGCTCTGGATCCTGCCTGTGTGTGGTCAGTTTCTCCCTTGATTTTTCCAGTGGCTCTTGATAGCCTTGTTGTGCCTCAGCATTCGACCTATCACCCTCTCCATCTGCAACCAGTTGATCTTCCCTTTCACTCCTTGGTCCTCCTTGGCAGATTGATGTGGCTGAGAGTGAGTGAAGGTGAGGTGTGGCTGATAATGATAGATATGTGTGTGTGTGTGTGTGTGTGTGTTTGTACTCACCTATTTGTGGTTGCAATGGTCAGTTCACAACTCCTGGCCCCGAGTCACAGCTCCCGGCCGTATGTGTGTGTGTGAATCCCTATATCTGTTTAGAGCCATTCAGGTTCGATTCTCCGTCCGCTAACTCTCGTGATCAAAGCAGCAGCAATCACAGAGGTGTGGAGGAGAGAGCGCCCCGAGGGTGTGAACTCGTCACTGTCCCTGGTGTCACTGTGATGGCAGTGCCGCACTGTAACTACCACCCACCACACTGCTATCACTGTAGCTCACTACTCTCAAACCTGTCATCACACATCTCACACACACCTGTCATTGTAGTCCACATTTTACCTGCAACCTGTTCCTCAACTCTCATCTCTCTCACTCCATCCCTCCCTCTCTCTCTCTCTCTCTCTCTCTCTCTCTCTCTCTCTCTCTCTCTCTCTCTCTCTCTCTCTCCTCTTCTCTCTCTCTCTCTCCTCTCTCTCCTCTCTCTCTCTCTTCTCTCTCCTCTCTCTCTCTCTCTCTCTCTCTCTCTGAGTTATGAAGAAATGCCTTTGTAATTATTGTCGTTATTATTATTATTATTATTATTATATCCAAGGAAGAGCTCTAAATCCGTGGTGTCATTACGCCACTAGGGGTAAGTGGGTGTTCCAGTCAGGTTAGCAGACAAGGAAGAAAGGGCAGATCCAAACTGTCGGATCATAAGGCTCTCCCTCCCCTAAGAGGCATCAAGGATGCTTCTCGGAGGGATAGGGTGAAGGGAAAGGAGGGATCGAGGAGAATTGACAACAACGTAGATCATACAGTGACACGGTAATAAGCTGGACGGGAGTCACCGGATGTAGACGGCAGGAAAAAGAAAGGTGCAGAAGAGATACTACGAAGCGTCTTTGGGGATTTTCTTTTAACAACAATAGATTAGAGTTAGATTTTGATATCGAAGCGGCTAGTTTATTTCGTACCTCGTGTTCATCCCGTGGATTGGTGGTGGCTAGTGCTCATGTGTATTCCTGTTGGAGGGTGGTGGCAAGTCATTGTGTATCCTGTGGATGGTGGTGGCTAGTTATTGTGCATCCTGTGGGATGGTGTGGCTAGTTCATTGTTGTATCTGTGGATGGTGGTGGCGAGTTCATTGTGTATCCTGTGGATGGTAGTGGCTAGTTCATTGTGTATCCTGTGGATGGTGGTGGCTAGTTCATTGTGTATCCTGTGGATGGTGGTGGCTAGTTCATTGTGTATCCTGTGGATGGTGGTGGCTAGTTCATTGTGTATCCTGTAGCCAAGGTGGCCCCCGGATGGTAGTGGATAGTTCATTGTGTATCCTGTGGATGGTGGTGGCTAGTTCATTGTGTATCTGTGGGATGGTGGTGGATTGTTCATTGTGTATCTGTGGATGGTGGTGGCTAGTTCATGTGTATCCTGTGGATGGTAGTGGCTAGTTCATTGTGTTTATCCTGTGATGTAGTGGACTAGTTCATTGTGTATCCTGTGGAATGGTGGTGGCTAGTTCATTGTGTATCCTGTGGATGGTGGTGGTTAGTTCATTTGTGTATCCTGTTGGATGTGGTGGCTAGTTCATTGTGTATCCTGTGGATGGTGGGGTGGCAGTTCATTGTGTATCCTGTGGTGGTGGGTGGCTTAGTTCATTGTGTATCCTGGGATGGTCGGTGGCTAGTTCATTGGTGTAATCCTGTGGATGGTGGTGGCTAGTTCATTGTGTTATCCTGTGGATGTGTGGTGTCTAGTTATGTGGTATCCTTGTGGATGGTGGTGGATAGTTCATTGTATAACTGTGGATGGTAGTGGCTAGTTCATTGGGTACCGTGGATGGTGGTGGGTTAGTCATTGTTTATCCTGTGGTTGGTGGTGGCTAGTTCATTGTGTATCCTGTGGATGGTTGTGGCTAGTTCTTGGTATCCTGTGGATGGTGGTGGCTAGTTCATTGTGTATCCTGTGGATGGTGGTGGCTAGTTCATTGTGTATCCTGTGGATGGTAGTGGCTAGTTCATTGTGTATCCTGTGGATGGTAGTGGCTAGTTCATTGTGTATCCTGTGGATGGTGGTGGCTAGTTCATTGTGTATCCTGTGGATGGTGGTGGCTAGTTCATTGTGTATCCTGTGGATGGTGGTGGCTAGTTCTATGTTGTATCCTGTGGATGGTGGTGGCTAGTCATTGTGTATCCTGTGGATGGTGGTGGCTAGTTCATTGTGTATCTGTGTATGGTGGTGGCTCTAGTCTTGTGTATCCTGTGGTGGGTGGGTGGATGGTTCTTGTGTATCCGTGGATGTAGTGGCTAGTTCATTGTGTAATCCTGTGGGATGGTGGTGGCTAGTTCATTTGTGTATCTGTGGATGTGGTGGCTAGTTCATTGTGTATCTGGGATGGTGGTGGCTAGTTCTTGTGTATCTTGTGGGATGGTGGTGGTAGTTTCATTGGTGTATCCTGTGGATGGTGGTGGTAGTTCATTGTGTATCCTGTGGATGGTGGTGGATAGTTCATTGTGTATCTGTGGATGGTTAGTGTGCTAGTCATTGTGTATCCTGTGGATGGTGGTTGGCTAGTTCAATTGTGTATCTGTGGATGGTTGGTGCTAGTTTCATTGTGTATCCTGTGGATGGTCGGGGTGGGCTTAGTTCATTGTGTATCCTATGGTTGGTGGTGAGCTAGTTTATGTGTATCTGTGGATGGTGGTTATTGGGGGCCCTAGTTCATTGTGATATCCTGTGGATGGTGGTGGATAGTTCATTGGTGTTTCTGTGGATGGTAGTGGCTAGTTCATTGTGTATCCCGTGGATGATGGTGGCTAGTTTATTATGTATCCTGTGGATGGTGGTGGATAGTTCATTGTGTATCCTGTGGATGGTGGTGGAAAGTTATTGTGTTATCCTGTGGATGGTGGTGGCAGTTCATTGTGTATACTGTGGATGGTTGGTGGCTAGGTACATTGTGTGTCCTGTGGATGGTGGTAGCTAGTTCATTGTGTATCCTGTGGATGGTGGTGGCTAGTTCATTGTGTATCCTGTGGATGGTTGTGGCTAGTTCATTGTGTATCCTGTGGATGGTGGTGGCTAGTTTATTGTGCATCCTGTGGATGGTGGTGGCTAGTTCATTGTGTATCCGTGGATGATGGTGGCTAGTTTATTTGTATCTGTTGGATGTGGTGGATAGGTCATTGTGTATCCTGTGGATGGTGGTGGATAGTTCATTGTGTATCCTGTGGATGGTGGTGGCTAGTTCATTGTGTATCCTGTGGATGGTGGTGGATAGTTCATTGTGTATCCTGTGGATGGTGGTGGATAGTTTATTGTGTTTCCTGTGGCATGGTGGTGGATAGTTTAGTGGTGTTTCCTGTGGTGTTGGTGGGTGGTTAGTTCATTGTGTATCTGTGGATGGTGGGGGCTAGTTTTTTATCCATTGTGTATCTCGGGGATGGTGGTGGCTAGTTCTTGTATATTCCTCGTGGATGGTGGTGGCTTGTTCAAATTGTGTATCCTGTGGTGGTGGTGGGCTAGTTTATTGTGTTTCCTGTGGATGGTGGTGGCTAGTTTATTGTGTATCCGGTGGTATGGTGGTGGCTAGTTCTTTGTGTTTTCTGTGGATGGTGGTGGTGTTCATTGTGTATCCGTGGATGGTGGGGCTAGTTCATTGTGTATCATGTGGATGGTGGTGGCTAGATCATTGTGTATTCCTGTGGCTGGTGGTTGGCTAGTTCTTTGTTTATCCTGTGGATGGCTGGTGGCTAGTTTTCATTGGTGTATCCTGTGGGTGGTGGTGGCTAGTTCATTGTGTATCCTGTGGATGGTGGTGGGCTAGTTCATTGTGTATCCTGATGGAATGGTGGTGGTACGTTTATTGTGTATCCTCGTGGATGGTGGTGGCTAGTTCATTGTGTTCCTGTGGATGGTGGTGGCTAGTTTATGTGTATTCCTGTGGATGGTAGTGGTAGTTCATTGTGTATCCTGTGGTGGTGGTGGCTAGTTCATTGTGTATCCTGGGTTGGTGTGGATGTTCATTGTGTATCTGTGGATGGGTAGTGGCTAGTTCATGGTGTATCCTGTGGATGGTGGGTAGCTAGTTCATTGTGTATCCTGTGGATGGTGGATGGGCTAGTTATTGGTGTATCCTGTGGATGGTGTGGCTAGTTCATTGTGTATCTGTGGTGGTGGTGGTAGTTCATTGTGTATCTGTGGATGGTGGTGGATAGTTCATTGTGTATATCCTGTGGTGGTAGTGGCTAGTTCTTGTGTATCCTCGTGGATGGTGAGTGGCTAGTTCATTGTGTATCCTGGTGGATGGTTGGTGGATAGCTTCATTGTCGTCCTGTGGATGGTGGTGGCTAGTTTATTGTGGATCTGTGGATGGTGGATGGCTGTACATTGTGTTCTGTGGATGGTGGTGGGCTTGTTTATTGTGTTTCCTCGTGGATGGTAGTGGGCTAGTTCATGGTGTTCCTGTGGATGGTGGTGGCTAGTGTCATTGTGTATCCTTGTGGATGGTAGTGGCTAGTTTATTGTGTATCCTGTGGATGGTGGAGGATTAGTTATATTGTGTATCCTGGGATGGTAGTGGTAGTTTAATTGTGTATCCTGTGAGATGTGGTGGCTAGTTATTGTGTATCCTGTGGATGGGTGGTGGCTAGTTCATGTGTATCCTGTGGATGGTAAGTGGCTAGTTTATTGTGTATCTGTGGATGGTAGTGGCTAGTCATTGTGTATCCTGTGGGATGGTGGTTTGGCTAGTTCATGTGTATCCTGTGGATGGTAGTGGCTAGTTTATTGTGTATTCCTGTGGATGGTGGTGGGATAGTTTATTGTGTATCATGTGGATGGTGGTGCTAGGTTATTGTGTTATCCTGGGGATTGTGGGGTAGTTTATTGTGTATCCTGTGGATGGTGGTGGAATTGTTCATTGTGTATCCTGTGGATGATAGTGGCTAGGTTTATTGTGTATCCTGTGGTGGTAGTGGCTAGTTCTTTGTGTATCCTAGTGGATGCGTTGGTGGCTCGGTTATTGGTATCCTGTGGTTGGAGTGGCTAGTTTATTGTGTATCCTGTGGATGGTGGTGGAAGTTTATTGTGTATCCCTGTGGATGGTGGTGGTTAGTTTATTGTGTACCTGTGGTTGGTGGTGCTAGTTTATTGTGTATCTGTGGATGGTGGTGGCTTAGTTTGTTGTGTATCCTAGGGATTGATAGTAGGCTAGTTTATTGTGTATCCTGTGGATGGTGGTGGATAGTTTATTGTGTATCCTGTGGATGGTGGTGGCTAGCTTTATTGTGTATCCTGTGGATGGTTGATTGCGGATAGTTTATTGTGTATCCTTGGATGGTGGTGGCTAGTTTATTGTGTTCATGTGATGGTAGTGGCTAGTTTAATTGTGTATCCTGTGGATGGTGGGTGGATAGTTATTGTGTATCCTGTGGATGGTAGTGGCTAGTTCATTGTGTATCCTGTGGATGGTTAGTGGCTAAGTTTCATTGTGTATCTGTGGAATGGTGGTGGTGTATATTGTGTTATCTGAGGCTGGTAGTGGCTTTAGTTCATTGTGTTCATGGATGGATGGTAGTGGCTTGTTCATTGTGTATCCTGTGGGTGGTGGTGCTAGTTTATTGTGTATCCTGTGGATGGTGGTGGCTAGTTTATTGTGTATCCTGTGGTGGTTAGTGGCTAGGTCTTGTGTTTCCTGTGGATGGTCCGCGTGGCTAGTTTATTGTGCTATCCTGTGGATGGTGGGGATAGTTCATTGTGTATCCTGTGGATGGTGGTGGCTAGTTTATTGTGTATCCTGTGGATGGTGGTGGATAGTTTATTGTGTATCCTGTGGATGGTGGTGGCTAGTTTATTGTGTATCCTGTGGATGGTGGTGGCTAGGTTAATTGTGTATTCCTGTGGATGGTGGTGGCTAGTTCATTGTCGTATCCTGTGGATGGTGTGTCCTTGGATAGGTCTTATTGTTTATCCTGTGGATGGTGGTGGAGTTCATTGTGTTCCTGGGATGGTGGTGGGCTGGTTTTATTGTGTATCCTGTGAAGATGGTGGTGGATAGTTTATTGTGTATCCTGTGGATGGTGGTGGCTAGTTTATTGTGTATCCTGTGGATGGTGGTGGCTAGTTTATTGTGTATCCTGTGGATGGTGGTGGCTAGTTCATTGTGTATCCTGTGGATGGTGGTGGATAGTTCATTGTGTATCCTGTGGATGGTGGTGGATAGTTCATTGTGTATCCTGTGGATGGTGGTGGCTAGTTCATTGTGTATCCTGTGGATGGTGGTGGCTAGTTCATTGTGTATCCTGTGGATGGTGGTGGCTAGTTTATTGTGTATCCTGTGGATGGTGGTGGCTAGTTTATTGTGTATCCTGTGGATGGTGGTGGCTAGTTTATTGTGTATCCTGTGGATGGTGGTGGCTAGTTTATTGTGTATCCTGTGGATGGTGGTGGCTAGTTCATTGTGTTCCTGTGGATGGTAGTGGTAGTTTATTGTGTATCCTGTGGATGGTAGTGGCTAGGTCATTGTGTATCCTGTTGGATGGGGGGCCCCCCCCCCCCCCCCCCCCCCCCCCCCCTCCCCCCCCTTCAATACAACACAACACTGGGTTGAGTGGCTAGTTCATTCGTGTATCCTGTGGATGGTAGTGGCTAGTTTAATGTGTATCCTGTGGATGGTGGGTGGTAGTTTTTGTGTATCCTGTGTGATGGTGGTGCTAGTTTATTGTGTATCATGTGGATGGTGGTGGGCTAGTTTATTGTGTATCCTGTGGATGGGTGGTGGCTAGTTCATCTGTGTATCTGTGGTGGTTAGTGGCTAGTTTATTGTGTATCCTGTGGATGTAGTGGCTAGTTCATTGTTATCCTGTGGATGGTTGTGGCTAGTTCATTTGTGTATCCTGTGGATGGTAGTGGCTAGGTTTATTGTGTTTCCTGTGGATGTTGGGTCGATAGTTTATTGTGTATCCTGTGGATGGTGGTGGCTAGTTTAATTGTGTATCCTGTGGATGGTGGTGGCTAGTTTATTGTGTTTCCTGGTGAGATGGTGGTGCTAGTTCTTTGTGTATCCTGTGGATTGGTAAATGGTAGTTTATGTGTATCCTGTGGATGGCTGGTGGATAGTTTAGTGTTTGTATCCTGTGGATGGTGGTGGCTAGTTTATTGTGTATCCTGTGGATGGTGGTGGATAGTTTATTGTGTATCCTGTGGATGGTGGTGGCTAGTTTATTGTGTATCCTGTGGATGGTAGTGGCTAGTTTATTGTGTATCCTGTGGATGGTGGTGGCTAGTTTATTGTGTATCCTGTGGATGGTGGTGGCTAGTTTATTGTGTATCCTGTGGATGGTAGTGGCTAGTTCATTGTGTATCCTGTGGATGGTGGTGGATAGTTTATTGTGTATCCTGTGGATGGTGGTGGCTAGTTTATTGTGTATCCTGTGGATGGTGGTGGATAGTTTATTGTGTATCCTGTGGATGGTGGTGGTAGTAATTGAGTATTCTGTGGTTGGTGGTGGCTAGTATTGTGAATCCTGTGGATGGTAGTGGCTAGTTCATTGTGTATCCTGTGGATGGTGGTGGCTAGTTTATTGTGTATCCTGTGGATGGTGGTGGATAGTTCATTGTGTATCCTGTGGATGGTGGTGGCTAGTTTATTGTGTATCCTGTGGTTGGTGGTGCGATAGTATATTGTGTATCTGTGGTTGGTGGTGGACAGTTTATTGTGTTCCTGTGGATGGTGAGTGGCTTGTTTATTGTGTATCCTGTGGATGGTGGTGGCTAGGTAAATTGTGTTATCCTGTGGATGGTGGTGGCTAGTTCATTGTGTATCCTGTGGATGGTGGTGGCTAGTTTATTGTGTATCCTGTGGATGGTGGTGGCTAGTTATTGTTGTATCTGTGGATGTAGTGGCTAGTTTATTGTGTATCCTGTGGATGGTGGTGGCTAGTTTATTGTGTATCCTGTGGATGGTGGTGGCTAGTTTATTGTGTATCCTGTGGATGGTGGTGGATAGTTTATTGTGTTATCCTTATGGATGAGTGGTGGCTAGTTTATGGTGGTATCTGTGGATGGTAGTGGGCTAGTTTATTGTGTATATCCTGTGGATGGTGGTTGGATAGTTATTGTGTTATTCCTGTGGATGGTGGTGGCTAGTTTATTGTGTATCCTGTGGATGGTAGTGGCTGTTACATTGTGTATCCTGTGGGATGGTGGTGGATAGTTTTATTGTGTATCCTGTGGATGGTGGTGGTAGTTTATGTGTATACTGTGGATGGTGGTGGATAGTTTATTGTGTATCCTGTGTGATGGTGTGTGCTAGTTTATTGTGTATCCTGTGGATGGTGGTGGCTAGTTTATTGTGTATCCTGTGGATGGTAGTGGCTAGTTCATTGTGTATCCTGTGGATGGTGGTGGCTAGTTTATTGTGTATCCTGTGGATGGTGGTGGATAGTTCATTGTGTATCCTGTGGATGGTGGTGGCTAGTTCATTGTGTATCCTGTGGATTGGTGGATGGATAGTTTATTGTGTATCATGTGGATGGTGGTGGCTAGTTTATTGTGTATCCCTGTGGATGGTGGTGGCTAGTTTATTGTGTATCATGTGGATGGTGGTGGCGGCTAGTCATTGTGTATCCTGTGGATGGTGGTGGATAGTTCATTGTGTATCCTGTGGATGGTGGTGGATAGTTCATTGTGTATCCTGTGGATGGTGGTGGCTCAGTTTATTGTGTATCCGTGGGATGGTGGTGGTAGTTTATTGATGTATCCTGTGGATCGGTGGTGGGCATAGTTTATGTGTGTATCTGTGGGATGGTGGTGGCTAGTTATTGTTGTATCCTGTGGATGGTGGTGGCTAGTTTCATTGTTGTATCCTGGGGGATGGTGGTGGATAGTTCATTGTTAATCCTGTGGTGGGGGTGGGATAGTTTTTGTGTATCCTGTGGATGGTTGTGGCTAGTTCATTGTGTATCCTGTGGATGTGGTGGACTATTTTCATTGTGTATCCTGTGGCTGGTGTGGCTAGTTTATTGTGTTTCCTGTGGATGGTGGTGATAGTTTATTGTGTAGCCTGTGTGGCATGGAGATGGTGGTGGCTAGTTTTATCTCGTGTATCTGTGTGAGGGTGGTGCTGTTTATTGTGTATCCTGTGGATGGTGGTGGCTAGTTCATTGTGTATCCTGTGGATGGTGGTGGATAGTTCATTGTGTATCCTGTGGATGGTGGTGGATAGTTCATTGTGTATCCTGTGGATGGTGGTGGCTAGTTCATTGTGCACCTCCTATGCATCCTGTGGACGGAAGCGCAAGAACGTATGGATACACAAAAAAACGGCCTACCACTTAAGCCTGAAAATGGTAAACAGGAGAACATCTGGATTTATATCTACAGTTGTCTTACATGTTGAATACAAATTTAGAATATTTACATAAAATAAGATAAAAAATGAGAATGTAAAACCTAACCTAAATAAAGAGAAGTGAAACAGGATAAACAAAAATATGTATTATTCCAGGATGGTCTGATGACACACACACACACACACGCACACGCACAACACACACACACAACGCACACGCACACACACGACCACGCCAACACGCACACACAACACACGCACACGCAACGCACCACACACACACACGCACACGCACACACAACTCACACACGCACACAACACACAAACACACGCACCACGCTCCGCACACACACGCACACGCCACACGCACACACACACCGCACACGCATCACACACACACACACGTCACACGCCCACACACAACACACGCACACCACACGCTCACACACACACGCACACGCACACACACACACACGCACACGCACACACCACACACACACACACGCAGCGAAAGCCAATCTGAACCGCAAATGTTGTACAGCCACATCAGGAGGAAAAACTCAACAGTCAAGGACCAGGTAATCTGGGACTAAGGAAGGAAGGAGGAAGAGACAACAGGAAAATGACCGGGAAGTATGATGAAAGAACTCAACAAGAGATTCTAAGAAGTGTCACAGAGGAGACAGAAGGGGACTCCAGAAAGAGGAGAGTGGGGCACACCACCAAGTGCTTGACACCGTGCACACAAACGAGGAAGAAGTGAAGAGGCTTCTGAGTGAGCTAGATACCTCAAGGCAATGGGGCAGATAACATCTCCCCATGGGTATTGAGAGAGGGTAGCAGAGGCGCTATGTGTACCCCTAACAACAATATTCATTACATCTATCGAAACAGGGGAGATTGCATGAGGCATGGAAGACAGCAAATGTAGTCCCAAATCTTTAAAAATGGAGACAGACATGAAGCATTAATACAGACCAGTGTCACTGATATGTATAGTATGCAATTCATGGAGATGATTTATCAGGGAGAAGAGTGGTGGAACTCCTAGTAATGGAATGATCTCCATCAACAGCAGCCAGCATGGTTTCAGGGGACGGGAAATCTGTGTACAACCTATGGAGTTCTATGACATGGTGACAGCAGTAAGACAGAGAGAGAGGGGTGGGTGGGGATGCATTTTCTTGGACTGCAAGGAAGGCGTTTTTGACAAGTTCACACAAAGAGATTGGTGCCAAAACTGAGGACCAAGCTGGGATAACAGGGAAGGCACTACAATGGAATAGGGAATTTTGTCAGGAAGACAGCTGCGAGTCATGGTACGTGGCGAGGTGTCAGAAGGTGGGCACCTGTGACAGCGGGGTCCCGCAGGGTCAGTCCTAGGGACCCGTGCTGTTTCTGGTATTTGTGAACGCATGACGGAAGGAATAGGAATCTGAGGTTGTCCTGTTTGCCAGATGGACGTTGAAGTTGATGGAGAGAATACTATCGATCGAAGACAGGCAGAAATACAAAGGGATCTGGACAGCATGCAGAATGGTCCAGCAATTGGCTCCTGGAGTTCTAATCCCACCATGTGCAAAGTCATGAAGATTGGGAAGGGCAAAGAAGGCCGCAGACGGAGTACAGTATAGGCGGGTCGAGACTACAAACCTCACTCAAGGAAAAAGATTTGGGGTGAGTATAACACCAGGCTCATCTCCTGAAGCGCACATCAAACCAAATACTGCTGCAGATATGGGCGCTAGCAAAACTCAGAACAGGCATTCGACATATTAATAAGGGAATCGTTCAGGACATGTACACCGTATTACGTTAGGCCCATATTGGAGTGCGGCACCAGGTTGGAACCCCACACCTAGCCAGCAGTAAAGAACCTAGAGAAAGTGCAAAGGTTTGACAAACCAGACTAGTCCCAGAGCTAAGAGGTATGGTCCTAGAGGAGAGGTAAGGGAAAAATCAACCTGACGACACTGGAGGACAGGGAGAGAGATAGGGGGGGGACATGATAACGACATACAAATATGAGAGGAATTGAACAAGGTGGACAAAAACAGGATGTTCCGAGATTGGACACAGTAACAAGGGGACACAGTTGGAAGCTAAAGACACAGATGAATCACAGGGAGGATGTTAGGAAGTATTTCTTCCAGCCACAGAGTATGGCGTAAGGTGAATTGTTGGGAAGCGTGTAGTGGACGGCTGTTCCATACATAGCTTTAAGCAGAGGTACGATAAAGCTCACGGGCCAGGGAGAGTGACCTAGTAGCGATCAGTGAAGAGGCGGGGCCAGGAGCTCGACTCGACACCCGCAACCTCAAACTAGGTGAGAGTACAACACACTCACACACGAACACGCACACGCACACCACACACACGCACACGCACACGCACACGCACACGCACCACACACACGCACACACCACACGACACACACACCACGCACACGCACCACACACACGCACACGCACACACACACACGCACCACGCACCACGCACACACACACACGCCTCACGCACACACACATACACACACAACGCACACGCACACACACACACACACGCACACGCACACGCACACGCACCACGACACACACCGCACACACACACGCACACACACAGCACACGCACACAACACACGCACATCGCACCAACACACGCCACACGCACACACACACGCACACGCACACGCACACACACACACACACGCACACACAACACACGCACACACACAACATACACATACACACAGCACACACACGCACACGCACACGCAACACACACGCACAAGCACACACACATCGCCACACGCACACACACAAGCACACGACACACGCACACACACACGCACCACACTCACCACACACACACGCTCACACACACATACACATACACACCACACACACACGCACACGCACACACACACATAACATCACACACACACACACGCACACACACTACATTCACATACACACACACACAGCCACACGACACACACACGCCACGCACACACACACGCACTCGCACACACACACGCACACGCACACACACACGCAACGCACACGCACACACCCACGCCACAACACACACACACACACGACGCACACACACACACATAACACATACACACACACACACGCGCACACGCACACACACACTCATACCATTCACACAACACACACGCCAACGCCAAACAACACGCACACACACACACTCATCACGCACACACACACATACACATACACACCACCCACACACGCACACGCACACACCACACATTACACATACACCCCCCCCCCCCCTCCCCCCCCCCCCCCCCCCCCCCCCCCCCACACACACTCGCACACGCACACACACAGCGCACACGCACACGTCACACATACAATACACACACACGGCACACGCAGCACACACACATACACATACACACACACACACACGCACACGACACACACACACATTACACATATACACACACACACACACACACACAAACACACACACACACACACGCACACGCACACGGCACACGCACACACACACACACACACACACCACACCACACATACAAAACCCCCCCCAAACACACACACACACACACGCACACGCACACACACCACACACACACACACACACACACACACACACACACACACACACACACACACACACAACACACACACACACACACAGCAACACACCACCATACAACATACACACACACACACACGCACACACGCACACACACACATACACATACAACAACACACACGCACACACACAACATACAAATACACACACACACACACGCACACGCACATACCACGCACACGCACACACCACAGCACCACGCACACCACACGCACACGCACACACCACACGCACACTGCACAAGCACCCCACCACAACACGCACACACACACACACACATACGCACACACAAACATACACATACACACACACATACCACGCACACGCACACACACACATATCATACACACTCACACAACACGCACACGCACACACCACCACGCACAACACACACACAACACACGCATTCATCACACACATACACATACACACACACACACACGCACACGCACACACACAATACACATATTAAACACACACACACAACTCACCCACACACACACACACACACGCACTCGCACACGCCCACACGCACAACACCACACAAACACACACACACACATACACACACACACACACCACACACGCACACGCACACACACACACACCACACACACACACACACACACGCAACACACACACACACACACACACACACACACACACACACACACACACACGCACACACACACATACACATACACACACACACACACCGCACACGCACACACACACATACACATACACACACAACACACGCAATCACACAATAACAGACACACACACACACAACGCACACGCACAACCCACGCACACGCACACACACACGCACACGCAACACAACACACGCACACGCACACCACCCACGCAACACGGACACGCACACACACACGCCCTCACACCACACCACAACCACACACGCACACACACACATAAACATACACACACCACACACACGCACACGCACACACACACATACAACATACACACACAACACACGCACACGCCACCACAACACGCACACACAAACACACACACGCACACACACACATACACATACACACCACCACACCACGCCACACGCACACACAAACTTACACATACACACACACCAAACGCACACGCACACAACACACGCACACGCCACACACACATACACATACAACACACACGCAACCGCACAACACTCCTCCCCCCGACACCCCGCCGCCCCACCCCCTGCACACCCCGCCTACTTACATCATACACACACGACACACACGCCACACGCACACACACACATACACATATACACAACACACACACACACACACACACACAAACACACACCGCACACGACACCGCACACGCCACACGCACACCACCACACACACGACACACACACACACACACTACACACACACACACACACACACGCACACGCCACACACACACAACCACACACACACACACACACCACACACACACACACACAACACACACACCACACACACACACAACACTCAGGGAGATTGCCTGAGCATTGGCCAGACAGCAAATGTAGTCCCAATCTTTAAAAAAGGAGACACGACATGAAGCATTAAACTACAGACCAGTGGTCACTGACATGTATAGTATGCAAATATGGAGAAGATTA
The DNA here is from genome assembly GCF_026875155.1 of Cherax quadricarinatus. NCBI lineage: Eukaryota > Metazoa > Arthropoda > Malacostraca > Decapoda > Parastacidae > Cherax > Cherax quadricarinatus. The sequence continues at coordinate 32,914,796 of NC_069430.1, read as the reverse complement.
TCAGGAGAAGAGTGGTGGAAACATTCTAGAAAGGAATTTGATCTCTTCGACAGCAGCCTACATGGTTTCAGGGATGGAAAAATCCTGTGTCCCAAAAAACTCACTGGAGTTCTCATGGACATGGTGGACAGCAGTTAAGACAGAGACGAGAGAGGGGTGGTGGATTGCATTTTCTTGGACTGCATGAAGGCGTTTGACACAGTTCCCACAAGAGATTGGTGGTACTGCAAAAATGGAGGAACCAAGCAGGGATAAACAGGAAAGGCACTGCCAATGGGATCGGGATTACTTGTCGGAGGACACAGCGAGTCATGGTACGTGGCGAGGTGTCAGAGTGGGCACCTGTGACCAGCGGGGTCCCACAGGGGTCGTCCTAGGCCCAGTGCTGTTTTGGTATTTGTGAACGACATGCGGAAGGAATAGACTCTGAGGTGTTGCCTGTTTGCAGATGACGTGAGTTGATGAGAAGAATTCCCCTCGATCGAAGACCAGGCAGAACTACAAAGGGATCTGGACAGGCTGCAACCTGGTCCAGGAATTGGCTCCTGGAGTTCAATCCCACAAGTGCAAAGTCATAAAGATTGGGGAAGGGCAAAGAAGACCGCAGACGGAGTACAGTCTGGGGGTCAGAGATACAAACCTCACTCAAGGAAAAAAAATCTTGGGGTGAGTATAACCCCAGGCACATCTCCTGAAGCGCACATCAACCAAATAACTGCTGCAGCATAGGGGCGCCTAGCAAACCTCAGAACAGCTTTCCCGACATCTTAATAAGGAATCATTCAGGACCCTGTACACCGTGTACGTTAGGCCCTATTGGAGTATGCGGCCCCAGTTTGGAACCACACCTAGCCAAGCACGTAAAGAAACTAGAGAAAGTAAAAAGGGTTTTGCAACAAGACTTTCCCAGAGCTAAGGGGTATGTCCTACGAGGAGAGGTTAAGGGAAATCACCTGACGACACTGGAGGACAGGAGAGATAGGGGGGACATGATAACGACATACAATATACTGAGGGAATTGACAAGGTGGACAAAGACAGGATGTTCCAGGATTGGACCACATAAAAAGGGGACCAGTTGGGAAGCTGAAGACACAGATGAATCACAGGGATGTTGGGAAAAGTATTTCTTCAGCCACAGAGTAGTCAGTAAGTGGAATGTTTGGGAAGCGATTGTAGTAGAGGCAGGATCCATACATAGCTTTAAGCAGAGGTACGATAAAGCTCACGGCTCAGGGAGAGTGACCTAGTAGCGATCAGTGAAGAGGCGGGGCCAGGAGCTCGGACTCGACTCCCCCAACCTCAACTAGGTGAGAGTACAACTAGGGTGAGTACACACACGCCAACACACACACACCCCACACACACACACACACACGCCCCACACACACCACACACACACACACAAAACACACACACCACACACCACACACACACACACACACACACACACACACCAGGGACCAGGAGCTGTGAATCGACCCCTCCAACCACAACTAGGTGAGCACACATAGTCTGATCTCACAGCACACATTTAAAACCAGTTTCTGCAATCAGGTCAAAATCAGGTCAACTTGCTGATCATTGAATAAAAAGGCACATGTGGTGCCCTTGTAGACCTAACATGTGGTGCCCTTGTAGACCTAACATGTGGTGCCCTTGTAGACCTAACATGTGGTGCCCTTGTAGACCTAACATGTGGTGCCCTTGTAGACCTAACATGTGGTGCCCTTTGTAGACCTAACATGTGGTGCCTTGTAGACCTAACATGTGGTGCCCTTGTAGACCTAACATGTGGTGCCCTTGTAGACCAAAGCATGTGGTGCCCTTGAAGACCTAACATGTGGTGCCCTTGTAGACCTAACATGTGGTGCCCTTGAAGACCTAACATGTGGTGCCCTTGAAGACCTAACATGTGGTGCCCTTGTAGACCTAACATGTGGTGCCCTTGTAGACCTAACATGTGGTGCCCTTGTAGACCTAACATGTGGTGCCCTTGAAGACCTAACATGTGGTGCCCTTGTAGACCTAACATGTGGTGCCCTTGAAGACCTAACATGTGGTGCCCTTGAAGACCTAACATGTGGTGCCCTTGTAGACCTAACATGTGGCGCCCTTTAGACCTAACATGTGGTGCCCTTGTAGACCTAACATGTGGCGCCCTTTAGACCTAACATGTGGTGCCCTTTAGACCTAACATGAATTTTCTCTAAAATTCTGAAGACATTTTTAAAGAGAAACACTAAGGATGTTAAAGCATTTGGAAAGACAAATTTTCTTCCAATAGAACCAACACGAAAAAAAATGACCGAAAAATCGCCATATTTAGTTACTGTGTGGATCTCGGCGCTACAAGACTGAGGATGAGGAACCTGGAGGAGTTTGAGGAACTGATTGCCCCAAATTCTTCCTCATCTTCCACCATTCTCCTCTGTAATGGACCGATGAAGCTACTAGCTGGCGAAACGTTCCCACAATAAAATTTACAAGAGTTGTACAAGTGTCTCATTACTCAACTTGTTAGTTTTCTAAGCCGTTTATAACACACTGAAGGACATGGCCACCTTCAGCAGGTACACCATGGCAGGCGAGAGGGACTCGGGACAGGACTTGATAGACGGGATAGCAGCCTTCTAACCTCTGCACCTTGCCGCAGACGGGATACACACGGGGACAGGAGTTAATGGACGGGATAGCAGCCTGCTGCCTCTGCGACTTTGTCAACAAAGTTTGCATCATGGGTTCGTTTATAATCTGCTGTGATTCCCGTGGGCTGATCTCCCGTGATGGGTCTCTTAATCCTATAATCAAAGCCCATGACATTATCAAAGCGGGTACACAAATTGCTTTAAGTATATGAGTTAGTATATTGAAGCCTCGACGTCATTATTATTATTTATTATTATTAAGTGTGCACGTGGCTTGGGTCAGAGATGTGTGGGTGAGCGGGTTAAAGATGGGTGGGCAGCTCAATATTCCGCTTCTTTGTCAGCTACTTCGTCAGCGTATGTTACGGCGAGGACGCCTTCCCCCCCCGCTCCAACTGGCTAAATTTTTGAAAAAAAAAAAAAGATAAACGGTACCTCGGCCTCCAAGACGACAGGTAGATTTATTTTTTGGTGAAAAACAACAGCGTCTTCGACGCCGTAAAATACAGTAATTACAATTCATTGTCTTTTTTTTTTTTTACTGGCAAGGTTCCCAAAGTGACGCTTTTCACCGCTTGGCCACGAATGTCTTATAAGCTGGGCAGCCTGGGTTATGGGCTGTATTTCTACCCAGCCCGGGCACACCAGTGGGTCTCAACAAGGTGGAACATGTTCCTCCACCTCCACACATGTTCATCAACACACACACACACACACACACATACACATAAGACACAACCCTCATCATCCGCCGCTACACAACCCTGATGGAAACACAACAATTATATCCAGGTTGCATAAAAAAAGATAATCGCATTATCAACAGGCAATATAATCAACCAGTTTCGTATCCGCATTTATTAGCATTATCCATCCAGCCCCCAAAAAATGGGACACCAAACCCGTATGATATCCTCATGGGGAGACGATGGCAGGGAGAGGATATGATGGACTTAGGTGTGTAGGAACGCCATGGCCGGCCGAGGCTCCCCGTCCAGTTACTAGCCAGACATAACACTGCTTAACATGACGTGTTTTCAGATTCTGATGAATAATATGTTAATCTTGAGCATGACGTAAACACAGGGGGAGCGGGAAGAGCCACAGGGTGGAGGAGGTAAGAGCCACAGGGTGGTGGAGAGAAGAGCCACAAGGTGGTGGAGGTAAGAGCCACAGGGTGGTGGAGGTAAGAGCCACAGGGTGGTGGAGGTAAGAGCCACAGGGCGGAGGAGGTAAGCCACAGGGGGGTGGAGGAGAAGACCACGGTGGTGGAGGTAAGGGCCACAGGTTGGGTGAAGAGAGACAGGGTGGTAGAGGTAAGAGCCGCAGGATGGCGAAGGTAAGAGCCACAGGGCAGTGAAGGTAAGAGCCACAGGGCAGTGGACGAAGGAGCCACAGAGGTGATGGGGGGTGAGGGGTGGGCCATCACCCTGACATTAAAGATGGCCCGGGCGGGTGAATTAGAGGTGTTTACCTTGCAGATGACAGCAGCGGCCACCGATGGACAACAGTAATGGCGGATGCAAATTTTTTGAATTGCAGCGAGACAAAACCGGTTATTGTGTACCACCGAAATTTTTGAATATCATTATGGAGGGGGAGAACAGGGGCGGAAAGGAGGGGGATGAGAAAGGAGAGGAGGGGGAGAGGAGGAGAGGGAATAGAGGCGGGAAGGAGGGGGAAGGTATGAAGAAGGGTGTGGGCGAGGTTTGTGAGTTGGTGATGGGGTTTCTGGAAAGACTGGTGTTGGGGTTGCTGAAGACGTGTTCCTGGTTTCTGGAAAATTGGTGTTGTGGTTTTTGGAAGACGGGTTTGTTGTGGTTGCTGGAAGACTGGTGTTCTGGTTTCTGGAAAACTGGTTGGGTTCTGAAGACTGGTGTTGTGGTTGCTGGAAACGATGTTGTGTTCTGGAAGAACTAGTGTGTGGTTAAACTGGAAAACTTTGTTGGGTTGTGGAAGACTGGTGTTGTGGTTGCGGAAAGACTGGGCATTGTGGTTGCTGAAGATTGGTATTGTGTTGCGGAAGACTGGTGTTTTTGTTCGGGAAAAGACGGGTGTTTGGGTTTGCTGGAAGACATGGTTGTGTTGCTGGAAGACTGGGTTTGTTTTGCTGGAAGACTGGTGTGATTGCAGGAAGACGGTGTTGTGTTGCTGGAAAAACTGGTATTGGGGGTTTGCTGGAAGAGTGGTGTTGTGGTTGCGGGAAGCGGGTGTTGTTGGTTGCTGGAAGACTGTTTGTGTTGCTGGAAGACTGTTGTTTGTTTGCTGGACCTGGATGTTGCTGAAACTGGTATTGGGTTGCTGGAAGAGTGGTGTTGGGGTTTTGCGGAAGACTGGTGTTGTGTTGCTGAAGCTGGTTGTGTTGCGAAGGCTTGGTTGTTGCGGGAAGACTGGTGTTGTGATTGCTGAAGACTTGTTGTGGTTGCTGGGGAAGACTAGGTTGTGTACTGAAAACTGTGTTGGGTTTGCTGGAAAGACTGGTGTTGGTTGCTGGAAACTGGTCATTGTGGTTGCGGGAAGATTTGGTATTGTGGTTGCTGGAAAAACTGGGAGTTGTTGTGGAAGACTGGTGTTGTAAATTGCTGGAAGACTTGTGTTTGGTTGCTGGAAACTGGTGTTGGGGTTTTCTGGAAACTGGTGTTGGATGTGCTGAAAAACTGGTGTTTGGTTGCGGGAGACTGGTATTGTGGTTGCGGAAAGTGGTGTTGTGGTTGCTGGAAGACTGGTTTTTGGTTCGAAGACTGTTTGGGTTCTGGAAGAACTGGTGTTGTGATTGCGGAACACTGGTTTTAGGGTTTTCTGGAAGACGGTATGTGTTGCTGGAAGATGTGTTGTGGTGCTGGAAACGTGTTTGGTTGCTAGAAGGCTGGTGTTGTGGTTGCTGGAAGGCTGGTGTTTGTGTTGCGGAGACTGGTGTGTGTTGCTGGAAGACTTGTGTTTGTTGCTGAAGACTGGTGTTATGGTTGCTCGACAGGCTGTGTTGGGTTGCTGAAGACTGTGTGTGATGCTGGAAGACTTATTGTGTTGTGGTGCTGGAAGACTGATGTTGTGGTGCTGGAAGACTGGTTGTATTACAGGAAGACTGGTGTTGTATTTGCTGGAAGACTGGTATTGTGTTGCTGGAAAGTGTGTTGTGGTGCAGAAGACGTGTTTGTTGGGCACTGGAAGTCTAGTGTTGTGGTTGCTGGAAGACTGAGTTGTGATGCGAAGACTGGTAGTTGTGGTTGCGGAAGACTGGTGTTTGTTGCAAAACGATGTGGTTGCTGGAAGACTGGTGTTGTGGTTACTGAAGACTGGTGTGTGGTTGCTGAAGACTGGTGTATGTGGTTGCTGAAGACTATGTTGTGATTGCTGGAAGAACTGTTTGTGAAGCTGAACGTGTTGTGTTGCTGGAAGACTGGTGTTGTGTTGCTGGAAAGACTGGTGTTGTGGTTACTGGAAGACTGGTGTTTGTTATGCTGGAAAACTGGTGTTGTGATGCTGAGACGTTTGTGATTGCTGAAGACTGTGTTGGGGTGGAAGACTGGTGTATGGTTGCTGAAAACTAGGTGTTGTGATTGCTGGAAGACGTGGTTGTTGGTTGTGGAAGACTGGTGTTGTGTTACTGAAGACTGGTGTTGTGAGTTGCTGGAAGACTGTTGTTGTGATTGCTGGAAGACTGTGGTGTGATTGCTGGAAGACTGGTGTTGTGGGTTGCTGAAGACGGTGTTGTGGTTGCTGGAAGACTGTGTGTTGGTTGCTGGAAGACTGGTGTTGTGATTGCTGGATAGACGTTTGATGATTGCTGGAAGACTGGTGTTGTATTATGGTAAAGACTGATGGTGGTTGCTGAAGATTGGTGTTGTGGTTACTGGAAACTAGTGTTGTGGTTGCTGGAAGACTGGTGTTTGTGGTTGCTGGAAGGCTGTGTTTGGGTTTGCTGAAGACTGGTGTTGGACTGCTGGATGACTTGTGTGGTTGCTGAAGACTGGTGCTATGGTTGCTGGAAGCGGTGTTGTGGTTGCTGGAAGACTGTGTTGTGATTGCTGCGGAGACTTGTGTTGTGGTTGCTGGAACTGATGTTGTGTTGCTGGAAGACTGGTGTTGTAGATTACTGGAAGACGTGTTGTATTGCTGAAGACTGGAATTGTCGGTTGCTGGAAGAGTGGTGTTTGGTTGCGGAAGACAGTGGTTGTGTAGCTTGAAAGTCTATGTGTGGTTGCTGAAGACTAGGTGTTGTGATTGCTGGAAGACTGGTGTTTGTGGATTGCTGATGAGAGGACTGGAGTTGTGGTGCTAGAAGACTGGTATTGAGTTGCTGGAAGACTGGTGTTATGGTTACTGAAGACTGGTGTGTGATTGCTGGAAGACGGTGTTGTGGTTCTGGATAGACTGGGTTTTGTTCTGGAAGACTGGTGTTGTGGTTACTGAAGACTGGTGTTGTGGTTGCTGGAAGACGGTGTGTGGTTGCTGGAAGACATGGCGTTGTGGTTGCTGGAAGACATGGTGTTGTGATTGCTGAAGACGGTGTTGTGTGTGCTGGAAGACTGGTCTTGTAGGGATTGCTGGAAGACTGGTGTTGTGGTTGCTGGAAGACTGGTGTTGTGGTTGCTGGAAGACTGGTGTTGTGGTTGCTGGAAGACTGGTGTTGTGATTGCTGGAAGACTGGTGTTGTGATTGCTGGAAGACAGGTGTTGTGATTGCTGGAGAGACTGGTGTTGTGGTTGCTGGAGACTGGTGTTGTGGTTCTGGAAGACTGGGGTTGTGGTTTGCTGAAGACTGGTGTGGATGCTGGAAGACTGGTGTTGTGATTGCTGGAAGACTTGTGTTGTGGTTGCTGGAAGACTGGTGTTGTGGTTGCTGGAAAACTGGTGTTGTGATTGCTGGAAGACGGTGTTGTGGTTGCTGAAGACTGGTGTTGTGGTTACTGGAAGACTGGGTTGTGGTTGCTGGAAAACTGGTTTGTGATTGCTGGAAGACTGGTGTTGGATTGCTGGAAACGGTGTTGTGGTTGCTGGAAGACTGGTGTTGTGGTTGCTGGAAGACTGGTGTTGTGGTTGCTGGAAGACTGGTGTTGTGATTGCTGGAAGACTGGTGTTGTGATTGCTGGAAGACTGGTGTTGTGATTGCTGGAAGACTGGTGTTGTGGTTGCTGGAAGATGGAGTGTTGTGGTTTCGGGAAGACTGGTTTGTGGTTGCTGGAAGACTGGTGTTGTGGTTGCTGGAAGACTGGTTTTGGTGGTTGCTGGAAGACGGTGTTGTGGTTGCTGGAAGACTGGTGTTGTGTTGCTGAAGACTGTGTTGTGTTGCGAAGGACTGGTGTTGTGGTTGCTGGAAAGACTGGTGTTGTGGTTTGCTGGAAGACTGGTGTTGTGATTGCTGGAAGACTGGTGTTGTGATTGCTGGAAGACTGGTGTTGTGATTGCTGGAAGACTGGTGTTGTGGTTGCTGGAAGACTGGTGTTGTGGTTACTGGAAGACTGGTGTTGTGGTTGCTGGAAGACTGGTGGTGTGGTTGCTGGAAGATGGTTGTGATGCTGGAAGACTGGTGTTGTGATTGCTGGAAGACTGGTGTTGTGGTTGCTGGAAGACTGGTGTTGTGGTTACTGGAAGACTGGTGTTGTGGTTGCTGGAAGACTGGTGTTGTGGTTGCTGGAAGACTGGTATTGTGGTTGCTGGAAGACTGGTGTTGTGGTTGCTGGAAGACTGGTGTTGTGGTTGCTGGAAGACTGGTGTTGTGGCTGTGGAAGACTGGTGTTGTGTTCTGGAAGACTGGTGTTGTGGTTACTGGAAGACTGGTGTTGTGGTTACTGGAAGACTGGTGTTTTGCTGGAAGACTGGTGTTGTGGTTGCTGGAAGACTGGTGTTGTGGTTGCTGGAAGACTGGTGTTTTGGTTACTGGAAGACTGGTGTTGTGGTTGCTGGAAGACTGGTGTTTTGGTTACTGGAAGACTGGTGTTTTGGTTACTGGAAGACTGGTGTTGTGGTTGCTGGAAGACTGGTGTTGTGGTTGCTGGAAGACTGGTGTTGTGGTTGCTGGAAGACTGGTGTTGTGGTTGCTGGAAGACTGGTGTTGTGGTTGCCTCCACACTACCACTGCTCCACAACTCTCCCACAGGAAACATCACTAGATTTTTTTTTAATCTGAAATATTTGGGAGCGAGCCGCGGGGGCGTTGACCCCCGAACCCCCCTCCAGATTTTTATAGTTTTACGCTCAATTGCAACAAACTGTAAGGTTCCTCTATTTTAAACCAATTTTCGGACCCTCTTTAATTATTAAGTCGCGATAATGGTCCAAAACTTAGAGTGGCCTCTATCTCTCTCTCTCTCTGTCTTCAAATATCCCTTCTAGGAAGGTGTCTTGACCTTGTTGTGGGCGCTCTTGATCCCAGAAACTGGAGTGATCCTTCCATAAATCGCTCCTTAATACCTCTCATCTCCCTGGTGCTATGTGACCCCAGTGAGTTTAACACTTCTTCTTAATTAACGTATAAAAAAGTGAAGCTCTTCATTGACTCGGGTGTTGGTGTAAACATTGCATGGTCGAGTCTCCCCCTGCAAGGGCTTGTCTGTAGCCATGTCAGTGGAGCTAGCTAGGCTCAGCACAGTGGTCAACATGAGATGGCGCGGGAGAGCACACTGCATGCTAGGCTCAACGAAGTGCTGCAAGGATTATGCTTACAGGCTCTTCCTGCCCACCTGTGCTCTTCCTGCCCACCTGTGCTCTTCCTGCCCACCTGTGCTGTTCCTGCCCACCTCTCACATTCTTTTGTGTAAAGGTGAATAAGAAAGACGAGTGTTTATAGTGAGACGAAGTAGTCCCTCACTGGCCTTCTCTGAGAAAACCGAGAACATCATCAAGAGGGACATTAATGAAGAGAAACTCAACATCAAGACATTGATTCTTACCGGTCGGATGTGGCCGAACACGTTCGATGAAGTCTTGAGAGTGACGGAGGTGAGTAGTGGAAAAAGAACCAAGAACAGGAGTGAGAGTTTTGGTCAGCCAGGAAGCAAGAGGATAAAAAAATCAGAACCTCATAGAGAGAAATCTGTTTTTTTATGGGGACGTAGAGGTATACCAGTTATAGACAGAGACAGAGACAGACAGCACTGAAACGTTGAACAAGATCAAGGTCAGGAGGATAGAGATTAGAGTACAAAGTTTAAGGCTAAAAGTTCTCTTGATGCGATCCAGAATGCTAGACACAAGAGAAGTGTAGGTGCGTGAGCCAGAGAACACAGTTTCAGAATTTCGGTCATCCAGACGATTAAGGACAAGCACTAAATTGCCTTTGTCAGACAGTAAGATCCAAGTGAAGGACTAGTTGACAGCGCCCATGAAGGTGATGATTCTTAGGAAAACTACTATCAAGAGCAGGAATGAGAACACCAGAAATTGTAGACATCAGTAGTTCCACCACTACTACTATTACGACTACTACTACTACTACCACTACTACCTCTACCCACGTGACACTTCACCTGACTCCTGCCACTATACATACGCGTTTTCTAGTTTTCTCTGTATTAGGACTGAAGAAGTCACTCGTGGCGAAACGTTTCCTTTAATAAATGTCCTGAACTGTACATAGTCTTTTTCCATGTCTTGTCAGTATCACCATACAGTTTCCTCATATCAGGGATACTTGTGGGAGTGGCGAAAGGAATCAAAAAAGCTGATCAGATCATGCCAGCTGAGGACCTGGCGAAGTTCAGGTCGATGTTGGGAGAGTGTGACAAGCCACAGACTAGCAACGT
>NC_069430.1:32894407-32899407 GCF_026875155.1 Cherax quadricarinatus | reverse complement strand
GTAATTGACTGCAGCGCAGTAAATAAGCTACACCATTACACACGATGATTAAATTTTATGGACCTCCTACCTGCTACCTGAGAGATATTAATACCCGACCCAAACATGTCCTAATTAGGCCAACACCTGTGTTCCTGGATGCAAGACCAACGCCTGTGTTCCTGGACGCAAGACCAACACCTGTGTTCCTGGACGCAAGACCAACGCCTGTGTTCCTGGATGCAAGACCAACACCTGTGTTCCTGGTCGCAAGACCAACACCTGTGTTCCTGGACGCAAGACCAACGCTGTGTTCCTGGATGCAAGACCAACACCTGTGTTCCTGGTCGCAAGACCAACGCCTGTGTTCCTGGATGCAAGACCAACACCTGTGTTCCTGGTCGCAAGACCAACGCCTGTGTTCCTGGTCGCAAGACCAACGGCTGTGTTCCTGGTCGCAAGACCAATCACCTGTGTTCCTGGACGCAAGACCAACGCCTGTGTTCCTGGACGCAAGACCAACACCTGTGTTCCTGGATGCAAGACCAACGCCTGTGTTCCTGGACGCAAGACCAACACCTGTGTTCCTGGATGCAAGACCAACGCCTGTGTTCCTGGATGCAAGACCAACACCTGTGTTCCTGGTCGCAAGATCAACGCCTGTGTTCCTGGTCGCAAGACCAACGGCTATGTTCCTGGTCGCAAGACCAACACCTGTGTTCCTGGACGCAAGACCAACGCCTGTGTTCCTGGACGCAAGACCAACACCTGTGTTCCTGGATGCAAGACCAACGCCTGTGTTCCTGGATGCAAGATCAACGCCTGTGTTCCTGGACGCAAGATCAACGCCTGTGTTCCTGGACGCAAGACCAACACCTGTGTTCCTGGATGCAAGACCAACGCCTGTGTTCCTGGACGCAAGACCAACACCTGTGTTCCTGGACGCAAGACCAACACCTGTGTTCCTGGATGCAAGACCAACGCCTGTGTTCCTGGACGCAAGACCAACACCTGTGTTCCTGGATGCAAGACCAACGCCTGTGTTCCTGGTCGCAAGACCAACGCCTGTGTTCCTGGTCGCAAAAACAACACCTGTGTTCCTGGACGCATGATCACCACCTGTGTTCCTGGACGCAAGATCAACACCTGTATTCCTGGACGTAAGATCAACAGCTGTTTTCTGCATGCAAAGCCAACACCTGCGTCCCCGGCGTAAGGTTAAACACTTGTCTTCTGGACGCAAGACCAACACCTGTGATCCAGTTACTTGACTGCATTTAAAGCGTAGATTTAAAGTGTGGATTTAAAGCATACCTGGAGTTTACCTGGAGAGAGTTTCGGGGGTCAACGCCCCCGCGGCCCGGTCTGTGACCAGGCCTCCATAGGCTGAAAGAGTGGATTTAAATCACAGACTTGCAGAGGCTACCTACCGTACATTACAAGCTGCAAGCGAGACAGACATACATTAAGCTTACTGAGTGGCAATAACATTGAGCATAATGCTCACTGAGTGGTAACAACATTGAGCATAACGCTCACTGAGTGGCCAACAAGCTTCACTGCAATTAAAGTAATTAGGCCTAGGGAAGGCGAGGCAATAATCTCCTGTCCGAGGACGAGGAGGGGCAGCTCCTCTTCCTCGGATCAAGAGCCCAAAACCACAAAAAAGCTGAATAATAACAATAACAATAATAATAATAATAATAATAATAATAATAATAGTAATAATAATAATATAAAATTATCTTTTTGGCCGGATGTGATAATTTACGTTGAATATAATTGTTTCTGATTGCATATAATATTATATTTTTGATGAATTGTAATTATTCTATAATTATGCTTACGGTGGTGTAAACTATGTATATAATGTGCTAATATGTGTTTGTTGGAGGGTGTTAGACAACACCTGTGTGTCACTGTGTTTGTTGGAGGGTGTTAGACAACACCTGTGTGTCACTGTGTTGGTTGAAGGGTGTTAGACAACACCTGTGTGTCACTGTGTTTGTTGGAGGGTGTTAGACAACACCTGTGTGTCACTGTGTTGGTTGAAGGGTGTTAGATCAACACCTGTGTGTCACTGTGTTGGTTGAAGGGTGTTAGACAACACCTGTGTGTCACTGTGTTTGTTGAAGGTGTTAGACAACACCTGTGTGTCACTGTGTTTGTTGAAGGGTGTTAGACAACACTGTGTGTCACTGTGTTTGTTGAAGGGTGTTAGACAACACCTGTGTGTCACTGTGTTGGTTGAAGGGTGTTAGACAACACCTGTGTGTCACTGTGTTTGTTGAAGGGTGTTAGACAACACCTGTGTGTCACTGTGTTGGTTGAAGGGTGTTAGACAACACCTGTGTGTCACGTGTTTGTTGAGGGTGTTAGACAACACCTGTGTGTCACTGTGTTGGTTGAAGGGTGTTAGATAACACCTGTGTGTCACTGTGTTGGTTGAAGGGTGTTAGACAACACCTGTGTGTCACTGTGTTTGTTGAAGGGTGTTAGACAACACCTGTGTGTCACTGTGTTTGTTGAAGGGTGTTAGACAACACCTGTGTGTCACTGTGTTTGTTGAAGGGTGTTAGACAACACCTGTGTGTCACTGTGTTGGTTGAAGGGTGTTAGACAACACCTGTGTGTCACTGTGTTTGTTGAAGGGTGTTAGACAACACCTGTGTGTCACTGTGTTGGTTGAAGGGTGTTAGACAACACCTGTGTGTCACTGTGTTTGTTGAAGGGTGTTAGACAACACCTGTGTGTCACTGTGTTGTTGAAGGGTGTTAGACAACACCTGTGTGTCACTGTGTTTGTTGAAGGGTGTTAGACAACACCTGTGTGTCACTGTGTTGGTTGAAGGGTGTTAGACAACACCTGTGTGTCACTGTGTTTGTTGAAGGGTGTTAGACAACACCTGTGTGTCACTGTGTTGGTTGAAGGGTGTTAGACAACACCACTGTGTTGGGGGTCACTGTGTTTGTTGAAGGGTGTTAGACAACACCTGTGTGTCACTGTGTTGGTTGAAGGTGTTAGACAACACCTGTGTGTCACTGTGTTGGTTGAAGGGTGTTAGACAACACCTGTGTGTCACTGTGTTGGTTGAAGGGTGTTAGACAACACCTGTGTGTCACTGTGTTGGTTGAAGGGTGTTAGACAACACCTGTGTGTCACTGTGTTGGTTGAAGGGTGTTAGACAACACCTGTGTGTCACTGTGTTGGTTGAAGGTGTTAGACAACACCTGTGTGTCACTGTGTTGGTTGAAGGGTGTTAGACAACACCTTGTGTGTCACTGTGTTGGTTGAAGGGTGTTAGACAACACCTGTGTGTCACTGTGTTTGTTGAAGGGTGTTAGACAACACCTGTGTGTCACTGTGTTGGTTGAAGGGTGTTAGACAACACCTGTGTGTCACTGTGTTGGTTGAAGGGTGTTAGACAACACCTGTGTGTCACTGTGTTGTTGAAGGGTGTAGACAACACCTGTGTGTCACTGTGTTGGTTGAAGGGTGTTAGACAACACCTGTGTGTCACTGTGTTGGTTGAAGGGTGTTAGACAACACCTGTGTGTCACTGTGTTGGTATGAAAGATGGTAGTGTTAGACAACACCTGTGTGTCACTGTGTTGGTTGAAGGTGTTAGACAACACCTGTGTGTCACTGTGTTGGTTGAAGGGTGTTAGACAACACCTGTGTGTCACTGTGTTGGTTGAAGGGTGTTAGACAACACCTGTGTGTCACTGTGTTGGTTGAAGGGTGTTAGACAACACCTGTGTGTCACTGTGTTGGTTGAAGGGTGTTAGACAACACCTGTGTGTCACTGTGTTGGTTGAAGGGTGTTAGACAACACTTAGTATTAGGATGGGACGATACTGATATCCATTTCTCGGCAGATACGATATTTTTCCTATATATTTTATTACTAAAATCATAATGACTATGTTCTATAGATAAGGGAGAACTTATTGCACAATGGATGATAAATAAAAAACGAAGGTTGACATCTGAGATGACGATGTTGTTGGTCGTTACTTGACCCGTTGTGTTAGTTAATGGGTGTCAAAGGCACTTGTCGATGGTGGTAAGTGTGTGTGTGTGTGTGTGTGTGTGTGTGTGTGTGTGTGTGTGTGTGTGTCTGTGTGTGTGTGTGCGCTCACCTATATGTGGATGCAGCGGTCGATTCATAGCTCCTGGCTCCGCCTTTTCGCTGGTCGCTACTAGGTCCACTCCTCTTCGGCTCCAAGAGCCTTATCGTACTCTTCTCTTATACCTATGTATGGATTACACCTCTACCACTTCAATCCAAATTGTTTCACTTCCTGACAACTCTAAGGCTGAAGAAATACTTCCTAACATCCTTCTGACTCAAGTGAGTTTTCAACTTCCGGTTGTGCCCCTTGTTTTTTTTCCCATCTCTGAAACATTATGTTCCTGTTCACTTTGTGAATTCCCCTCAGTATTTTGTATGTCGTTATCATATTCCCCCTAGTCCTCCTGTCCTCTAGTGTAGTCAGGTTGATTTCTTTTGACCTCTCCTCGTAGGACATTCCCCTTAGCCCCGGGACAAGTCTTGTTGCAAAACTTTGCACTTTCTTTAATTTCTTGGTGTGTTTGACCAGGTGTGGGTTCCATACCGATGTTGCGTACTCCAATATGTGTGTGTGTTTGTGGTGTGTGTGTGTGTGTGTGTGTGTGTGTGTGTGTGTGTGTGTGTGTGTGTGTGTGTGTGTGTGTGTGTGAACGAGCACTCAAAATTTGTGTACATATTGTCAAGATGTGTGTATACGAACACTTAAGACTTAAGTACATACTCTCAAGAGATATGTCTATACACTCACAAGAGATTATTTGTTTACTCATCTAACACCTGACATTTTTCTTCTTAAAACCTCATATAAGACGCAGATTACTTCAAACACCTCTAACTCCATCTTCAATATCTTTTTCTCCTTCTAAGAACATATCTTAGATGCAGTGGTGGCCACTTGAGCAACTGGTTAACACAGATTCCTCCACAAAACATTTCAACTACCTTT
>NC_069430.1:32866907-32889407 GCF_026875155.1 Cherax quadricarinatus | reverse complement strand
TTTTTGAGACTATTTTTTAATTATTCTTTTACGTATACATATAATTCCTGTTTATTTTTTATTGATATTTACAAGAAAAAAATGTTTTCTTTTTTCTTTCAACGTCTTCAAAAAAAAACTCTGTAACTTTCCCACACTTTACGAATCATTGTTTATACTCTTGATTCTCTGTCTCTTCTATTCCTGTTTCAGTACACATTACTAATATGTATATGTATATATATATATATTTTATTGCAGAGGCTTTTTACAATAATCTGACTCCTCCCCCTCCTTCGCGATGACAAGAATTGTGTTGAGACTAGCGTCCTTCACCAATGTTCCAGAGCACTAGATTACGTTCACCACTCGACGTTCTCTCTCGTTCCCACCTCGTTCAGCACACGCTCAATGGCACGATGTCCCTCTCTCGGGGTACTGTGGGTTTTGTATATAAATGCCCACAAGGTGACGAATTAAACACGTGTGCAACATCTGGGTATCTTCATTTGTATCTGTATCGCCATCCAGTGGCTTTATCCATACAATACAAGGGCATCATGTGAAGAATGTAGAACTATTTACAAAAGATGAGGTAATCAGTCTCTCGGTCTTAGAGTTGGTGAACAGCACTGTAGTCCTCAAGACTACGGTGATGAGGGATTGATTACCTCATGTTTTGCATAGTTCTACATCCTACATATTATGTCCTTGTATTGTATTGATAAAGCCACTGGATGGCGAAACGTCTACAAATAAAGATACCCGGTTGTTGCACATGTGTCTGATTCTTCACATGTGGCTCTTCCAGACCATGTTGTAATGCGTACACTTATGTCCAGCATCATGGAAACACATTCGCCCCTCAGCTTAGTTTTCTCTTCAATTCGGATTCTCTGGTCCGTTTCCAAAGCACCGAGATTGGTCACTGACGACGTGCCCACGGACATCAACACTGCCCCTCCCTCCCACGCACACACACGCACACGTACACACGCCTCCGTGCAGCTCTTGCGGTTTCTAGGATTGCGCACTGCCGTCCTGGCCTCGAAGATCACAGTCATCGTCGCTCATAACGTCGTCCTCGTCGTACTCGATCATGGAGAGGTCGTCCTTATCGTCGGTCTTGCCAGACTCGCCCTTGCCACCATCAGCGCTGTTGCTGGGGTTGCTCTTCTTCTGACCTCCGCCAGATTGCTGCTCCTCCTCTTGCTGCACTCTCTTGTGCTTCGTCCTCCGGTTCTGAAACCACACCTTCACCTGCAAGAACAAAACAGTTATTTAGAATCATCAGAACTTAGTTCGGAACCCCCACTTTCTCCTGGAAGGGCAACATAGAGACATTAGAGTCATCAGAACCTGTTCTGGAACCACAGTTTTGTCTGGAAGGACATCAGTTCTGGATTCTGAAGTTTTCTTTTCAACTGGGAAGACAAGACCAATAATCTCGATTCATTACAGAATATTTCTGGAATTACAGTTTCCACTGTAAAGACAAGAGAATTTAGAAACGTTAGCGCTGAGACATGGGAATAAAAAAAGTGGAATTTTGATGTCTAAGAAGTGATTATCTTCTATTTAACAGCGTCGTAAGGCTGTCGTAGTGGCTGTCTTCAAGCGGGAACTTGACAAGTATCACCACATCAATTAGTGAGCAGCTATGCTGGGGTTTGTACTTTGGATTGCGTGTGGCCAGCAGTAACAGCCTGGTTGATCAGGCCTTGATTCACCAGGAGGCCAGGTCTGGGACCGTGCAGCGGGGGCGCTGACCCCCCTGAGGAATTTTTAGTTATTCTTTAGGCCAGTTGGTTATGATAATGCCTTTTATGAACGGTGTCTCGCGCTGTTCACTGTCTTTGCAAGACTTGCTGGGCTAGTGAAGAGGAAACAAGGGTTGAACACCATGTTTTAGTGAGTTAGGTTTCGCCATGCGTAAATCTCTCTACGAAGAGTGAAACGTTGTTATAAGAGAAGTTTGTTCTGCAACCTGTGCAGCTTCCTGTGTACAAAGTGCACATTACTGCTTATTATAAATGGTTTAAAAAACCAACAAATTGATGAATGAGACACTTGTGCAACACTCGTGCAATACTTGTGCAATACTTGTGCAACACTTGGGTATCTTTACTGTGGAAAAGTTCCCCCAGCCAATGGTTTCCTCAGTCCGATAAAGAGCAGAATGGTGGAAATTGAGAAGGAATTTGAGGTAACCAGTCCCTCGGCCTGAAGAGGATGTGTTCAGTCCATCAGTCTTGATAAAAGTTCAGCATATGCTGGTAGAAGCAGGTTCGCCAGGAAGGACCCTGGTCCTGGTCTTCTTTATGTGGTGACCCGGGAACATATGCGCGGAGAAGGGGTTAATATACTGCAGGCTGGTGAGGTGAAGCAGCTGGAGGCGGCGTCACAGGTGGACAAAATCCATTAATGGAAGGAGGTCATGCCTAAAGGTTATTCAAGCGCTGAATAACTTCCTGCATCAAAATTCCAAAATGTTACTGTGTCTGACAGATATCAACTGCATCACCTCACCTCTCTGTAGTACAAAAACCATTTCCCCTCTCATACGTGCATATCCAGGTGAGTATAAATAGGAAGCGCGTCTGTCTGGCGCTCAGCTGGAGGAGGACGATCGAGCCTCCGCCACGTCTTCCACTGAAAGACCCATATGGGTTCAGAGCTTACCACGAATCATTTCATCCGCTCTTATGCTGTACTTATACCAAGACTGATGGACTAGACACACCATCTCCAGGCTGAGGGACTGATAACCTAGAATTCCTCTTCGTCTTTCACTGTTCTCATCTGTACTGGACTGATGAGGCCACTGACTGGCAAAAAGTTTCCGTAATTAAGCTACCCAAGTGCTGGACACTGTCTTATTATTACTAGTTACCTGGACAAAATACAAGCCATGTGTATATCTCATAAGTGTATAACGTACATATATTACTATATATCTTATGTGTGTTTATGTGTGACTTAAGAAGTGTGGCTGCTAATAATCTCCTGGAGTGAAAATTAATTAAAGGCTTAAGATAGCTTAACAAAGCTAAACAGAGCTTTATTATCTTCACAAAGCTTCATAGAGCTTTATCTTCACAGAGCTTTATATAATTTTACCTTCACATAGCTCTATAGAGCTTTATAACCACAGAGTTCTGTAGAGCTTCGTAATCTTCACAGAGTTTCATAATCTTCACAGAGCTCTACAGAATTTCATAATCTTCACAGAGCTCTACAGTCTCATAATCTTCACATAGCTCTATAGAGCTTAATAATATTCACAAGGCTCTAGAGAGCTTCATAATCTTCCCAGAGCTCTATAGAGCTTCATAATCTTCACAGAGCTCTATAGAGCTTCATAATATTAACATAGATCTATAGAGCTGTATAACCTTCACAGAGTTTCATCTTCACAGAGCTCTAGAGAGCTTCATAGTCTTCACAGAGCTCTATAGAGCTTCATAATCTTCACAGAGTTCTACAGAGCTTCATAATCTTCACAGAACTCTATAAAGCGAAACATAGCAGCCAGTAAAGGGAAGTTCTCCCTGTCTGCGTCTTCTCCACGACTGTTGTAGCTTCCTTCGAAAATAAGATTATTCACCTTCACTGTTTCGTGCGTCCCACCCACGAAATTGACGATACATGCATAATGCAACTGCCATTGCTTGCGCTGGGATCAGAAGGTTGCTTGCACCGCCTCTACGAGGAGGAGGAGGAGGAAAAGAAAGAAGAAGAGGAGGAGGAGGAGGAGGAGGAAGAGAAAGAAGAAGAGGAGGAGGAGGAGGATTGAGGAGAAAGGGAGACGGGGGACTAAACTAGTTGTGAATCATTAGGCTTTTTTTTTAATTTTTAGTGGGTGTGTGGGAGAGCTACCTGCTTGGACTCCGTCTGTACAGGGTGTGTGGGAGAGCTACCTGCTTGGACTCCGTCTGTACAGGGTGTGTGGGAGAGCTACCTGCTTGGACTCCGTCTGTACAGGTGTGTGGGAGAGCTACCTGCTTGGACTCCCTCTGTACAGGGTGTGTGGGAGAGCTACCTGCTTGGACTCCGTCTGTACAGGGTGTGTGGGAGAGCTACCTGCTTGGACTCCGTCTGTACAGGGTGTGTGGGAGAGCTACCTGCTTGGACTCCGTCTGTACAGGGTGTGTGGGAGAGCTACCTGCTTGGACTCCGTCTGTACAGGGTGTGTGGGAGAGCTACCTGCTTGGACTCCGTCTGTACAGGGTGTGTGGGAGAGCTACCTGCTTGGACTCCGTCTGTACAGGGTGTGTGGGAGAGCCACCTGCTTGGACTCCGTCTGTACAGGGTGTGTGGGAGAGCCACCTGCTTGGACTCCGTCTGTACAGGGTGTGTGGGAGAGCCACCTGCTTGGACTCCGTCTGTACAGGGTGTGTGGGAGAGCCACCTGCTTGGACTCCGTCTGTACAGGGTGTGTGGGAGAGCTACCTGCTTGGACTCCGTCTGTACAGGGTGTATGGGAGAGCTACCTGCTTGGAGTCCGTCTGTACAGGGTGTGTGGGAGAGCTACCTGCTTGGACTCCGTCTGTACAGGGTGTGTGGGAGAGCCACCTGCTTGGACTCTGTCTGTACAGGGTGTGTGGGAGAGCTACCTGCCTGGACTCCGTCTGTACAGGGTGTGTGGGAGAGCCACCTGCTTGGACTCTGTCTGTACAGGGTGTGTGGGAGAGCTACCTGCTTGGACTCTGTCTGTACAGGGTGTGTGGGAGAGCTACCTGCTTGGACTCCGTCTGTACAGGGTGTGTGGGGGGAGCTACCTGCTTGGACTCTGTCTGTACAGGGTGTGTGGGAGAGCTACCTGCTTGGACTCCGTCTGTACAGGGTGTGTGGGAGAGCCACCTGCTTGGACTCTGTCTGTACAGGGTGTGTGGGAGAGCTACCTGCTTGGACTCCGTCTGTACAGGGTGTGTGGGAGAGCTACCTGCTTGGACTCTGTCTGTACAGGGTGTGTGGGAGAGCTACCTGCTTGGACTCCGTCTGTACAGGGTGTGTGGGAGAGCCACCTGCTTGGACTCTGTCTGTACAGGGTGTGTGGGAGAGCTACCTGCTTGGACTCTGTCTGTACAGGGTGTGTGGGAGAGCTACCTGCCTGGACTCCGTCTGTACAGGGTGTGTGGGAGAGCCACCTGCTTGGACTCTGTCTGTACAGGGTGTGTGGGAGAGCTACCTGCTTGGACTCTGTCTGTACAGGGTGTGTGGGAGAGCTACCTGCTTGGATCCGTCTGTACAGGGTGTGTGGGAGAGCCACCTGCTTGGACTCTGTCTGTACAGAGTGTGTGGGAGAGCTACCTGCTTGGACTCCGTCTGTACAGGGTGTGTGGGAGAGCTACCTGCTTGGACTCCGTCTGTACAGGGTGTGTGGGAGAGCTACCTGCTTGGACTCCGTCTGTACAGGGTGTATGGGAGAGCTACCTGCTTGGACTCCGTCTGTACAGGGTGTGTGGGAGAGCTACCTGCTTGGACTCCGTCTGTACAGGGTGGGGTGGGAGAGCTACCTGCTTGGACTCCGTCTGTACAGGTGTGTGGGAGAGCTACCTGCTTGGACTTTCCCTCTGTACAGGGTGTATGGGAGAGCTACCTGCTTGGACTCCGTCTGTACAGGGTGTGTGGGAGAGCTACCTGCTTGGACTCCGTCTGTACAGGGTGTGTGGGAGAGCCACCTTCTTGGACTCCGTCTGTACAGGGTGTGTGGGAGAGCCACCTGCTTGGACTCCGTCTGTACAAGGTGTGTGGGAGAGCCACCTGCTTGGACTCCGTCTGTACAGGGTGTGTGGGAGAGCCACCTGCTTGGACTCCGTCTGTACAGGGTGTGTGGGAGAGCCACCTGCTTGGACTCTGTCTGTACAGTAAATTTCATATGCTTCGCCTGATCGGTTCTTCGGGATTCTTTGTTGAGGTTCCTGAATGGTGTTCCTGCTTGTTGTTTTTTTTCCCACTGTATTCCGCTTCTGATCCTTTGTCTTTTTTCCGACCATTTGCATATTGCGGTCTAATTCTAACAGCCACGTGTCAGATAAGCCTTGCGTTCAGTCCACGTATTCTGGTGGACTTCCCTGTCTTATGGAGACGGTTCCTGGTGAGTCCTTCAAACTGGAGAGTCCTGTTCTGAGTCCAGGGATCCTGAGGACTCGAAACACGTCACTCATGTCCTTTAAGTTGACGAAAAATGAGTATTTCAGTGGTAACACCTAGAGTGCCTCAACACACACACACACACACACACACACACACACACACACAATCGGTCTGACGATACTGGAGGACAGGAGGGTCAGGGGAGACATGATAACAACATACAAAATACTGCGTTTAATTCGACAATGTGGACAGAGACAGGATGTTCGAACTGGGACACAGAAACAAGGGGGTCACAAGTGGAAGCTGATGACTCAGATAAGTCAAAGGGATGTTAAGAAGTATTTCTTCAGCCACAGAGTTGTTAGGAAGTGGAATAGTCTAGCAAGCGATATAGTGGAGGCAGGAACGAACCATACATAGTTTTAAGACGAGGTATGATAAAGCTCATTTAGCAGGGAGAGGGAAGACCCAGTAGCGGTCAGAGAAGAGGCGGGGCCAGGAGCTGAGTCTCGACCACCACCACTACCACCACCACCACCACCACCACCACCACCACCACCACCACCACTACCACCACCACCACCACTACCTCCACCACCACCACCACCACCACTACCACCACCACCACCACCATCACAACCACAACCACCCACCACCACCACCATCGCAACCCACAACCACACCACCACCACCATCACAACCACAACCACCACCACCACCACTACCCACCACCACCACCATCACCACCACCACATCACACCACCACACCCCACCAACCACCACCACCACCACCACTAACCACCACCACCACCACCACCACACACCACACCACACAACCACACCCCACCACACCCACCACTACCACCACCACCATCACAACACACAACCACCACACCACCACCACCACCACCACCACCCACTAAACCACCACCACCATCACAAACCACCACCACCACCACCACCACACCACCACTCACACCACCACCACCATCACAACCCCACCACACCACCACCACCACCACCACCACACAACCACCACCACCACCACCACACAACCACCACCACCACCACCACACACCACCACCACCACCACCACACAACCACAACCACCACCACCCACCACCACCACACCACACAACCACCACACCACCACCACCACCACAACAACCACACCACCCACCACCACCACCACCACCCACAACCACCACCACCACCATCACAACCACCACCACCACCACCACACACCACCACACACCACCACCATCACAACCACAACCACCCACCAACCACCACCACCACCACCACCACCACACACACACAACCACCACCACCAACCACCACCACCACACACACCACCACCACCACACACCACCACCACCCACCACCACCACACCACCACCACACCACCACCACACACCACACCACCACCAACAAACCACCCACCACCACCACACCATCACACACCACAACCACCACCACCACACAACCACCACACCCACCACCACCAACCACCACCACCACCACCACACACCACACAACCACAAACCACCACCACATCCACCATCACAACCACAAAACCCACAACAACATACACCACCCACACCACCACCAACCACCACCACCACCACCATCACAACCACCACCACCAACACCACCATCCACCACACAACCACCATCACAACCACCACACCACCACCACCAACTACCACCACCACCACCACCACAATCTCCACCATCACAACCACCACCACCACACCATCACAACCACCACCAACACCACCACCACCACCATCACAAACCACACACACCACCACCACCACACCACACCATCACAACACAACCACCAAAAGACACACCAACGAACACATCACTTAATAAACGCACGAAGAAACAACATCAAAAAAGCACACCATCAAGCACACCAACAAACACCCACCAACAAACACACCACCACAAAACACACCACAATAAAACGACACCAGTCAACACGTCAACAAACACACCAAAAGACACACTACTAATAAACGCACCACCAACAAATACACCAACACACCAACAAACACACCACTAACAAATTCATCAACAAACGCACCACCATCAACACACCACCAACAAACACACTACCAATACACTACATCAACACATCACTAACACACATCACCAACAAACACCCCAACAAACACACCAACACACACATCACCAACAAACACATCACTAACACACACCACCAACAAACACACTGTTGCAACCCCTGAATGGGTCACAATGTATATAATGTATATTACCTTTTCATATAATTTTATATTGCTTATATTTGCGATAATAGCTAAATCGTAAATGTATTGCTTTATATTATTATTTGACTTAGTTATGTTGTTAGGTAGGATGTAACATATTATGTGCTCATAGTTCAAGTCTTGATTGTCTAACTACTGTAATTATCGCTCATTGCTTGTTACTCTGCCGGCTTCTCGTTGTTGCTGGGCAGCAACTGTCCACGGAGCTATCACGTGATCGAGGGGGGGGGGTGTTCTCACCTCGCCTGAAGTAGTCAGTCTGGTCTAGACTCGCTTGGTGGTTGGACGTATTCCTGACAAGAAGTGCCTAATTCTCCCTTATTGGCCCTTGTTGGAAGATCGTCTCTGTAGCTTTCTTGTTAGTTCTGTAGAACTCTGTTGTTCACAGAACATTGTATAGACTTAGTGATTTTCGACGTTGTACTGAGGTTGTGTGTCGCATAGACACTCTGAGCAACTCAGGTCCTGAGCTGTAGCTTCTGACCTAACTTGTACTGGTATGTGTACTGTCACAGTCGGGGATTTTCTTATGCTGAACTTAGATTCAGTAGTATGGGAGTTTTGTGACTTTTGTGGAGGATCTGCTGATGGTCCCTACTTAGAGTCGTTATATTATCTCCTTGTTCCTGATTCTGTGTCGCATTTGCTTGTTATATTGCTATTGGGCTTAGCATTCTTTTTATTGTTCAAGCAGACTGTTCTGACTGCCAGTTGGTCAAGAGCTTAGTTTATGTGAGGACTTTCTCAGTCACTTGTTTAAGTCTAGTCGAGTCTTGAGACATAACGAACTACTTAGAGCACTTACACACATACTTACTTGTACTTATTTGCAATAACTTATTAAATGTTAATGTACCAGACGGTACTTAAGACTTATAAATGTGATATGTGCTTCCAGCACAATACTACTGTACACGAGAGAAGTGATTAATATTATTTTGATTACTGTGATTAATTTAATTTAATTTAATTTAATATACGCCTAGACAATTTAATTAATAAATTTATTAAATTTTAATTTCTCTAGTTAGTAGCCTACCAGTTGTAATCCTGAAGCACTAATAATTCTTATTGAATTCTACTGGATAATTGGACCAGGATACTGACTACTTGTTACGAAAACCCAGTAACAGGCTGGATGCTGGAAGGGCAGTCCTTTCTAGTATTCACTGGAGATCTCTAAGCTTTTTAGAATCGCATTTTTTGTAACACACACCACCAACAAACACATCACCAGCAAACACACCACCAACAAACACACCAACAAACACACCACCAACAAATACACCACCAACAAACACACCAACACGCACATCACCAGCAAACACATCAACAAACACACCAACAAACACATCAACAGCAAACACGCCAACAAACACACCAACACACATATCACCAACAAACACATCTACAAACACACCACCAACACACACATCACCAACAAACACATCAACAAACACACCACCAAGAAACACATCAACAAACACATCACCAACAAACACACCAACAACAAACACACTTACGAGCACACCACCAACACACACATCACCAACAAACACATCAACAAACACACCACCAACAAACACATCACCAACAAACACATCACCAACAAACACACCACCAACAAACACACCAACACACACACATCACCAACAAACACATCAACGAACACATCAACAAACACACCACCAACAAACACATCACCAACAAACACACCACCAACAAACACACCAACACACACATCACCAACAAACACATCAATGAACACACCACTAACAAACACAACAAGGACAGGCAACATTGGCGGCAGTGTTGCCAGGTAAGACCACGACGGAAACACTAAATTTTGATAATAGAGACACACAACTGTCATACATCAGTTGTAATCAATGTTTGGTATCACTTAGGGGGTGAAGAGCACTCCAAAGGGGTGACAGCAACAGCTGGTACTGTGAGGGGTGACAGCAACAGCTGGTACTGTGAGGGGTGACAACAACAGCTGGTACTGTGGGAGGGGTTACAACAACAGCTGATATTGTGAGGGGTGACAACAACAGCTGGTACTGTGAGAGGTGACAGCATTATCTGGTACTGTGAGGGGGGGTGACAACAACAGCTGGTTCTGTGAGGTGACAACAACAGCTGGTACTGTGAGAGGTGAAAATAACAGCTGGTACTCTGAGGGGGGTGACAATAACAGGTGGTACTGTGAGGGATAACAGTAACAGCTGGTACTGTGAGGGAGTGACAACAACAGCTGGTACTGTGAGGGATGACAGCATCATCTGGTACTATGAGGAGGTGACAACAACAGCTGGTACTGTGAGGGGTGACAGCATCATCTGGCACTGTGAGGGGTGACAACAACAGCTGGTACTGTGAGGGGTGACAACATCATCTGGTACTGTGAGGGGGTGACAACAACAGCTGGTACTGTGAGGGGTGACAACAACAGCTGGTACTGTGAGGGGTGACAACAGCTGGTACTGTGAGGGGTGACAGCATCATTTGATACTGTAAGGGGTGACAACAACAGCTGGTACTGTGAGAAGGTGACAACACCTGGTATTGTGAGGGGTGACAGTAACAGCTGGTACTGTGAGGGGGTGACAACAGGTGGTACTGTGAGGGTTGACAGTAACAGCTGGTGCTGTGAGGGGTGACAACAACAGCTGGTACTGTGAGGGATGACAGTAACAGCTGGTACTGTGAGGGGTGACAACAACAGCTGGTACTGTGAGGTGACAACAACAGGTGGTACTGTGAGGGGTGACAACAACAGCTGGTACTGTGAGGAGGTGACAACAACAGGTGGTACTGTGAGGGGTGACAGTAACAGCTGGCACTGTAAGGGGTGACAGCATCATCTGGTACTGTGAGGGGGTGACAACAACAGCTGGTACTGTGAGGGGTGACAGCAACAGCTGGTACTGTGAGGGGTGACTGCATCATCTGGTACTGTGAGAGGTGACTGCAACAGCTGGTACTGTGAGGGGTGACAGCAACAGCTGGTACTGTGAGGGGTGACTGCAACATCTGGTACTGTGAGGGGTGACAGCAACAGCTGGTACTGTGAGGGGTGACTGTAACATCTGGTACTGTGAGGGGTGACAGCAACAGCTGGTACTGTGAGGTGTGACAGTATCATCTGGTACTGTGAGAGGTGACAACATCATCTGGTACTGTGAGGGGTGACAACAGCTGGTACTGTGGGGGTGACAACAGCTGGTATTGTGAGGGGTGACAGCAACAGCTGGTACTGTGAGGGGTGACAACAACAGGTGGTGCTGTGAGGGGTGACAACAACAGGTGGTGTTGTGAGGGGTGACAACAACAGCTAGTACTGTGAGGGGTGACAACAACAGGTGGTGCTGTGAGGGGTGACAACAACAGCTAGTACTGTGAGGGGTGACAGCAACAGCTGGTACTGCGAAAGGAGAAGACCACAGTAGAGGGGAGACAGCAACAGCTGGTACAGAGAGAGGAGAGAATATCAGAAGGGACAGTAACAGAAGGATGTAAGCCCTTACTGCATTCACTGATACCTTCACCTCCACGGTGGCCTCACTGCTTTCATTCACACTTCATTCACGAAAGAAAAAATGGAAAAAACAACTTTTGATACCCTGTCCACTGTAAACAGAGGCTACGCCAACGAATTCGCTTTAAGCGGAGACGCTGTGTCAGCCAGCAGTTCGCTATAAGCGATAAAATATCATTCTGTTATATATCGAATTCTTCCTGAATAACTCTTATATTTGGTATTATAAGTGGCTGGAACAATTCACAACTGACTTACAAACTCACAATACCGTGGCTGGAACAATTCACAACTGACTCACAAACTCACAATACCGTGGCTGGAACAATTCACAACTGACTCACAAACTCACAATACCGTGGCTGGAACAATTCACAACTGACTCACAAACTCACAATACCGTGGCTGGAACAATTCACAACTGACTCACAAACTCACAATACCGTGGCTGGAACAATTCACAACTGATCCACAAACTCACAATACCGTGGCTGGAACAATTCACAACTGATCCACAAACTCACAATACCGCGGCTGGAACAATTCACAACTGATCCACAAACTCACAATACCGTGGCTGGAACAATTCACAACTGACTCACAAACTCACAATACCGTGGCTGGAACAATTCACAACTGATCCACAAACTCACAATACCGTGGCTGGAACAATTCACAACTGATCCACAAACTCACAATACCGCGGCTGGAACAATTCACAACTGATCCACAAACTCACAATACCGTGGCTGGAACAATTCACAAACTGATCCACAAACTCACAATACCGCGGCTGGAACAATTCACAACTGATCCACAAACTCACAATACCGTGGCTGGAACACATTCACAACTGATCCACAAACTCACAATACCGTGGCTGGAACAATTCACAACTGATCCACAAACTCACAATACCGTGGCTGGAACAATTCACAACTGATCCACAAACTCACAATACCGCGGCTGGAACAATTCACAACTGATCCACAAACTCACAATACCGTGGCTGGAACAATTCACAACTGATCCACAAAAATCACAATACCGTGGCTGGAACAATTCACAACTGACTCACAAACTCACAATACCGTGGCTGGAACAATTCACAACTGATCCACAAACTCACAATACCGTGGCTGGAACAATTCACAACTGATCCACAAACTCACAATACCGTGGCTGGAACAATTCACAACTGATCCACAAACTCACAATACCGTGGCTGGAACAATTCACCAGCAAGTTACACTTAGAGAGGAAGATATAGACGACATTTCGATCTCTCCTGAACCATTATCAATCGTGAGTTGGATCCAGAATGCACCGAAATCTGCCTTAAATCTTCCTCTCTAAGCGTAACTATTTCCCGAGTGTATATCCAAGGTATATCAGAAGTGCATACCCAAGGTATCCCTGAAATACATATCCAAGGTATTCCTGAAGTGCATACCCAAAATATCCCTGAAGTGCATACCCAAAGGCATCCCTGAAGTGCATACCCAATGTATCCCAGAAGTGCATACCGAAGGTATCACTGAAGTGCATACCCAAGCTATCTGTGAAGCTGTGTACTATATCTGCGAATACTACAAGGAAGGATGATACCTGGAGGATTTTTGGGGGTCGACGCCCCCCAGAGTCAGGTCCCACACCAGGCCTACGATGAAGCTGGACGGAGAAATGAACGACGAAGGATTAATGAAGGATAAGCACAGGCAGGGAGTAAAGCATTTAATGTGACGTTTCGCCCTGTTGGAAGTACCGTTGCAGTATTATGGGAAGTACTGTGACAGTACTGTGGGAAGTACCGTTACATACTATGGGAAGTACTGTGACAGTACTGTGGAAAGTACCGTTACATACTATGGGAAGTACTGTGACAGTACTTCCCACATACTATGGGAAGTACCGTGGCAGTACTATGGGAAGTACCGTGGCAGTACTATGGGAAGTACCGTGGCAGTACTATGGGAAGTACCGTGGCAGTACTGTGGGAAGTACCGTGGCAGTACTGTGGGAAGTACCGTCGCAGTATTATGGGAAGTACTGTGACAGTACTGTGGGAAGTACCGTGACAGTACTCTGGGAAGTACCGTGGCAGTACTGTGGGAAGTACCGTGACAGTACTGTGGGAAGTACCGTGGCAGTACTGTGGGAAGTACCGTGGCAGTACTGTGAGAAGTACCGTGACAGTACTGTGGATAGTACCGAAGCAGCACTGTGGGTAGTACCGTGGCAATACTGTGGGTAGTACCGATGCAGTACTGTGGGTAGTACCGAAGCAGTACTGTGGGTAGCACCAAAGCAGTATAATGGGTAGTACCGTGGCAGTACTGTTGGTAGTAGCGAAGCAGTATTGTGTGTAGTACCGATGCAGTACTGTAGGTAGTACCGAAGGAGTACTGTGTGTAGTACCGAAGCAATACTGTGGGTAATACCGAAACAGTACAATAGGTAGTACCGTGGCAGTACTGTGGGTAGTACCGAAGCAGTTCTATGGGTAGTACGTGGCAGTACTGTTGTTAGTACCGAAGCAGTACCATTGGTAGTACCGAAGCAGTACTGTTGGTAGTACCGAAGCAATACTGTGGGTAATACCGAAACAGTACAATAGGTAGTACCGTGGCAGTACTGTGGGTAGTACCGAAGCAGTTCTATGGGTAGTACGTGGCAGTACTGTTGTTAGTACCGAAGCAGTACCATTGGTAGTACCGAAGCAGTACTGTTGGTAGTACCGAAGCAGTACTGTGGGTAGTACCGAAGCAGTACTGCGGGTAGTACAGTGGCAGTACTTTTGGTAGTACCGAAGCAGTACTGTGGGTAGTACCGAAGCAGTGCTGTGGGTAGTACCGAAGCAATACTGTGGGTAGTACCGTGGCAGTACTGTTGGTAGTACTGTGGCAGTACTGTGGGAAGTACAATACTGCCACAAGCCGTATATTATATTATTGTACCCACATAACGAGTGGTATTGATCAATAACAACACTACACTATCCAAGGAGTCGAACCCATGCTGTTTTGGCCCGCCTGATGGTGAGAGAAAACGGAAGACGTGGCTAGTGCAGTGTTGTTATTGATCAATACCACTCGTTCTGTGGGTACAATAATATAATATACGGCTTGTTGAGTTAGTGCACAAATAGGGAGTAGAATGAAATTAGCTCAGAGGCGTCCACAGCACCGTATGTCCTTCGATGGTGGGTATAACATCTAACTTAGCTGGATGCACCATTGTTGAGGATTGTGTAGTCTAGTGGTCTAAAGCGTCATGCGTTTTCTCTCACCATGAGGCGGGCCAAAACAGGATGGTTCGACTCCTCGGCCCCTCAAGGAAGGCTCCTTGATGTTGGTGAGGGGCTCTTGATTTAGGGAATTGGATCTGTGCTCCAGTTCCCGAATTAAGCCTGAATGCCTTCCACATCCCCCCCAGGCGCTGTATAATCCTCCGGGTTTAGCGCTTCCCCCTTGATTATAATAATAATAATCGACTCCTCGGCAAGTGCAGTGTTGTTATTGATATTATATATATATTTATATATATATATATTATATATATATATATATATATATATATATATATATATATATATTTATTTTATTTTCTTAGGTCTCTTTTCTTTTCAGTTTCTTCATTTTTTCCATGCAATAGTTACACTTCGTCTTCAGAAACACACACACACACACACATACACACACACACACACACACACACACACACACACACACACACACACACACACACACACACACTGTACACTGTGTACGTCAGGCCCATACTGGAGTATGCAGCACCTGTTCGGAACTCACACTTGATCAAGGACGTCAAGAAATTAGAGAAATCGCAAAGGTTTGCGACAAGGTTAGTTCCAGAGCTAAGGGGAATGTCCTACGAGGAAAGGTTAAGGGAAATCGACCTGTCGACACTGGAGGACAGGAGGGTCAGGGGAGACATGATAACGAAATACAAAATATTGCGTGGAGTAAACAAGGTGGACAGAGACAGGATGTTCTAGAGATGAGATACAGAAACAAGGGGTCAGAATTGGAATTTGAAGACCCAGATGAGTCAAAGGGATGTTAGGAAGTATTTCTTCAGTCATAGAGTGGAATAGCCTAGCAAGTGAGGTAGTGGAGGCAGGAACCATACATAGCTTTAAGATAAGGAGGAGCAGGGAGAGAGATGACCTAGTAGCACTCAGTGAAGAGTTGGGGCCAGGAGCCGAGTCTCGACCCCTGTAACCACAATTAGGTGAGTACACACACACACCACCACACACACACAACACACACACACACACACACACACACACACACACACACACACACACACAATGTGATCGTCTCTCAGATCATTGTGAAATATAAGTACATTAGTGGCTCTACTACTGATCCTTGTGGAGCCCCACGTGTAACTTTCATCCTGAATTTTGCTCGCGTTCTGTTACTTTATAGGTCATCTTTTCCAATATCTAGTTGCTAGTATTTTCTAGCTTGTGG
The DNA here is from genome assembly GCF_026875155.1 of Cherax quadricarinatus. Taxonomy (NCBI): domain Eukaryota; kingdom Metazoa; phylum Arthropoda; class Malacostraca; order Decapoda; family Parastacidae; genus Cherax; species Cherax quadricarinatus. The sequence goes on along the minus strand of NC_069430.1, from coordinate 32,872,986 downwards.
CTCATTGTGGCTCATTGTGGCTCATTGTGGCTCATTGTGGCTCATTGTGGCTCATTGTGGCTCATTGTGGCTCATTGTGGCTCATTGTGGCTCATTGTGGCTCATTGTGGCTCATTGTGGCTCATTGTGGTCATTGTGGCTCATTGTGGCTCATTGTGGCTCATTGTGGCTCATTGTGGCTCATTGTGGCTCATTGTGGCTCATTCAGTCCAGGAATATGCGAGACCCACCCGTCCCTCTTCTAGCTTCATCTCGCTAACTGTGAAAGAACTTCAGTGGGAACTATTTTCGAATCAATTTTCGTTTCGTTCACTGATTTGTGTTTTGCGGTGGTCGAGTCCTAGCTCCTGGTCTCGCCTTCTCAGCTGTGTGAATGTTTGTGTGTCTGTGTGTGTGTCCTGGAAGGGGTCACAGACTTGATTAACACGTCAAGGCTTCTCACAACCAACCTGTTATTACGCTCTACCTTCCTACACCATTTTTTTTGTGTGTGCCCTCTCAAAGATAGCCAATCTCTTCTAGGCTGAGTGAAGTGTTGCTCGTTATCGTAGGCCTGTAGGCTGTGTGTATGATTAATGTAAGTGGCTGAATGAGGTGTACAACTGTAATCGTTGGCCTGTGAGTTGTGTATGACTGATGTGTGTCGAAACTGTACGAGGTGAATTTCAAACTTTAAAGTTATTCTTCTGTGTCAAAAGCCTCTGAGAAGGCCATTTAGAGCTACAATGGAAATGTAAGCGAAGAAACCCGGCCATTAGGACAATTAGCAGCTTGTTGCAAATCCACAAAGTATTGAAAATTACACAGCAGTCAGCAGCAACGACCAGTGTGATAAAGAACGATAAGAGGTGGACCAGGCGGTAACAACTCACCACAATGTTGACTAATATAGCCATTTTACCTCCCTGGCTTTCCTTCGTAACAACCTAATCTGCTGCGTAATAATAATCCAGCTCCTCCTCAAATTTAAAACAACACACAGGCTTCAATTAATCCCCGGAGAGCGGAAACTACGAGAGGATTATTTAGGCCGACCTCTGTAAGGAAGACTGGTCCCCTGCATCACCCCCAGGGAGGATTATAAACAACGGGGAGGACAGGCTACTCTAGAACACACAGCCCTGCCTCTTCCACCTCCTGTCTCCTCTACCCAGGGGCGTCCCTGCCATCTATGAGTCCCCTGAGGGTGTCCCCTGCTCTTCCCTGTATCGCTACGTCCCCCTCCCCACCCCACACACACACACACACACACAACACACACACACACACACACACACACACACACACACACACACACACACACACACACACACACACACACACACACACACACAGGGTTATTCCAACAAGAGGGCGATTATGCAAGCTAATTATAGGCAGGGAGGTAGTTATCAGGTGGTTAGGACCGTAATATCCATCTCATGTCTGATGAAAAATGTTGTGGTGAGGGAGGGGGAGTGATGGAGATTCTACCCCTCTTCTCTCTCTGTCTCTCTCTCTCTCTCTCTCTCTCTCTCTCTCCCCTCTCTCTTCTCTCTCTCTCTCTCTCTCTTTTCTCTTCTCTCTCTCTCTCTCTCCCCTCTCTCTCTCTCTCTCTCTCTCTCTTTCTCTCTCTAGTACACACACATACTCAAATACATGGCCCCCCTACTACCACATATAGGTGAGTATACAAATCAATATATATCAGTATATATATATATATATATATATTATATATATATAATATATATATATATATATATATATATATAATATTAATATATTAGTAGTAAAATTAACGAAAATTAGCCGGAGGTTGGCCGGACCAGCAGCTAGTGGATGTCAACCTCAGCCGGGACAAACAGAAGAAAATTGAGGAAGGTGAAAAAGACCGGAAATAGAGGCCCGAGTGAGATGGGGTTGGAGGGGACACAAGGTGTAACCCTCACTCTGGTAGAAGGATCTGATGGGTGAACACTGTGCCTAGCATATCGCCGGTGGTATACAATAATTAAATAACTTTTGAAAGGAATGGGAACCACTGTTGACCTAACGAGTAGTTCTCAAGAACGTTGACCAAAAAAATAAAATTATACAAGACATTATGTGCCAGATATGTCAGACATATCGTGGAGTATGCAGAACCAGCACTGAACCCACACCTGATCAGGTACGTCGAGAGTCAAGAGATTTAAGAGATTCGCAAATAAACTGGCCTCGGAGATGAGGGAAATTAACTATGAGGAGAAACTGAAAGATCTAAGCCCGATGACATTATAGTTTGGAAAGACCTGGGGAGATATGATCATGACGTATAAGATAGTTAGAAGGCTTGACAGGGAAGTTAGAGATGAACTTATGGATGTAAGGCAGCACTGTATTCAACCTTAGGGTTGTCAGTACACTGAATAGTCTGCGATATACCTGTAACCCATTTCAGGAATGTATCTACCCTCACAGCCCGGTCTGGGACCAGGCATTCTTGTTGACATTGTTCAGCATTGGCGGCCCGCTGGCCCACATCACAGCCTGATTTATCTTGAACTTGGTGGAGGAGAAGCCTAGCCCAGCCCTGGGCTCCGGGAGTATGGAAACTCTCGAAACTCATCAAAGGTATACCAAAGGTAGTGTTGCAGTTTAATCTAGAAGACTTCACTTATTCTATCAATATATCTGATATCTGCTGATAGCAGGTTGAAGAGTTTTGAACCACGGATGTTGACACAATGCTCTCTCACTGTGACCATGGCGTCCCTGGTTTCCACTGGGACTATTACACACTTCCACATCTCTCACGGCCCTCATATAACTTCCATATATAATTATATGTATCGTCGTGGCTGTGCAGAGTGCATGAAAAGTGCTTTGGCAAGGAAAAGTGGCGAAGACGTTTTACATACATCTTTAAGAAGCACCAAAACACAACACTGACCTAACACACCTCTGTCAGAGCACCATAACATAACACTGACTAAAAAAAACACTACCCACTCTAAGATTACGACACCATAACACAACACTAACCCAACACACCTCTAACACTAAGATCAGGGCTCCACAACAAAACACTGACTTAACACAGCACCCTAACATAACACTGATATAGCGGAGAAACAAAAAAGAAAAGGTACCCGCCTCGAATAATAGCCCCTAAATTAATTAATTACCAGGTACGACTCTAACATTACCTTTAAGCATACATAATGGAGTCCCGGGTGAGTGACGCCTTCGTGCGCACGACGCATAAACCGCAGCCTGTAACGCGACACTGTTAATTAAGCTGTTTAGCTGCTCCTCGTCCGGTCTTCTTCATTGGCAAAAATTGGAAGACATGATATTGAATTAAATCATTACGCTGCTGAGCCATGATAACAACCTCTGATATTTTTAAGGAGAAAAAATGCTATGCTTGGGCCAGGCGGCGCTGATAGCAATCTGACTACTACGTTATACTTGATGGCAGGGTTGAGGCTACTTCCACACGGCCGGGTGCCACGTACACGGCCGGGTGCCACGTTCAAGAGATGCCAAGAGTATGTAGTGATGAGAAAGACGTGTCTGCATTACTTAAATATCTTTACTGATGAGATATGTCGCTCGCGTAGTAGGATTTTTGTTCTAATATATAAGCGAGTAATATGCTTGAGACAGTGGAAGAAGGTATGTTGTCCCTTAGACTTGATGGACGATGTTGAGTCCCTTAGACTTGTTGGACGATGTTGAGTCCCTTAGACTTGATGGACGATGTTGAGTCCCTTAGACTTGTTGGACGATGTTGAGTCCCTTAGACTTGTTGGACGATGTTGAGTCCCTTAGACTTGATGGACGATGTTGAGTCCCTTAGACTTGATGGACGATGTTGAGTCCCTTAGACTTGTTGGACGATGTTGAGTCCCTTAGACTTGTTGGACGATGTTGAGTCCCTTAGACTTGTTGGACGATGTTGAGTCCCTTAGACTTGATGGACGATGTTGAGTCCCTTAGACTTGATGGACGATGTTGAGTCCCTTAGACTTGTTGGACGATGTTGAGTCCCTTAGACTTGATGGACGATGTTGAGTCCCTTAGACTTGTTGGACGATGTTGAGTCCCTTAGACTTGTTGGACGATGTTGAGTCCCTTAGACTTGATGGACGATGTTGAGTCCCTTAGACTTGATGGACGATGTTGAGTCCCTTAGACTTGTTGGACGATGTTGAGTCCCTTAGACTTGTTGGACGATGTTGAGTCCCTTAGACTTGTTGGACGATGTTGAGTCCCTTAGACTTGATGGACGATGTTGAGTCCCTTAGACTTGATGGACGATGTTGAGTCCCTTAGACTTGTTGGACGATGTTGAGTCCCTTAGACTTGTTGGACGATGTTGAGTCCCTTAGACTTGATGGACGATGTTGAGTCCCTTAGACTTGTTGGACGATGTTGAGTCCCTTAGACTTGTTGGACGATGTTGAGTCCCTTAGACTTGTTGGACGATGTTGAGTCCCTTAGACTTGATGGACGATGTTGAGTCCCTTAGACTTGATGGACGATGTTGAGTCCCTTAGACTTGTTGGACGATGTTGAGTCCCTTAGACTTGTTGGACGATGTTGAGTCCCTTAGACTTGATGGACGATGTTGAGTCCCTTAGACTTGTTGGACGATGTTGAGTCCCTTAAACTTGTTGGACGATGTTGAGTCCCTTAGACTTGTTGGACGATGTTGAGTCCCTTAGACTTGTTGGACGATGTTGAGTCCCTTAGACTTGATGGACGATGTTGAGTCCCTTAGACTTGACGGATTATGTTGAGTCCCTTAGACTTGATGAATGATGTTGAGTCCCTTAGACTTGTTGGACGATGTTGAGTCCCTTAGACTTGATGGATGATGTTGAGTCCCTTAGACTTGTTGGACGATGTTGGGTCCCTTAGACTTGATGGATGATGTTGAGTCCCTTAGACTTGTTGGACGATGTTGAGTCCCTTAGACTTGTTGGACGATGTTGAGTCCCTTAGACTTGATGGACGATGTTGAGTCCCTTAGACTTGTTGGACGATGTTGAGTCCCTTAGACTTGTTGGACGATGTTGAGTCCCTTAGACTTGTTGGACGATGTTGAGTCCCTTAGACTTGATGGACGATGTTGAGTCCCTTAGACTTGTTGGACGATGTTGAGTCCCTTAGACTTGTTGGACGATGTTGAGTCCCTTAGACTTGTTGGACGATGTTGAGTCCCTTAGACTTGTTGGACGATGTTGAGTCCCTTAGACTTGTTGGACGATGTTGAGTCCCTTAGACTTGTTGGACGATGTTGAGTCCCTTAGATTTGTTGGACGATGTTGAGTCCCTTAGACTTGTTGGACGATGTTGAGTCCCTTAGACTTGTTAGACGATGTTGAGTCCCTTAGACTTGTTGGACGATGTTGAGTCCCTTAGACTTGATGGATGATGTTGAGTACCTTAGACTTGATGGACGATGTTGAGTCCCTTAGACTTGTTGGACGATGTTGAGTCCCTTAGACTTGTTGGACGATGTTGAGTCCCTTAAACTTGTTGGACGATGTTGAGTCCCTTAGACTTGATGGATGATGCTGAGTCCCTTAGACTTGATGAATGATGTTGAGTCCCTTAGACTTGTTGGACGATGTTGAGTCCCTTAGACTTGATGGATGATGTTGAGTCCCTTAGACTTGATGGATGATGTTGAGTCCCTTAGACTTGTTGGACGATGTTGAGTCCCTTAGACTTGATGGATGATGTTGAGTCCCTTAGACTAATGGATGATGAGTCCCTAAGACTTGTTGGACGATGTTGAGTCCCTTAGACTTGATGGATGATGTTGAGTCCCTTAGACTTGATGGATGATGTTGAGTCCCTTAGACTTGTTGGATAATTTTGAGTCCCTTAGACTTGTTGGATGATGTTGAGTCCCTTAGACTTGATGGACGATGTTGAGTCCCTTAGACTTGTTGGACGATGTTGAGTCCCTTAGACTTGATGGACGATGTTGAGTCCCTTAGACTTGTTGGACGATGTTGAGTCCCTTAGACTTTATGGATGATGTTGAGTCCCTTAGACTTTTTGGACGATGTTGAGTCCATTAGACTTGATGGATGATGTT
>NC_069430.1:32849407-32861907 GCF_026875155.1 Cherax quadricarinatus | reverse complement strand
AGTGCAGACAATGTACTTCCCATCTGCAGGACTCAAGTCCTGCTAACTGGTTTCCCTGAACCCTTTCATAAATATTACATTGCTCACACTCCAACAGCAAGTCATAAAAACTACTTCCCTCTACTCATTTCTAACACGCTCACACATGCCTGCTGGATGTCTAAGCCCCTAGCATACAAAACCTTCATCCCCTCTTCTCACTTTTCGTAGGCCTACCTCTACCCGCCTTCTCTCCTCTACAGATTTGTAAACCTCCAAGTCATCCTATTTTTCTTCCTCTTTAAATTTCCAAACTATCTCAACAACCCTGCACCCCCCCCCTCAGCTCTCTGGATAATAGTTTTAGTAACCTCACATTCTCTAATCTTCAAACTACGAATTCGCTGCATAATATTCACATCATACATTGCTATCAGACACGACATTTCCACTTTCCTCAGCCTCCTTGCTGTAACATTCAGAACCCACGCTTCACACCCATACAAGAGTGTTGATACCACTCTACTCTTATACTTTACCATTTTTTGCTTCCATGGATAACGTTGCCTCCACAGACGCCTCAATGCACCACCCACCGTTTTTAATTCGTCTGTTCTATGGTTTATCTCGTCTTTCATAGATCCATTTGCTGGTAAGTTCACTCCCAAATATCTGAACTCATTTACTTCATTCATACGCCCTTCTTCCAATCTGATATCCAGTCTTTCATTTCTTATTTTTCTGTTACTCTCATCACCTTTCTCTTTCCTTTATTCACTTTTAATTTCCTTCTATTACATATCGTCCCAAATTCATCAATCAGCCTTTGCAACTTCTCTTCAGAATCTTCCAAAAACACAGTGACATCGACAGAACAGCAACTGTGACAACTTCGACTTCGTGTTAGATTTTTATTTATATTTTAATTCCACACATCTCCATACCACGGGCGGGGTTAGAACCCGCGATCAGAGAGTCACAAAACTCCAGACCGACGCGTTAGCCACTGGGCTAGCTAGCTTCAATAAGATTCATCCCGCTAGGTATATTTCTATACCATATGGTGTGGTATGGTTTGCAATCGTGCCATTACGATTTCGTGAGCCACACCTCTCTCCAACACACTAGCATTTACTTCTTTTTCAACTCCATCTATAAATATGTTAAACAACCACTGCGTAAGACCTACTTTTATTGGAAAACAATCTCATCTCCTACATACCCTAACCTGATCCTCACTATTTTCATAAAATCTCTTAACTCTTTTCAGTAACCTTCCACCTATTACATACACTTGCAACATTTGCCACATTGCTTCCCTGTCCACCCTATCATATGTCTTCTAAATCTAAATTTTGTTTACTTACAAGCTTCAATGTAAACACTTGGTCTACACATCCCCTACCCTTCCTAAAGCCTCCTTGTTCATCTGCTACACTCTTCTCCATATTTCCTTTAATTCTTTCAATAATAACTCTACCATACACCTTACCTGGTATACTCAAAAGGCTTATTACCCTATAATTCTTACACTCTTTTGCTTCTCTCAAACATTTTTTGAACAAAAGCACCACCCACTCCAAAACTGCTTTTAACATATCCATATATATATATATATATATATATATATATATATATATATATATATATATATATTATATATATATATATATATATATGCAGTAAGATCACAGTTAATAAGTAATATCACAATATGCAAAATAACTTTTAAAATTGCTAGAAATACAGTTTACAACTAAAAAAAAAAAAAGACAATCATATTCAACCAAGAATATGTTAGTTCTTCTTTACCATGAAAACCTTTTTGATATACCTTCTCTACTTAAGAATTTTAAAATCAAGGTTGCATTTAAAATTCTTAATACAGTAAAAAAAAAAAATTCTGCTTTAAAACTTCCCCCAAAATACTGACGGCTGTGTCTACAAGATTCCTTGTAAAAAGTGCAATAAAGTTTATTACGGTCAAACTGGGAAAAGTCTTGAACTAAGATTATAACAACATAAATATAACATTAGAACTGAACACGAGTCTAATGTTCTGTTTATACATGTCAGAGATTTTTACCATCCAATTAGTTATGAAAAAGCCGAGAAAGTTATATCAAGCAAGTCTATGTTGAGAGAAATATAAATGAATCAAACTTCATCAAAAAATAGCTTTGATTTTAATATGAATATTAGTTTAGGATTATACAAACCATCGGCAAGAAGAGCGTTACTCTTCTTGCCGAGAAAGGCAAGCGAAAATTTGTATTTGCAATTATTTCGCAAATATCAGTTTGAACCTAAAGAAAAAAAATATATTTCATTGTGTTTGTTTATTATTAAATTGCTGTAAACTTATCCGAAATATATTTTGTTGGATTAGGCTAAAGTGAATTTCGCTTGTTATAATAAGGTTAGGTAAGTTTTCTAAGATTCTTTTGGTACAAAATTATTAATATTTACATAAACGTAAAAAAAATACATCTTTAAACGTATCAGAGAAAATTTTAGAAAGGACTTAATTTTAAATTAGTTCTTGCTAATTGACCAATTTTACCTATTCGGCACGACATATATATATATATATATATATATATATATATATATATATATATATATATATATATATATATATGCAATAAGATCACAGTAAACAGGTGATTTCAGAATATGCAAAACAACCACTGTGAAAGAATAGAGAAATTCCAAGCGCTTTCGTGACTACTCACATTATCAAGGAACTATGAAAGTAAAGCATCCAAGGAAGGTATATAAGGGGTCTGGCCATGTAAGAGAAAGTAGTATCAAGCAAGTCCATGGTTAACAGGAATATAATTGAATCTTGTTTCATAAAAAGCAGTTTTGAAAATAATATGAATATTTCCTTTGGTTTATATAAATTTGATCCATTTATAATTAATAGAATTTGGGAAGAATTTAATAATACACTGGACAAATAATAATTTTTAAAATTTTTTGGGTAGAATAGTTTGTTGGTGGGTTGTGCGAAGGACCTGTCCAGTTGGGCCGGCGTGCGTCAGGTGTTTAACTGTTGTGGGATCTGATAGTGAGGTGTTGGCCAGACCCCTTATATACCTTCCTTGGATGCTTTACTTTCATAGTTCCTTGATAATTATATAATGGATTTTTATCTTTAATTTGATATATATATATATATATATATATATATATATATATATATATATATATATATATATATATATATATATATATATATATATATGTAGGTGATATTGGCAAGATGATGCGAGGTTCCTTGATGATATTTACCATCACTTAGCACCAATTCACAAGTCGATCTACATACATTATTTTCCGACGTTTTTATAATAATGGTCGTAAATAGAACAAGATTAAAAGGCAGCGGGGCGGTATTAAAATAAATTATGCCACGGATAATAAAATTCCGCCGAGCCACCAGTGGGATCCAAAAACAATTGAAAATTATTAAATCTCATTATAAGCAAGTTATGAGACTGATAACGAAACTGGGCTGAGCAAGTAGGGTCAATTTTGAGCGCTTAAATCCCATTACGTCCTATTTAATCCTATTACGCCCTATTTAATCCTATTACATATATTTACTGTGGCATTAGAGCCGCTCTTTACTCTCCTCTATTAAAGGATCAATATTTGCGCTTATATGTTTTTTCTATTCGTCTTTCACTGGTGTGAAAGACGAATAGTCTTAGTCTACCCTTTGTTATATCGGTCTCTGCTCACCCCTTATACTAGTGTCTTAGGTTTAAAGCTTATCACCTACCCGTGGCTCCTCTAACTAAACACTTGAGCACTAACAGAAAGAACACCTAAATAATTAAAATAAGAATGTACTAGGCTCCGTAAACCTCAGTAACTCTCCCTTATCACACTCGCAGATACATCTCTCTCACAGCCTATTACACTCACGGCTCAAAATATTTCCCCAAAATTTAATTAAATGTGAAAAAATTATTAAAATTTATAACTTTTGGGTTTTTTATTTTTACACTACATCAATGTTGTTAAACTATATATTACCTTACTTTGACTGGCAACCATTAAGGATATTTTGGGAAAAAATAAGAAAAAACTTTTTCATATATATATATATATATATATATATATATATATATATATATATATATATATATATATATATATATGTATATATATGTATATATGTATATATTATATATATATATATATATATATATGAAAAAGTATTTTCTTATTTTTTTTTTCCCAAAATATCCTTTTTCATATATATATATATATATATATATATATATATATATATATATATATATTATATATATATATATATTATATATATATATATATATATATAAAGATCTAAAAAACCGTCTCTCTGTTTACTACTGCCACTACCACTACTGATAATAATACACTACGCTACTACTACTTCTACTACTAGTACTACTAGTACTACTACTACTACTACTACTACTGCTACTACTACTACTAATAATAATCATAATAATAATATTAATAATGCATAAAAGAAAGCAGGTAGTGTAATCTGTGGTGCCTCCTAGTCAGACAAGCTTGGTCCCACTGTCTTCTAGAGTGAGGTTGGATACTTTTGTGAATATCTGCCTCAGGATACTGTGGTATTCATGCAGTATAGGGTTCTCATATGAAGGAGCACATCTTTGGAAATATGTTAACCTGGGAAGACTCAAACAATACGTGAGAAAGTACAAAGCATCGTGGGTGTCAAGATTGACTATTCGTTGTTTCATCCTCCTCAAATCATCCAATTTAATTTTTGAGAATTGAGTCAATGGCATCAGTTCTAAGAGATGCTCCAAGTAAGATGCTATTTGTGGCGGCAATGATTGATGCAGCTGGTAGTTTTGATCCCACTGCGTCGATCACCTACTGACTGGCTGAGATGATTTCACATTTGGATATATTCAGGATGAATCCCATTTCCTGTCTCCGTGTCATCACCTTGGCAAGATCATCTAGAAGGGACTCCTTTGTACCCACCAGTGTGCCATCATCCAGGAGCCAGATGTTTGGCTCACTGGTCAGCCTGACAGTGATTTTCCCTAACCGCTATACAGACGAGAAATGGGGCGAGATATCACTGTTGACAGCCTCCGATGAAATTTGATTTCAAGTTCCCCAAACAGGAGAAACACTTCCTTACTGCATCCAGCCAAAAACAAAGGAAAGGGAGACTAGGGAAATCACGTCACCTTAACGTTCAACAACTCACGTCACTGTGATTGTGTAGTTAGGCGCTGCCCCGAACACTCTTTCTTCCTGGCCATCGATCTTCTAAATACTTATCACCTAATAACGGCTAGTGAACAATGGATTATGATTTTTGTTAATTAGCCATTAGGCGCCCCTAACTCATGGTTCATGACGCTCACTTTCATCGTATCTTGCTTTGTAACACTTAGTAAGATCAGGAACACTGCCTCGCGACACTTAGGCCAGGAACATCGCTGCGTAACAATAAGTACAACAGTGGAACTTAGTGGAGCTACTGACAACACTTTGTAGCTGTTAGTGAGGCCAGAAACACTACTTTGCAACACTTAGTGGGGCCATGAAGACCATTTTGAAACATTTAGTGAGGCCAAGACCACCTCTCCGCCACAGGCCTCGTTCTGGGGATATTCGTTCGATGCCCTTCTGCTTTACTTATCTATTTATGGTCAGGTTAGAACCTGTGTTTGTTGGGTCACCTGTTATAAATTTTCCTTCTCTCTCTCTCTTTCTTTTTTTTTTACACAGGGTTTGACAAGGTTAGGTTAAGGATCCCTTAAGGAATCTTTAAAGAAGCTTTTAATTTCCACAAACGTGCAGTACAACTCATCTTACAGAGAAAGGTTATGGGAAGAACTGGTAGGCTTCCTGCAGTGATTTCTTCTCACAAGTCAACCCAAAGGCCTCACTGGTCGGGCCACTCACCTGACTACGCTTATATAAATTTGCTTGCTGTACATCTCTGAAGAAGGCTGTGCACGGGCGAAACGTCTCAGTAAACTTCCTCTATGCAATCGTGTCTTCTTCACAGACTCGTTTTGTTGCTCGTCTTTAAACTGTTTCTACTTCAACGATTTTTTTAAGTTAGGAACACCACATCACAGTTAAATTTTCTCAGAATGGCTAAATATGTTTATGTACTTTTAATAACATTTTGCTTTTCATATATTTAGAAGGTATTTTAACATTACCCAGTATAGCATCAAAATTTCTCATTATACTTATTTATGAGTTCCCCAAAGATTGTGTGTGTGTGTGTGTGTGTGTGTGTGTGTGTGTGTGTGTGTGTGTGTGTGTGTGTGTGTGTGTGTGTGTGTGTGTGTGTGTGCGCAGTCACAACGGTACCGTGACGGAGAGAATTAACTTCGTCAATCAGGAGAAAAAATACGGGTTTGAGTGGCTGTCGACCAACTCTGAGGTCATTCTCACTCGCCAGAAATTGGTTGAAAGCACTTTAAAAGCGGCTTTTAAAAGCCGTTCTTTCTTGGCGTTTATTTATTTTGCATCTTTGAGACCACGTGCTATTGTTGTGGTCCCACCGCAAGTTGTGTATTAATCCCCAGGAGCTGTGGTCAATACTCCTGTTATGGTAGGGGAAGGAGGGCTTGCTCACCTATACTCGCTTTGAGGCTACTAGCTGCTCCTCCCTAATCAGGGTGATCATGAGGCATTTCATATAGTTGGAACTACATTTTGGACCATAGAAACTACATTTTGGACCATAGAAACTACATTTTGCGAAGGTTCGTTGCATTGCTCTCGTGGGAGCGGGAAGGGAATCTGATACTGCAGGAAAGGGGCTGAAGGAAGGGAAGGGGCTGCACCATGAGTGGAATAGGACCCTGGAGGGTGGAATAGGGCGCTGGAGGGTGGAATGAGTTGCAGGAGGCAGGGAGGATTGGGGTTGTAGGGGATGGAATGGGGGTGCATTAATGGGGTCAGAATGGGACTCTGGAGGGAAGAAATAATGGAGGGCAGTGACGTGGAGAGGGGACCACCAACCCGCCTTCTTAACGAAATTAACTCCCGCATTTTTGAAGCAGTTCTGGGAAACAGAAGAAGCAATCTGAAGAAGAAAAAATATGCGAGAAGGAAGACTTGATTACGGACAGTGTAACTACCAGTGTGACCAGTCCTGTGACCAGTGCTGTGTGACTAGTGTTGTGACCAGTGTGACCAGTGCTGTGACCAGTGTTGTGACCAGTGCTGTGACCAGTGCTGTGACTAATTCTCTGACTAGTGCTGTGACCAGTGTGACCAGTGAACCAGTGCTGTAACCAGTGCTGTGTGACCAGTGCTGTGTCCAGTGTGACCAGTGCTATGTGACCAGTGTGACCAGTACTGTGTGGCTAGTGTTGTGTGACCAGTGTAACCAGTGCTGTGTGACCAGTACTGTGTGTCCAGTGTTGTGTGACCAGTGTGATTAGTACTATGTGACCAATTTTGTGTGACCAGTGTGACTAGTGCTGTGTGACCAATGTGTAACCAGTTTTGTGTTACCAGTGTGACCAGTGTTGTGTTACCAGTGTGGTGTGACCACGGTTGTGTTACCAGTGGGGTGTGACCACTGTTGTGTTACCAGTGTGATGTGACCAGTGTTGTGTTACCAGTGTGGTGTGACCAGTGTTGTGTTACCAGTGTGGTGTGAGCAGTGTTGTGTTACCAGTGTAACCAGTTTTGTGAGACCAATCCTGTGTGACCAATCCTGTGTGACCAGCCCTGATATATACGCTGAGACCACAGTGGTGATACAGGCATTACTGGTGGCAGTGATTGTAGCCACTTGGAACCAGACTACAAATTGTTGTGGCTTTATTGAGATTGTGTTGATAGGATTGTTGATGATAGTAACCGGTTGTGACTGTAATAACCACGATGCTTGTTGATTGTGGTAACTGGTTCTGATTGTACGAGCAATCCCCATTTGTGTCGACTGATTGTGACCTGAACACCTGTCAGTAACTCTCAACTGACCACAAACATTAATTGCAAAACGCGTTGATGTTTCGATCCTTCTCGAGCCATGATAATGGTCCAAGACGGGACCGAAAAGTAGTCTAATGATCATTTCCAATTATTATTATTATTATTATTATTATTATTATTATTATTATTATTATTATTATTATTATTATTATTATTATTATTTATCCCACTGGGATAAATGGAAAAGGAAGGAAAATAAGAAGATAAGAAGGAGGAGAAGAAGAAAAGAAGTGAAGGTATGACAACATGCGGAATTCACTTTATTCATGCAGATCCCCTTTAATTCATGCGGAACCCCCTATATTTCATGCAGAATCCTTTTATTCACACATAATCTTCTTTATTTATGCAGAAACCTCTTTACTGATGCAAACCTCTCTTTACTTATGCAGAACTCCCTTTATTTATCCGGAACCCCCCTTTATTGATGCAGAACCCCCTTTTTTCATGCGGAACCCACTTTATTCATGTGGAACACCTTTTATTCATGCGGAACCCCTTTATTCATGCGGAACCCCTTTATTCATGCGGAACACCTTTTATTCATGCGGACCCCCTTTATTCATGCGGAACCCTTTATTCATGCGGAACCCCTTTATTCATGCGGAACCCCTTTATTCATGCAGAACCCCTTTATTCTTGCGGAGCCCCTTTATTCATGTGGAACCCCTTTATTCATGCGGAACCCCTTTATTCATGCGGAACCCCCTTTATTCACGCGGAACACCTTTTATTCATGCCGGATCCCCTTTATTCATACGGAACACCTTTTATTCAAACAATGCCACGACCTTATGATTTACGCTGGCATCATCAAGTGACGTTACTAGTCTCTATCATTACGGTCCCGGGAGGGATATTTTGAATCTCTTTGTCTATTGGGATTTCTATTAATAGACAGCACTTAGGCGAAGACGCTCACGCGAGGCAACGGAACGTTTAACATGAGGGGGGGAGGGGCAGTAACGCCGTTAGCATGCGTTGGCGTGGCCTGGGGGGCTGGTGGGAGGAGGATCTGGGGGAGGGGTCGTTTAGATGTTATCAGGACTCCAACGGGAGTCTGGTTTGGGAAGGTTAGTAAGGGCTCGGTACGGCGTTAGTTGTCGGCGGCCCTAAAAACCAACAACAACAAGAAGCGGTTTCATGCTCAGTTCGAGGCTTCTTTCGTGCCGTCCGTGTGCCTTCCGTGTTGGTTCGAGGCTTTGCGCCGACCGTGTCGATTTGAGACTTGGACTGTCCGTGTGGATTCGAGCCTTTCATCATCCATGTAGATTCGAGCCTTTGGCCGTCCATATAGATTCGAGAGTTAGATCGTCCGTGTGGACTCGAACCTCGGGGTGGTAAAGCAGGTAACATGATTATTAGCCAAATAACAGGACGGTGAAAAGGTTTCGGATGGTTGTTGTGGGTTGGAACCCCTCAGGATGTTCAGTTCCTGGGTTCACCGCCCCTCCCCACCCCCTACCTCCACCTTGGTCTCACACCAGGCATGCATGAGCGTATTAGATAGGAGTGAATGGAGACGAATGGTATTTGGGACCTGACGAGCTGTTGGAGTGTGAGCAGGGTAATATTTAGTGAAGGGATTCAGGGAAACCGGTTATTTTTATATAGCTGGACTTGAGTCCTGGAAATGGGAAGCACAATGCCTGCACTCCAAAGGAGGGGTTTGGGATATTAGCAGTTTGGAGGGATATGTTGTGTATCTTTATATATGCTTCTAAACTGTTGTATCTGGGCGCCTTTGCAAAAACAGTGATTATGTGTGAGTGAGGTGAAAGTGTTGAATGATGATGAAAGTATTTTCGTTTTGGGGATTCCCTTTCTTTTTGGGTCACCCTACCTCGGTGGGAGACGGCCTACTTGTTGATAAAAATTTTATATATTATAATATATATATATATAATTATATATATATATATATATATATATATATATATATATATATCAATAACAGCACTGCGCTAGCCAAGGATTTGAACCCATGTTGTACTGGCTCGCCACTGTGAGCGAAGTACAGCATGGGTTTGAATCCTTGGCTAGCGCAGTGTTGTTATTGATCAATACCACTCGTTCGTGGTTACAATAATATATATCTTAATTATTATTATTATTATCATGATATATATGTATAATGAAAGAATAGATGTATAAATTTTTTATCTGTCATCTTATCTGTCCAAGATACTGAAGGAAAAAAGACATTAATCCTACCAGAGTGCAAAATGTTTAACATGCTTCATCTGTAGAGATGGATATCGTCACATGGTAGCCGCAACCACGCCACGCCCCCTCGCCCGTTACACTGTAGCCACAACTACGCCAACAACAGCCGCAATCATACCTATACAACAGCCAAAATCACGCCCACACAACAGCCACAACCACGCCCACACAAGAGCCACAACCACGCCCACACAAGAGCCACAACCACGCCCACACAAGAGCCACAACCACGCCCACACAAGAGCCACAACCACCCCCACACAACAGCCACAACCACTCCCACACAACAGCCACAACCACGCCCACACAAAAGATACAACTACGCCCACACAACAGCCACAACCACGCCTACACGCCCTCCGCCCCCACGAGAAAGAACGCCCTGAGATCATTCAGACCAGGTGACATCTCTCTGATATTAACAGTTCAAGGAGAAACGATTTCAATTTGAGAGTGACACGGAGGAGAGAGTCGTGGACGACCCATGACACGCGCGTGTCAGGCAACGTCCCGTGTCCATGACACGCAGTTCTTGGTCCCGTGTCCATGACACGCAGTTCTTGGTCCCGTGTCCATGACACGCAGTTCTTGGTCCCGTGTCCATGACACGCAGTTCTTGGTCCCGTGTCCATGACACGCAGTTCCTGGTTCCGTGTCCATGACACGCAGCTCCTGGTCCAGTGACTCTTGTGTGATTACTCACCCATAAGTATTCACCTATTTGGTTCCAGGGGGTCGAGTCCTAGCTCCTGACCCTGCCTCTTAACTTGTTACTTGCCAGATTTACTCCCTCCTAGTCACGCGAGTGCTGTCGTACCTGCTCTTAAAATTCTGAATGGAACCTGCCTGACTTCACCATTTCTTCATCGAGATAATTTCACTTCTTGGCTACTCTGAGGCTTAAGAAATACTTCCTGACAGCCCTGTAGCTCATCTATCTTTAATTTCCAGCTGAGTCCCCACGTACCTATTTCCCTCCGCTTAAACAGCCTATACTATCAATTCCTCTGAGAACTTTGTATATTGTTATCATGTCTCCCCTGGTTCTTCTGTCCTCCAATGTCAGGTTAAATTCCTCTAGCCTATCGTCGTGGCTCTGGCACTAGTCTCGTCGTGGCTCTGGCACTAGTCTCGTCGTGGCTCTGGCACTAGTCTCGTCGTGGCTCTGGCACTAGTCTCGTCGTGGCTCTGGCACTAGTCTCGTCGTGGCTCTGGCACTAGTCTCGTCGTGGCTCTGGCACTAGTCTCGTCGTGGCTCTGGCACTAGTCTCGTCGTGGGTCTGGCACTAGTCTCGTCGTGGGTCTGGCACTAGTCTCGTCGTGGCTCTGGCACTAGTCTCGTCGTGGCTCTGGCGCTAGTCTCGTCGTGACTCTGGCACTAGTCTCGTCGTGGCTCTGGCGCTAGTCTCGTCGTGGCTCTGGCACTAGTCTCGTCGTGGCTCTGGCGCTAGTCTCGTCGTGGCTCTGGCACTAGTCTCGTCGTGGCTCTGGCACTAGTCTCGTCGTGGCTCTGGCACTAGTCTCGTCGTGGCTCTGGCGCTAGTCTCGTCGTGGCTCTGGCACTAGTCTCGTCGTGGCTCTGGCACTAGTCTCGTCGTGGCTCTGGCACTAGTCTCGTTGTATACTTCTGCGCTTTCACTACCTTCGTATTTTTTTTTACTCTTCACACTTGTTTTACATCATCAGTAAACAAGGATACAGCTGACTCAGTACTGATGTCCGCTTGTTATGCTTCCTCAGTCTGACATCTCTTCCCTGATACTCCACTCTTTGTTTCCTTACCCTGAGTTACTCTTTGATCAACCAGAGTATGTTTCCTGTTATTCCTGCTTCCACTTAACGATCTTGTCCCACTATTTTGTGGGGTTCAGTATCGAATACCTTCTTGCAGTGCAAGAAACCTACAATCCACCCATCTCTCTCTCCTGTTTTACTTCCCTTACTTCGTCACAGCAAAGTAAGATTTGCTATCTCTGGCTACCAATGATGAAATTCCTTCTTTCCAAGTGCTCTAGCGCTCGTATCCTCCAGAAGCTTGCATGGTATATATCAGTGAAACTGGTCTCTAGTTCAACGCTTCCTGCCTGTCTTCCTTCTTAAATGTAAGGATATATATCCACTTTCTTCCAGATCTCTGACGACTGTCCCGTGTCCATTGATTTGTTGTAGATCTTAGTAGTTCAGGCAGTGCTTCTGCTCCGTCAGGAGCCATGGTTTTAGGTCCCATTGCCTCTCATGTACCAAGATCCATCCACAGTTTTTATTGCTTCTAACCC
>NC_069430.1:32784407-32846907 GCF_026875155.1 Cherax quadricarinatus | reverse complement strand
GCGTGTACAGTGTTGCTGTGTTCAGTGTAGCGTGTACAGTGTTGCTGTGTTGAGTGTAGCGTGTACAGCGTTGCTGTGTTCAGTGTAGCGTGTACAGTGTTGCTGTGTTCAGTGTAGCGTGTACAGTGTTGCTGTGTTGAGTGTAGCGTGTACAGTGTTGCTGTGTTCAGTGTAGCGTGTACAGTGTTGCTGTGTTGAGTGTAGCGTGTACAGTGTTGCTGTGTTCAGTGTAGCGTGTACAGTGTTGCTGTGTTGAGTGTAGCGTGTACAGTGTTGCTGTGTTCAGTGTAGCGTGTACAGTGTTGCTGTGTTCAGTGTAGCGTGTACAGTGTTGCTGTGTTCAGTGTAGCGTGTACAGTGTTGCTGTGTTGAGTGTAGCGTGTACAGTGTTGCTGTGTTCAGTGTAGCGTGTACAGTGTTGCTGTGTTCAGTGTAGCGTGTACAGTGTTGCTGTGTTCAGTGTAGCGTGTACAGTGTTGCTGTGTTCACTGTAGCGTGTACAGTGTTGCTGTGTTCAGTGTAGCGTGTACAGTGTTGCTGTGTTCAGTGTAGCGTGTACAGTGTTGCTGTGTTGAGTGTAGCGTGTACAGTATTGCTGTGTTCAGTGTAGCGTGTACAGTGTTGCTGTGTTGAGTGTAGCGTGTACAGCGTTGCTGTGTTCAGTGTAGCGTGTACAGTGTTGCTGTGTTGAGTGTAGCGTGTACAGTATTGCTGTGTTCAGTGTAGCGTGTACAGTGTTGGTGTGTTCAATGTAGCGTGTACAGCGTTGCTGTGTTCAGTGTAGCGTGTACAGTGTTGGTGTGTTCAATGTAGCGTGTACAGCGTTGCTGTGTTCAGTGTAGCGTGTACAGTGTTGGTGTGTTCAGTGTAGCGTGTACAGTGTTGGTGTGTTCAATGTAGCGTGTACAGCGTTGCTGTGTTCAGTGTAGCGTGTACAGTATTTCTGTGTTCAGTGTAGCGTGTACAGTGTTGGTGTGTTCAATGTAGCGTGTACAGCGTTGCTGTGTTCAGTGTAGCGTGTACAGTGTTGCTGTGTTCAGTGTAGCGTGTACAGTGTTGGTGTGTTCAGTGTAGCGTGTACAGTGTTGCTGTGTTCAGTGTAGCGTGTACAGTGTTGTTGTGTTGAGTGTAGCGTGTACAGTGTTGCTGTGTTCAGTGTAGCGTGTACAGTGTTGCTGTGTTCAGTGTAGCGTGTACAGTGTTGCTGTGTTCAGTGTAGCGTGTACAGTGTTGCTGTGTTGAGTGTAGCGTGTACAGTGTTGCTGTGTTGAGTGTAGCGTGTACAGTGTTGCTGTGTTCAGTGTAGCGTGTACAGTGTTGCTGTGTTCAGTGTAGCGTGTACAGTGTTGCTGTGTTCAGTGTAGCGTGTACAGTGTTGCTGTGTTCAGTGTAGCGTGTACAGTATTGCTGTGTTCAGTGTAGCGTGTACAGTGTTGGTGTGTTCAATGTAGCGTGTACAGCGTTGCTGTGTTCAGTGTAGCGTGTACAGTGTTGCTGTGTTCAGTGTAGCGTGTACAGTGTTGGTGTGTTCAGTGTAGCGTGTACAGTGTTGCTGTGTTCAGTGTAGCGTGTACAGTGTTGTTGTGTTGAGTGTAGCGTGTACAGTGTTGCTGTGTTCAGTGTAGCGTGTACAGTGTTGCTGTGTTCAGTGTAGCGTGTACAGTGTTGCTGTGTTCAGTGTAGCGTGTACAGTGTTGCTGTGTTGAGTGTAGCGTGTACAGTGTTGCTGTGTTGAGTGTAGCGTGTACAGTGTTGCTGTGTTCAGTGTAGCGTGTACAGTGTTGGTGTGTTCAGTGTAGCGTGTACAGTGTTGCTGTGTTCAGTGTAGCGTGTACAGTGTTGGTGTGTTCAGTGTAGCGTGTACAGTGTTGCTGTGTTCAGTGTAGCGTGTACAGTGTTGCTGTGTTCAGTGTAGCGTGTACAGTGTTGGTGTGTTCAGTGTAGCGTGTACAGTGTTGCTGTGTTGAGTGTAGCGTGTACAGTGTTGGTGTGTTCAGTGTAGCGTGTACAGTGTTGCTGTGTTGAGTGTAGCGTGTACAGTGTTGGTGTGTTCAGTGTAGCGTGTACAGTGTTGCTGTGTTCAGTGTAGCGTGTACAGTGTTGCTGTGTTCAGTGTAGCGTGTACAGTGTTGGTGTGTTCAGTGTAGCGTGTACAGTGTTGCTGTGTTCAGTGTAGCGTGTACAGTGTTGCTGTGTTCAGTGTAGCGTGTACAGTGTTGCTGTGTTCAGTGTAGCGTGTACAGTGTTGGTGTGTTCAGTGTAGCGTGTACAGTGTTGCTGTGTTCAGTGTAGCGTGTACAGTGTTGCTGTGTTCAGTGTAGCGTGTACAGCGTTGCTGTGTTCAGTGTAGCGTGTACAGTGTTGCTGTGTTGAGTGTAGCGTGTACAGTGTTGCTGTGTTCAGTGTAGCGTGTACAGACGCTGTCAACAATGGATGGACTTGCGTGCAATAATGTTGAATAAACGAGGGAGCGAGGCAGCAGGTGACTACCGTCAAGGAAAGGATAGTCGAAGCTCCCATCAGGACATACAGGTCTTTCGTCCTTAAAGATGCTGGGCGTAGCACCGTTTCGCCCCCCACACGGGAACTCTAGGGAAATACTGTGTTATGAGGATTCAGTCAGTAGAGGCGAGAATCTAATGATATCCGTCCCTGCGAGTGTTCCTAGCGAGTGCAAGTAACTATTTCTGTTTCATTAGTCGACAATTTGACGTGGAAAGGTGCGAGTTTCCTGGGTGGAACCTTTGCTTTGGTAGGTACCAGAGGCAACCTTCACCTGCTTGGACGGTCAATAGGTCCAGGAGCTACACACATACACATACACACAGACAGACAGACACACACACACCGCTACAACCGCTAATATCATTACCACTACTACCACCACTACAACCACTATTATCATTGCCACTACTACCACCACTACAACCACTAATATCATTACCACTACTACCACCACTACAACCACTAATATCATTACCACTACTACCACCACTACAACCACTAATATCATTACCACTACTACCACTACTACAACCACTACTACCATTACACCACTACTACCACCACTACAACCGCTACTATCATTACCACTACTACCACTACTGCAACCACTACTACCACCACTACAACCACTACTATCATTACCACTACTACCACCACTACAACCGCTACTATCATTACCACTACTACCACTACTGCAACCACTACTACCACCACTACAACCACTACTATCATTACCACTACTACCACCACTACAACCACTATTATCATTGCCACTTCTACCACCACTACAACCACTACTATCATTACCACTGCTACCACCACTACAACCATTACTATCATTACCACTACTACCACCACTACAACTACTACTATCATTACCGCTACAACCACTATTATCATTGCCACTACTACCACACTACAACCACTACTATCATTACCACTACTACCACCACTACTATCATTACCACTACTACCACCACTACAACCACTATTATCATTGCCACTACTACCACCACTTCAACCACTACTATCATTAACGCTACTACCACCACTACAACCACTACTGTCATTACCAATACTACCTCCACTACAACCACTATCATTACCACTATTACCACCACTACAAACACTATCATTACCACTACTACCACCACTACAAGCACTACTACCATTGCCACTACTACAACCACTACAACCCCTGCTACCACTACTACCACCACTGTAACCGCTACTACCATTACCACTAGTACCACTACTACAACTACTACTACCACTTCCACCACTACCACCACTACTACCACCACTACTACCACCACTACTACCACTCCCACCACCGCCACCACCAGCAACGCCACCACCTGGGTGGAGGAAGGGAGTGAAATGCAGGAATCTGGAGTAAAGCGGGAAGAAACAATAATGAAAAAGGGAAAGAGAAGAAGAGCGAGCGAGAGAGAGAGAGAGAGAGAGGAGAGAGAGAGAGAGAGAGAGAGAGAGAGAGAGAGAGAGAGAGAGAGAGAGAGAGAGAGAGTTAAAGAAAGCTCTGCACGGAATGATTCAGTAATTGCCCTAGACTGTCTGGCTACACTGGGAATTCTCTTCGAGGATCGAAAATTCACTTGCGCGGGACCACCGAGTGATATTAATGTAACCCTGACTTTTATTGTTCTGATTGAAGCACGCAACGCCACTCTGAAACAGTGTGCGTATAACGCACGCAACGCCACTCTGACACAGTGTGCGTATAACGTACGCAACGACACTCTGAAACAGTATGTGAAAAACGCACTCAAAGCCACTCTGAAACAATGTGCGTCAACATAAGAACATAAGAAAGAAGTAACACTGCAACAGGCCTACTGACCCATGCGGAGCAGGTGCATGTCCCCCCCCGGATTAGACCAATGACCCACCCCCCGGATTATCCCAATGACCCACCCAGTCTGGTCATCCCCACTCAAGGATGGTGCACTGTACCAGACCCAGCAGCACAAGCTGGTCAGGTCCAACTCACACCCACCCACACCCACTCATGTATTTATCTAACCTATTTTTAAAACTACACAACGTTTTAGCCTCAATAACTGTACTCGGGAGTTTGTTCCACTCATCCACAACTCTATTACCAAACCAGTGCTTTCCTATATCCTTCCTGAATCTGAATTTTTCCAACTTGAAACCAATGCTGCGAGTCCTGTCTTGGCTGGAAATTTTCAGCACACTATTTACATCCCCTTTATTTATTCCTGTTTTCCATTTATACACCTCGATCATATCCCCCCTAATTCTACGCCTTTCGAGAGAGTGCAAATTCAGGGCCCTCAGTCCATCCTCATAGGGAAGATTTCTGATACATGGGATCATCTTTGTCATCCTCCTTTGTACGCTTTCCAGAGTATTTGTATCCATTCTGTAATACGGTGACCAGAACTGAGCAGCATAGTCTAAATGAGGCATAACCAAGGATATATAGAGTTGAAGAACAACCTGAGGACTTCTATTATTTATACTTCTAGATATGAAACCAAGAATTCTGTTAGCTTTATTGCGAACACTAATGCACTGTTGTCTTGGTTTTAGGTTACTGCTAAAAAGAACTCCTAAATCCTTTTCGCAATCGGTAGTATTAAGATCTACATTATTTAGTTTATATGTGGCATGGTTATTTAACTGTCCAACATTTAGAGCTTTACATTTGTCAATATTAAACTGCATCTGCCACTTCTCCGACCATTGCGTCAGTCTATTCAAATCATCCTGGAGTGCTCTAATGTCCTCATTATAATGAATTGGACGGCCTAT
Organism: Cherax quadricarinatus; assembly: GCF_026875155.1. NCBI lineage: Eukaryota > Metazoa > Arthropoda > Malacostraca > Decapoda > Parastacidae > Cherax > Cherax quadricarinatus. The sequence goes on along the minus strand of NC_069430.1, from coordinate 32,841,603 downwards.
TTTGGTGTCATCAGCAAATTTGCTTATGTCGCTATTTATTCCCTCATCTATGTCGTTTATGTAAATTGTGAACAACAACGGGCCCAACACTGACCCCTGAGGAACACCGCTTGTGACGTGCCCCATTCTGATTTCTCCCCATTTATGCAAACTCTCTGCTGTCTATTTGTCAGCCATGCCTCTACCCAGGAAAAAATTTCTCCTCCTATTCCGTGTGCCTTAAGTTTTCTCAATAGCCTCTGGTGTGGAACTCTATTGAAAGCCTTACTGAAGTCCATATACACAATATCATATTCATTACCATGATCTACCTCCTCAAACACCTTAGTGAAAAAAGTTAGTAAATTCGTAAGACAGGAACGCCCCTTTGTAAAACCATGTTGAGAATCATTAATCAATCTGTGCCTGTCAAGATGGCTACGAATTGCTTCGGCAATTATTGATTCCATAAATTTTCCCACTATGGAGGTAAGGCTTATTGGTCTATAGTTCGAAGCCAAGGACCTGCCTTGTAAATAGGTATTACATTTGCCATTTTCCACTTATCAGGCACTATGCCAGTTTGTAGTGACATGTTAAAAAGATTAGCCAAAGGTATGCTAAGTTCCTCTTTACATTCCTTTAACACCCTTGCAAACAGTTCATCAGGACCTGGGGATTTGTTAGGTTTTAGTTTTTCTATTTGTCTGAGGACCATGTCACTAGTTACCGCAATCGTACATAGTTTATTATCATCCTGTTCTACGTAATCTATTATTTCAGGAATATCGCTAGTATTTTCCTGGGTGAAAACTGAGAGGAAGTAGGTATTTAGAATTTCACACATATCCTTATCACTGTCAGTGATCTGACCAGAGTTACTCTTAAGTGGGCCAATCTTGTCCCTAATCTTACTTCTGTATACCTGAAAGAACCCTTTTTGGGTTAGCCTTTGAATCCCTTGCGACCTTTGCCTCCTAATCCCTTTTTGCTTTTCTTATTCCTTTTTTTATTTCTCTCTTTAACTGAATATATTAATTTCTTAACTGCCCATCTCCTCCTTTGATACGCCTATATATGCCTCTCTTTTGATCAATGAGATGTTTTAATCTATTGTTCATCCATTTGGGATCATTTTTGTTAGATCTAATTTCCCTACTCTGGGCAGCTAGAACTATGCTCTGAAAAAGTCATATTGGCAACCAAGATCACCTACCTGACCCATAGTCAGGACATCCCAATTTAGCCCACCCAAGTAATTTTTCAGTCCCATGAAGTCGGCCAAGCGAAAATCTGGGACAGAGATTTGATTGCAGTTATCTGGGTAATTCCATGATATATTGAAACTAAGTGATTTGTGATCACTTTCCCCAAGCTCATCATTAACCTCAAGATTATTAATTAGTGATTCTTTGTTGGCAAGAACCAAGTCAAGCAGATTGTTTCCTCTAATTGGTTCTGTCACAACCTGTTCTAAAAAGCAATCCTGAACCGTATCAAGAAAGTCACTAGACTCAAGATTTCCTGTCATATTGTTCCAATCAATTTGTCTAAAGTTAAAATTTCCCATTATCACAACATTTTCATATCTAGATGCCTTATGAATTTCGTCCCATAACAGCTTATTGCACTCCCTACCAAGGTTTGGGGGCCTATAAATCACACCCAAAATTAATTTGTCACGTCCCTCGAGAAACTGTAGCCAAACAGATTCTGTGTTCGATGTTTCTAATCTTATATCATGTCTAAGACAACAATTTAAATTTTCTCTTGACATACATCGCCACACCACCACCCTTCCTGTTGACCCTATCAGTGTGGAATAGTTTATAACCCTGTATGTTGCATTCAGAAGGCATTTCTCTATCTTTCAGGTTGAACCAGGTCTCTGTTATACCAATAATATCTATATTACCTACACTTGCAAGTAATTTTAGCTCATCTATCTTATTTCTTAGACTCCTACTATTTGTATAGTAAACCTTAAGGGAGCTAGTCACTCGTTGCCCTCTACTATCTCTCTTTGTTTGTTGATCAGTTGATTTGCCATTACTAGCAACTTTATTCTGAATATTGTCTTTTAAACATATCCCTGAGTTATCCCGGTAATAACTGCTGTTTTTAACCCTAATGCTGCAGCCTGATTGTTTCCCACAAACACCCATACCTCTGTAATCTATCAGTTTAAATTCCTAGACAAGTCATCAATTATCCTCTCAATTGAATTGGCTAATGCAACCACTCCATCCCCAGAGAGATGAACTCCATCCCTTGCATACATATCACGTTTGCCAACGAAAAGGTCCCAGTTATCAATGAATGGGATTGCAAGTTCCTTGCAGTACCTGTCTATCCAGCGATTTATACCAATTGCCCTAGACAACCATTCATTGCCCACTTCCTTTCTAGGCAAGATGCTACATATGACTGGGATCCCTCCCTTTGACCTAACTACTTCTATGGCTGACCTGTACTTATCCAGCAGCTCCTCTCTCCTGCCCTTCCCAATGTCATTACCCCCAACACAAGACAGATAATGGGCTTGTTCCCATTACCTGCCATAATATTATCCAACCTGCTGACTATGTCGCCAACACCAGCTCCAGGAAGGCACACTCTCTGTCTGACCTTTCTGTCTCTGTTACAAAATGCACGGTCCATATATCTTACCTGAGAATCGCCTACTATTAAAATATTCTTACCTTGATTAGCAGGGGAATCAGTGGTACCTTCAACCTCACTAACCACTGAAGTACACTCGTCTTGGAGAACAGAGAATCGATTTCGTACCTTCACATCTTCTCTATTAACTCTCCTCATCTTCCTTCTTCCTGAACTGTGAACCTCTTGCCACTTAAAGCGGCTGCCACTATCACTGCTGGCGACCATTCCTACCTTACCAGATAAATCCTTCTCACACTCGCTCCCAAACTCATCTATGCGAAGCTTCAGCTTCCTATTTTCCTCCTGAAGAAGTAGAATCCCCTTCTTCAACACATGAACCTGGGATTCTAAAGCACTACAACAAGCCATGGTATGGTAACAGCCCACGCTAACTCCCAAGAGCTTAGCGGTATGACCGCACTTGACCACTGACCTCAGCAACACCACTCTGAAAAAGGGCGCGTAAAATGCGTACAAGAGCACAGCGCCTTTTACACAGGACTTGCGGGAGAGCAGAAGTTCAGCAGTCACTCAGCAGGAATTCAAATGTCAAACTGCTGTAAAGTTGAATAAAATAATACAGAACTAAAGAGAGAGAGAGAGAGAGAGAGAGAGAGAGAGAGAGAGAGAGAGAGAGAGAGAGAGAGAGAGAGAGAGAGAGAATAGAGAGAAAAGCTCCTTTCTTCCTCTGTCATTTTATGTTCCATCAGTGGACGGAAGATTGAACCAGTAACAACAACAACAACAGCAACAACAACAACAACAACAACAACAACAACAACAACAATAATAATAATAATAATAATAATAATAATAACAATAATAATAATAATAATAATAATAATAAAATGTAAAGAGAAGCACAAACTTCAGTATTTAAGCGCCACTGGCACCATTCTTGTATTTCAGCGCGACTGGCACCATTCTTGTAACAAAGTCAGTCTTCGCTTCAGCAACCCACAACACAACTTAGGCTAAGAGACGGAAACTTAGACCATTATCTCCTCCTAACTTTAATAATGATCCAAAATGGGTCGAAACGTCGCATTTATCCCCTGCCCCCCTTGCTCCTTTTTTTCACCCTCGTTTTATGTGGGTTAGTTAAGAATTGTTCCAGCCATGGTAATGTTCCAGCAACGGTGTTCCAGCCATGGAAGTATTGTATGGAATACTTCCTTGGCTGGAAGTGTTCCAGTAATGCAGTTGTAAATCATATCCTTCAAACCAGAAGACCTGACTTAAATATTCCTGTCTGATCCCACTTCGAGTCCAGTTGAAACCTGCTTGACTCTCTCTGATATTGAGCACCAGCGCTCTCATCGTAGTGCTTTGTGAACCTTTACTCGTATTTCTGAAAGGTTGAAGGGCTGTATTGCCTCTCAGGGAACACTTACCTGTTTCTGAGAAGCTTAGGGACTGTACTGCCTCTTAGGGAACACTTACATGTATTTCTGAGAAGTTGAGGGACTGTACTGCCTCTTAGGGAACACTTACCTGTGTTTCTGAGAGGTTGAGAGACTGCGCTAGTTGCTTCCTCTCAGCGCCCACAACGTACTGGTTCTTCTCAAAAGCTTGCTCCAACTTCAGCAGTTGACTCGGGCTGAACGCCGTCCTGATCCTCTTAGGCTTACGGAACGGCAACAGGAACGTGGGGAAGTCAGGACCTAAGAGCGTAAGAAGTCAGTTAAGATCATTTACGTCTATTCTTTTGAAATATTTTACATTTGCTGACAAAAAAAAAAAGCTTCAAGTCACATGAAAAATTGATATTCGCCAAATTCCGCCAAAACAGCCATTGAAAAAGCGTGGTAAAGTGTTTTTATATTTTTGAATCGCCCCTAACTGTTACATAGTTACATTGATTTCAGTCACACACAATGGACAAATTAATTCATATATCTAAGTGTAAGCTGAATGTACTTTAACTTATATTTTAGGAACTAGAATATTCTTATCTGGTGGTAAACAGGTGGCATGCAGCCTTAAAGACTCTCGTGTTGCACAGAGACTTTAAACTCCATTAACCATCCCATCAATAGGCACACTGTGTAGACTCAACACTACTTAATAACATAGAGAAGTAATCTACATATTCTTCATCAGATTCATTGAAAGTTTAGACACATGTGCGACTTCTGGATATCTTCATTGTAGATGTTTCGCCATCCAGTGGCTTTATCAATACAGATTCTAGGACATAATTAGAAGACAGTAGAACTATATACAAAAGATGAGGTAATCTGTCCCTCAGCCTTGGAGTTAGTGTTCACAGCATCGTGGTGGAGGAGAATCTGGAGCAAAGGCAAGAAGACTGGCGGTTATATAGGTGTCAGTGGATAGGGACGTGTAGTAGACGAGGACATAGTCACTGGTAGGCGGGATTCCCCAGTGGAAGTAGGTCCTACCCAAGAGATGGGTTAGTTGTAGCAGCCGTGAAGAAGGTCTTTTAGATGTCCTCTGAACCAAGATTCCATGATGTTGCAGTGTCTGACAAGTTGTGCAAGAAAGGTATAAAATACCGACAATATGTCCGAGAATCTGTATTGATAAAGCCACTGGATGGCGAAACGTCTACAATAAAGATATCCAGATGTTGCACATGTGTCTTAACTTTCATATTGTCGGTATTTTATACCTTTCTTGCACAGATTCATTGAAGTAAGCCCATAGGTTTGCAACGTTTCGGCATTTTATTTAGGCTAAGTTTCGCTCGATGGGACTTTAATCAAGCGGCTCAGTTCAGGGAAATGTACTTTGTATATTATATCCGAAAGCTTCGTTGTCCTCTAGTATTCTGAGTCTTAGTATACATACACCGTTTATACTCTCATTACCTGAACAAGTGCGGCAAGAGGATCGAGCCTGCACTACTTGTGGCAACACTTGTGACACAACTCGTGACATCCCTTGTAACACCCTTCGTAACACCACTCGTGACAACACTCGTGACACCACTTTTCTCCTAGCTCCTTTAGCTCCCTCACTTTCATTTCACTTTTATCCATTGATGAAAATCTCCATCTACCACTTCTTCTTACAGTGGCTACAACTAAATAATAATTTCAAATGTCTATTGCTCTTCTAAACTAATACACATCCACATGTGTGTGTGTGTGTGTGTGTGTGTGTGTGTGTGTGTGTGTGTGAATCAGAATGTTACTAAAATACGACCTAGAAACACTCACAATTTTCTATTAAACAAACATACCATTCTTGAAAATGATAGTGTTAGCGAAAATAAAACAGATATTAGTTTAAGGTTAAATATTTTAACTTTTTTTTTCTATATTTTATGCGTTATTATATTATCTCTAAGGTTTATCTTGTGCACAAGCCATATTTACCTAATATCACAAAATTTGCAGTTGTTATTCTATGTAGGAATTACAACAGTAATATTTATGATACTAGTGTTCAGTTGTGTGTAGGATATAGGGAGCTGATTTTGCCTAATTTATTTTCTTGAGAGTTGACGACGTGACCGCTGGTGACGACGTGACCGCTGGTGACGACGTGACCGCTGGTGACGACGTGACAGCTGGTGACGACGTGACAGCTGGTGACGACGTGACAGCTGGTGACGACGTGACAGCTGGTGACGACGTGACAGCTGGTGACGACGTGACCGCTGGTGACGACGTGACCGCTGGTGACGACGTGACCGCTGGTGACGACGTGACAGCTGGTGACGACGTGACAGCTGGTGACGAGAAATAATCTGTATTTTAAAATTTCCCTACACTTTACCCTATTGGTTGACCCCACTAAGGGTGCGTGACCTACATACTGGAGCTACGTCTGCGGGGCGTTATTCATTGTTATATGACATAATTTAACTATACTTTTGTATGTGAGTGAATGGGGTTCCTGTGAGTATCGTATATCTACGCCAGTTTCTCGGAACAAAGACTGCCTCTTCTTTTTGTGTCTGTCATATCTCGTCACTGGCTCACTGTGGAAGTGCTTCTGACAGTTATCTGATTCTTCACATCTAAGAGTTCTCATGTGGTTTTTGTATATCTGTACACATCTCTGAGAGTGTACTGGTGTTCTTTTGGGTTTTATCTCTCAAGGACCTTCTGCAGGATCCGTATGTATGTCTAGTGGGTAGTTCAAAGGTATACCTGTCATGATACGTTAACGTTGTGGGCTATATGATGGTCGTTATTACTGTTCTATATTTGCTGTCGGTGGTGATGGTGTCGAAGACTGTTTCACACGTTGTATCTGTTTTGGATAGGATATTTAGGATGTTGTGGTTATTACAACTTGTGATCTTATATATTACATATATATGTTCTCGACAGTGAACACAGTGTATAAAGCATTCATTCAATTACTACAACATGTAAATACACACGATACATTTTTCTTCACTAATAAGCTTTATTAACCTATATATATATTATTTATATATATATATATATATATATATATATATATATATATATATATATATATATATATATATATATATATATATATATATATATATATATATATATATATTACATCAGGGAAAACTTAAAGTTTTCCCTTCATTTTTAGAGAAATTTCAAGAAATACAAAACATAAGACTATCATTTTAGTCTGTTTATCTCACGTTCGTCCAAAAAAAAAAAAAAGAATAAGAACTGCATCCCAGTGAGAACAATTGGTGGAGATAAGACTAGACTGACAGCCCGTCAGTTTCTGTCAGCTGGGTTTAGGGACAGACTACTGTGTGTGTGTGTGTGTGTGTGTGTGTGTGTGTGTGTGTGTGTGTGTGTGTGTGTGTGTGTGTGTGTGTGTGTGTGTGTGTGACTAAAAATTAAGGTCTAAGTCTAACATTGACGTCTAAGTCTAATACTGATGTGTAAATCTAACATTGATATCTAAATCTAACATTGATGTCTAAGAGTAAGAATGATGTATAGCACCAACATTGATGTCTAAATCTAAGTTGATATCTAAGACTTGCACTGATGTCTCAGACGAACACTGATGTCTAAGACTAACACTGATGTCTAAGACTAACACTTATGTCTAAGACTAATATTGATGAGTGAGCCCAACGTTGATGTGTATCCAGCACCTGGGGAAGGGAGCTGGAAGCAGCAGCAGCAGCAGCAGCAGCAGCAGCAGCGTGTTGCTGTCTGCGTGAACATTAGCTAGCCCTCACGATATTGCATGTGTCTTTAGCACGGCTAGTATTGACTATCCTGCCATGCAACCACATCCCCCTCCACCCTGCAACCGCCCCCCATCCTCCCCACCCTACCACCATCGCTACCACCACCACCACCATTACCAGCGCTTGTTTATATTAGCGAACGTCGGAAAGACAACGTTCTCCTTCATGTTTTTCTTTAAATAATTATAATAATAATAATAATAATAATAATAATAATAATAATAATAATAATAATAATTATTATTATTATTATTATTATTATTATTATTATTATTATTATTATTATTAATTATCAGGTGGCTGCCCGATTTTTTCTTCCTCCAGCTCTTAATTTGTTTTTCTTTCCTAACTCGAGAACGCCTCATCCAATCGGTTTCAACTTTTCAATGCTACTTTATGGTAACAGGGACCAGATTCTTGGAACAACTGGCAGGTTCAGGCTCTCCATGACCAGAGTTGTGGACTCAATCTACAGCGTCCTCGATTGGCTGGGGATAACTTCCAAAATCCTCAGTGGTGGCGTTGAAGACGTCCAGAAAAGTCGCTTCTGACTTCGTCGTCGTCGTCGTCGTCGGAGAAAACCTCAGAGGTGTGGGCGCAGATGTGACCATTGGAGGTGTTCGGTAGTGTGAAATTCTTACTCCCGTTGAATGACATTAATTACTCCCTTCAAATGGCATTAATTATATTCTTACTCCCGTTAATTGACATTATTTATATTTCTGTTACTGCTTCTGTCGACTGCGGTATTTAATGACTGGTACAACTTAGTTCCAGGGTGACTTTGATTTGTGTGTCGGGAAACTTTACTCATGTAGTAAAATACTTATAAAAACTTGGAATAGTAGGAATCAGCGCCGTAACTACTGAATGACTCATCGGATCGTCTTCAACTTTCCTAGTACTGGTTTTGTTTCGTGAACAAGACTGACGTTGCCAGTGTCTACCATAAATCCCAGTTTGCCAGTTTTACTGAATAGTGATATTAGTTTTTATTCAATAAATAAAGCTTCTTATGACAGACTATATTATTAATACATTGTGTAAGAGTGACGACAATCCATAAAAAAAATGGAATTGCTGGGCCGACCGGCTTTCAACTTTCACCGTTGGTGAGCTTTATTAAAGCACAGCTCAGCGCTTACTTTGAGTTGTATCAATTTCAATTCAATAAATTTGGAAAATAAATTGTTTCCCCGTGTAATATCTAGAGAATTCCTCGTCCGATCGGCTTCAAACCCTAAAACTGGCGTATCTTAATTTGAGCTGTATTGGGTGGAAATTTTCCAGTTTTAAAACAATTTTACAAAATTCTATTTTCTTAAAAATCAGAATTTTGAATAGAATATAAATGAATTTGAAAGAAATATAAACGATAATAAAAATTTAAATAATATAAGAATCCACATTTTTATGGACGGCAGTAATAATTTACCACAAGTTATGTACACTGATGGATCTAAAAGGCTTGTGGTAACATGCAGTTATATTTTTATAACCTGCATGAACTGTATCACTGTAGATAACAAGAACGTTTCGCCCCCCGTGGAAGATGTTTTTATTTAGTATCACATACTTGCAAGTTCCTCCCAGGAAGCTCATTGCTAGTATTCCCTTCCTTAAATCACTTGTTAGAGCAACTGCTCAACAAGAAATTTCTCATGTGCAGCATCTGGGTATCTTTATTGTAGACGTTTCGCCAACCAGTGGCTTTATTGATAAAGCCACTGGATGGCGAAACGTCTACAATAAAGATACCCAGATGTTGCACATGTCGGTATTATATACCATTCTTACACAAGAAATTTCTCACCTAGCTGGTAGTAATAAGCTACCACAAGTTATATACACTGATGGATCTAAACAGGAGTCTTCTGGCAGGGCTGCATCTGCTCTTGTTGCCACCTCCCTAGTTAAGAACCATAATAAATTTGTTGAACTAGTCATATGAATTAACAACTGGGCGTCTACACTGCAAACTGAATTGTTTGCAATCCTAATAGTGCTAAAGCTAACTTATGATACTGAGCTTGACTCTATCATCATTACTGATTCTATGTCATCACTGAGGCTCTTGACTCACATAATGGCTCTAATATGCTCATTGGAGAAGCTAAGTATAGATACTCAAAAATCCGAGAAAAAGGATTTAATGTACAATTGCTTACTCCTTCATGATAAAGTTGATATGTTAGCCAAGAAAGTACCTTAAAAAATTATGTAAAATATAACTTTGGTATAACTGTGTCTAGCATTATGAGTAATATTAGGAGAGAAGTAAATAATGGAAATGTTTGTTGTAGGAATGCAGTTAGAAGCCTGAGTAGATCTATAACCCACTATGATAACTTGAACGTAGATAAGTATGTTTATGGAGCAACTTGCAATGTGAACACTGACTGATGTTGCAGTGGCCAGGCTTAGGCTTGGTTACAAGTACTGCCTGATGTTGTAGTAGCCAGGCTTAGGCTTGGTTACAAGTACTGACTGATGTTGTAGTAGCCAGGCTTAGGCTTGGTTACAAGTACTGACTGATGTTGTAGTAGCCAGACTTAGGCTTGGTTACAAGTACTGACTGATGTTGTAGTAACCAGGCTTAGGCTTGGTTACAAGTACTGACTGATGTTGTAGTAGCCAGGCTTAGGCTTGGTTACAAGTACTGACTGATGTTGTAGTGGCCAGGCTTAGGCTTGGTTACAAGTACTGACTGATGTTGTAGTAGCCAGGCTTAGGCTTGGTTACAAGTACTGACTGATGTTGTAGTAGCCAGGCTTAGGCTTGGTACAAGTACTGACTGACATTGTAGTGGCTAGGTGTAGGCTTGGTTACAAGTACTGACTGATGTTGTAGTGGCCAGGCTTAGGCTTGGTTACAAGTATTGACTGATGTTGTAGTACCAGGCTTAGGCTTGGTTACAAGTACTGACTGATGTTGTAGTAGCCAGGCTTAGGCTTGGTTACAAGTACTGACTGATGTTGTAGTAGCCAGGCTTAGGCTTGGTTACAAGTACTGACTGATGTTGTAGTGGCCAGGCTTAGGCTTGGTTACAAGTACTGACTGATGTTGTAGTGCCAGGCTTAGGCTTGGTTACAAGTACTGACTGATGTTGTAGTAGCCAGGCTTAGGCTTGGTTACAAGTACTGACTGATGTTTGTAGTAGCCAGGCTTTAGGCTTGGTTACAAGTACTGACTGATGTTGTAGTAAGCCAGGCTTAGCTTGGTTACAAGTACTGACTGATGTTGTAGTGCCAGGCTTAGGCTGGTTACAAGTACTGACTGATGTTGTAGTAGCCAGGCTTAGGCTTGGTTACAAGTACTGACTGATGTTGTAGTAGCCAGGCTTAGGCTTGGTTACAAGTACTGACTGATGTTGTAGTAGCCAGGCTTAGGCTTGGTTACAAGTACTGCCTGATGTTGTAGTAGCCAGGCTTAGGCTTGGTTACAAGTACTGCCTGATGTTGTAGTACCAGGCTTAGGCTTGGTTACAAGTACTGACTGATGTTGTAGTAGCCAGGCTTAGGCTTGGTTACAAGTACTGACTGATGTTGTATGGCCAGGCTTAGGCTTGGTTACAAGTACTGACTGATGTTGTAGTGCCAGGCTTAGGCTTGGTTACAAGTACTGACTGATGTTGTAGTGGCCAGGCTTAGGCTTGGTTACAAGTACTGACTGATGTTGTAGTAGCCAGGCTTAGGCTTGGTTACAAGTACTGACTGATGTTGTAGTAGCCAGGCTTAGGCTTGGTTACAAGTACTGACTGATGTTGTAGTGGCCAGGCTTAGGCTTGGTTACAAGTACTGACTGATGTTGTAGTGGCCAGGCTTAGGCTTGGTTACAAGTACTGACTGATGTTGTAGTGGCCAGGCTTAGGCTTGGTTACAAGTACTGACTGAATGTTGTAGTGGCCAGGCTTAGGTTGGTTACAAGTACTGACTGATGTTGTACTGCCAGGCTTAGGCTTGGTTACAAGTACTGACTGATGTTGTAGTAGCCAGGCTTAGGCTTGGTTACAAGTACTGACTGATGTTGTAGTAGCCAGCTTAGGCTTGGTTACAAGTACTGACTGATGTTGTAGTGGCCAGGCTTAGGCTTGGTTACAAGTACTGACTGATGTTGTAGTGGCCAGGCTTAGGCTTGGTTACAAAGTACTGACTGATGTTGTATGGCCAGGCTTAGGCTTGGTTACAAGTACTGACTGATGTTGTAGTGGCCAGGCTTAGGCTTGGTTACAAGTACTGACTGATGTTGTAGTGCCAGGCTTAGGCTTGGTTACAAGTACTGACTGATGTTGTACTGGCCAGGCTTAGGCTTTGGTTACAAGTACTGACTGATGTTGTAGTAAGCCAGGCTTAGGCTTGGTTACAAGTACTGACTGATGTTGTAGTGGCCAGGCTTAGGCTTGGTTACAAGTACTGACTGATGTTGTAGTGGCCAGGCTTAGGCTTGGTTACAAGTACTGACTGATGTTGTAGTACCAGGCTTAGCTTGGTTACAAGTACTGACTGATGTTGTAGTACCAGGCTTAGGCTTGGTTACAAGTACTGACTGATGTTGTAGTGGCCAGGCTTAGGCTTGGTTACAAGTACTGACTGATGTTGTAGGGCCAGGCTTAGGCTTGGTTACAAGTACTGACTGATGTTGTAGTGGCCAGGCTTAGGCTTGGTTACAAGTACTGACTGATGTTGTAGTGGCCAGGCTTAGGCTTGGTTACAAGTACTGACTGATGTTGTACTGGCCAGGCTTAGGCTTGGTTACAAGTACTGACTGATGTTGTAGTAGCCAGGCTTAGGCTTGGTTACAAGTACTTCTGGCAATTTGGCAGACACACAGATGATGATCAAACTAAATACTATATATGTGGTCAGGCATATGGTCACTGTCTTGAACACTATGTGCTTAATTGTCGCTAACAGACTGACAATATAATAACATATATGATATGTCAAGATATCTTATAACGAAAATAAGATACCTGATATATCAAGCTAATTTCCTAAATTTGATTTTAACAGATAAGTGAACTGTAAATATAAATCCAGAGGTACTTTTGTTAACCTTTTTATGGGGCCTAGTTTCTAGGTCTTTTGTGAATCCATATGCTTTTGCACTACCGTCCACAGGATAGATTTCGGGTGCGCAATAAACTAGCCACTTCGGTGACATTATCTAAAAATCTATTCTACGGATTTTTTTAAATATAACGATGATAGACTTTTCTATTTTTCTGAATGTTCTCATTTTATTCTTTTCTTTCTCTAAAATTTTGGTTTATTACTCAGGAACGCATTATTCGATCGGCTTCAAATTTTGAACTCGTGTGTAAGGAATCATAAGGAAGATTGATGGGAGTATTTACAAGTGTGGTTCTCAGTGTAGAATGTTACAAAGGTGAGTCAGTTGTTTGTGTGTGAGAGACGGTGATAATCTCCTGTGATCACCTTCACGACTACAACAGTCGTTTTTCCCACTTACAGACTTCATTGTTTAAGGACCTTCACATATTTTCTCAATTTTATCTTCAAATGGTTGAATATTTTTGTACATTATGTAAGTGTTTCCCATTTGCATCGCTATAGACCCTGTGGGTTTAGAGCTTTCCCTAATTAAATAAAATCATGTGAAGGTCTATCAATCATTGATGTTGATGCGCGTATGAAATGGACGGAACTTTCAGGGTTTTAGGCTGCGTAGGCACACAAAATTTTCTGTATCCTGAGCATTAATGAGAATGAAATCTTGGGTCGCTTTAAACTTTTAGTATCGATGTTGATTCCTATGGTGGACGCAATTTCTTGATGTCAGTTTGGTGTGGCATCACGTTAAAGTTATTAACAAATGATTTTGCGTAACAACGGAATTCTTTTTTCGACCAGAATAAGTCGTGTTGAGTTTTATTTGCATATTCTGGCTTTTTAACTTACGTTTTTATGTATGTGCAAATATCTGTGTGACTTTAAGACCATGTTAGAAAAATATGTTACCGTATAATAGGTTATAAAACTTATCATTCATGTTTAGAGCTGATCATCTTACTTGCTTAGAGTGTAAATCTTATGCTTAGGCTGTCAATTTCTTGCTTAGAGCTGGTTCATTCTTACTTGCTTAGAGCTGGTCAATTTACTTGCTTAGAGCTGTCAATTTTACTTGCTTAGAGCTGGTCAAGTTTACTTGTTAGAGCTGTAATCTTATTGCTTAGAGTGGTCAATCTTACTTGCTTAGAGCTGGTCAGTATTACTGTTAGAGTGGTCAATATTACTTGCTTAGAGCTGGTAATCTTACTTGCTTAGAGCTGGTCAGTCTTACTTGCTTAGAGCTGGTCAATCTTACTTGCTTAGAGCTGGTCAATCTTACTTGCTTAGAGCTGGTCAATCTTACTTGCTTAGTGCTGGTCATCTTACTTGCTTAGAGCTGGTCAATCTTACTTGCTTAGAGCTGGTCAGTTTTACTTGATTAGAGCTGGTCATCTTACTTGCTTAGAGCTGGTCAATCTTACTTGCTTAGAGCTGGTCAATCTTACTTGCTTAGAGCTGGTCAATCTTACTTGCTTAGAGCTGGTCAGTCTTACTTGCTTAGAGCTGGTCAATCTTACTTGCTTAGAGCTGGTCAGTCTTACTTGCTTAGAGCTGGTCAGTCTTACTTGCTTAGAGCTGGTCAATCTTACTTGCTTAGAGCTGGTCAGTCTTACTTGCTTAGAGCTGGTCAATCTTACTTGCTTAGAGCTGGTCAGTCTTACTTTCTTAGAGCTGGTCAATCTTACTTGCTTAGAGCTGGTCAGTCTTACTTGCTTAGAGCTGATCACTCTTACTTGCTTAGAGCTGGTCAGTCTTACTTGCATAGAGCTGGTCAATCTTACTTGCTTACAGCTGGTCAATCTTACTTGCTTAGAGCTGGTCAATCTTACTTGCTTAGAGCTGGTCAGTCTTACTTGCTTAGAGCTGGTCAGTCTTATTTGTTTAGAGCTGGTCAGTCTTACTTGCTTAGAGCTGGTCAATCTTACTTGCTTAGAGCTGGTCAGTCTTACTTGCGTAGAGCTGGTCAATCTTACTTGCTTAGAGCTGGTCAGTCTTACTTGCTTAGAGCTGGTCAGTCTTACTTGCTTAGAGCTGGTTAATCTTACTTGCTTAGAGCTGGTCAATCTTACTTGCTTAGCGCTGGTCAATCTTACTTGCTTAGAGCTGGTCAATCTTACTTGCTTAGAGCTGGCCAATCTTACTTGCTTAGAGCTGGTCAGTCTTACTTGCTTAGAGCTGGCCAATCTTACTTGCTTAGAGCTGGTCAATCTTACTTGCTTAGAGCTGGTCAGTCTTACTTGCTTAGAGCTGGTCAGTCTTACTTGCTTAGAGCTGGTCAGTCTTACTTGCTTAGAGCTGGTCAGTCTTACTTGCTTAGAGCTGGCCAGTCTTAGTTGCTTAGAGCTGGTCAATCTTACTTGCTTAGAGCTGGTCAATCTTACTTGCTTAGAGATGGTCAATCTTACTTGCTTAGAGCTGGTCAGTCTTACTTGCTTAGAGCTGGTCAGTCTTACTTGCTTAGAGCTGGTCAGTCTTATTTGCTTAGAGCTGGTCAGTCTTACTTGCTTAGAGCTGGTCAATCTTACTTGTTTAGAGCTGGTCAATCTTACTTGCTTAGACCTGGTCAGTCTTACTTGCTTAGAGCTGGTCAATCTTACTTGCTTAGAGCTGGTCAGTCTTACTTGCTTAGAGCTGGTCAATCTTACTTGCTTAGAGCTGGTCAGTCTTACTTGCTTAGAGCTGGTTAATCTTACTTGCTTAGAGCTGGTCAGTCTTACTTGTTTAGAGCTGGTCAGTCTTACTTGCTTAGAGCTGGTCAATCTTACTTGCTTAGAGCTGGTCAATCTTACTTGCTTAGAGCTGGTCAATCTTACTTGCTTAGAGCTGGTCAATCTTACTTGCTTAGAGCCGGTCAGTCTTACTTGCTTAGAGCTGGTCAATCTTACTTGCTTAGAGCTGGTCAGTCTTACTTGTTTAGAGCTGGTCAATCTTACTTGCTTAGAGCTGGTCAATCTTACTTGCTTAGAGCTGGTCAATCTTACTTGCTTAGAGCTAGTCAGTCTTATTTGTTTAGAGCTGGTCAGTCTTACTTGCTTAGAGCTGGTCAGTCTTACTTGCTTAGAGCTGGTCAATCTTACTTGCTTAGAGCTGGTCAATCTTACTTGCTTAGAGCTGGTCAGTCTTACTTGCTTAGAGCTGGTCAGTCTTACTTGTTTAGAGCTGGTCAGTCTTACTTGCTTAGAGCTGGTCAGTCTTACTTGTTTAGAGCTGGTCAGTCTTACTTGTTTAGAGCTGGTCAGTCTTACTTGTTTAGAGCTGGTCAGTCTTACTTGCTTAGAGCTGGTCATTCTTACTTGTTTAGAGCTGGTCAGTCTTACTTGTTTAGAGCTGTTCAGTCTTACTTGCTTAGAGCTGGTCACTTTTACTTGGTGAAAAGTTTGAATTGATTTTGACTTTATTTCCCAATCTGATTTTTTGGGGGGAAGAAGGAATTGAGAAAATTGAAACACTTCTGTTTATCCGAAAAATTCTTAGTGTGGCATTCAATGACTTTCAACGTTGATAATGCAACTTCTAATCTGCTTTAAACTTAATGTGCTTGTGCATTTTAGGACATAGGTCTCCTAGGGATAACGAGAGAATGCCTCGTCAGTTTGGCTTCAAACCTAGTGTTTCTTAGTGGAAAATTTGAATTACATTTGGGCTGTGAAAGGTCCTACTTTACCATTTTTACAGAATAAATTTGGATGTTAGTGTCCATATGATGACGTGATTGTCTCTCAATATTTTTCTCTCAGTGCTAATATTAAGCTGTTCTGCAAACGTATGCCGCACTCTGCACTATTCCAATCGCGTGCGCTGTGGTAGAGGGGACTAGGGTTATCCAATTCGGGGACACTTTTCTCGGATAGTGCATCTAGTTGATTTTATCAAACATCAGCGTTAAATTTGCATAGGTTGTGACCTGTGGTGACCAACAGGAGGCTCATGACCTGTGGTGGCCAACAGACTCTCATGACCTGCCATCGTGACCAATAACAGGTCATGCGAATATAAATTCCAAACAAGGGTCTAAGGACGGTGAATTAGGCGATTCAGTTGTCGGTGTTTTGAGGTGTTTGTTATTAAGGTTAAACACCTGAGTTTAGGCGACTCTCACGGACACAGACGGAAAGGCGGATGGTCGGACGGACGGACTGAGGGAGGAACCGGGGGCTTCAAGGATGGTCGGACGGACGTACGGACACACGCACGTTGAGTCGGTATCAGAGCCGTTGATACTAGCAGCCCACTAGCCCACAACAGTCAACACAGCCTTGCTGATCAAGCACGTACAGTGGATAGTGGTCCAATTTCCTCTTCAAAACATCTACACGTGTTTCAGCAACATTTCCTTTGGCTGGAAACGTTTCGCCATTAGCAGTTTCTTCATCTCAATTAGGGCTGGAGAAGCCATTAATGGCGAAACGTTTCCTCTAATAAACGTCCTGAACTGTACATAAATGTTTTTTCCACAACGTTTCTCGTATCTGCTGGAAGCAGACTGAAGAGTCCTGGACCGCGAGTGTTGACACAGCTTTCTCCATTGCTCTCTATTGCGCCCATGCTTTTCTTCCTGGGTGGATTCTACACTTTCTCCCACGTCTCCCACTCTGGTGAACTGTTATGACGGTGTACGGGTTTGGGGACAAGTATTTTCCCCATGTACAAGTGATCAGACCGTCTCTTCTTTCTCCGATCTAGAGAACGCATTCCACAGTCGGCAGGATAGATGTATTCTATAGGGGAAGTAGACGTCTGTAGGTTATGCAGCTTTGACGTCTCTCCTGACGTCAAAGAGAGCCATAACTGACCTGACTTCCTTCGTTGTGAAATTTCTTGTTTACTACGTGTTATTTATACCACATTTTGTTCTCTAAACTACATTGTGATCAGTCGTGACTCGCGATTACCGGCGGGGAATCGAGCCTTCACCACTCACTGCACCAACCACACGGGTTTACCGATTTGCGTGAAGTGTAATAATAAGAAGCAATAACATTGTTGTTAAGCTGAGACGTAGAACAATAAACGTTTCTCAGCACAACGACGTAAATAACGTACGTTCCTTAGCACAGCAGCGTAAATAACGTACGTTCCTTAGCACAGCAGCGTAAATAACGTACGTTCATCAGCACAATAACGTACATTCCTCAGCACAAGAGCGCATACGTACGTCCCACATGAACGGCGCCTTGATGAAGGTGGAAGGCTCTTGATCCAAGGAATTTGTAGCTGCCCTCCATGTCCTTGGAACAAATCTGATTACCTCCTATTCCTCAGGCACTGTGTGACTCCCTAAGATTTTAGCGCTCTTCACTTTAATGTACCACCACCACCACCACCACTACTACTACTACTACTACTACTACTACTACTACTACTACTACTACTACTACTACTACTACTACTATACTACTATTACTACTACTATTAGAACTACCACAATCACTATAACTACTATTCATAATAATAATAATAATAATAATAATAATAATAATAATAATAATAATAATAATAATAATAATAATAATAAATGGGAACAAGAAAAAATATGAACTCTGACAAAATTATGAGTGAGACAAGTTTTCTAAATGAAGAAGAATGAGAGAAGATATTGTCTTCACTAAGTGGAACTGTCTTCAGGAGGGAACTGGATAAACTGCTTCAGTCACTCGACTGGTTGAATTTATGTGGGATGTTAAAAAGTTCTGGATGTAGTCTCCGGAGCTACAGTTACACCCGACGTGAATAAGGGGATATACACAATCCCCCACCCACCCCCACCCCCCACATTCCCCTCACATGGGAGAATGAAACCTATGACTACGTTTCGGTCCGACTTGAACCAGGCTGGAGACAACAACTGGCTAGAAACCTCTTGTTCTAGTTTTTGCAGCCCATCATTTTTCTCGTGGTTTCGAGTCACACTTGTTAATTATGGACGAAAGATCTGACAAAACTGTTACACTTCGCGATATTTTCTTCCTCTGTTCTGTTGAGTAGTATGAGGAAGCATAAGTTCCTTGGATCAAGAACCCTCTACCAACATCTAGTCACCTCCACTGAAGGCATCACTACGCAAATAAAAATAAACCGGCTGACTCGACAGAAATAAACGAGAATAAACATGAAAACAATCGCGTATGGGTAGAATACAGCTGAGCATTGTTGATTGTTTGCGTCACCTGTGTTACACCATTGTTCAGAAGCTGGTCCCTAGTGACAGGGCTTCCCCGGGGGAGGCTTCCGACGCCACGACCTGTCACTGGTGTCACTTTCATTAGCGTGTTAGCACAGTATTAGCATATTAGAGAGGGAGGGTCAGATGAGCAGCGATATGCGCCACACAAGACGTATGAGGCTCTCATACCTGTGAGGCTACCGCAGCCTGGGTGCTGCTAGATACTGTGAGGTCGCTTCTTGCTGTTGTGTGCTGTGTTTTGGCGGTGGCGGCGGTGGCGGTAGCAGTTGCGGCAGCGGTGGCAGCAGTGGTGGCGGCAGCGGTGACGGCAGCGGTGGGGGCAGCGATGGCGGCAACGGTGGCGGTAGCGGTGGCGGCAGCGGTGGCGGCAGCGGTGGCGACAGCGATGGCGGCAGCGGTGGCGGTGTTCATTAGTACTGTCTATCATAGGGTACAGAACTTGTCACTCCGGAAGCCTCTAATTTTTTGTTTACTGTTAGTCTCTGGCTTCCTAACAAAGAGAACCCAACAGTAACAGTGAACAAACTGATATCAGAGGTTACTACAGTGAAGAGTTGTGTTCCTCAAGGCACAGTACTAGCCCCAAGTCTGTCCTCCTTCTCATGGAGGAAATATAAAATATCGACGCAGTATAAAGAGACAAACAGATCTGCTTGTGGAGTGTTTAGACCCACTGTGTGGGCGAAACGTTTTTAATAAAGCATCGCATTACACCGCATTTGTCTCTGTTTCCTTTTCATTTTCATATCCGATATAGATATGAGCATATTTCATAGCTAAGTATCGACGGTACTCGAATCTGCACGAGAGTGACATTTATCGACGACGCAGCAAATCTCACACCTGATATAAACCAAGACAATCACGGCAATTTTCAGTTGCTAGTGACTAAGAAGTGATAAAATATCAGGTGTCACATTCCAGGATCACAACAATGTTACGATCACAGCAGCAAGGAAAATAATAGGCTGGATAACTGGAACTTTCAGAATATGCCATGCAAATCAATAACAATGTGCTTTAAATCGTTTGTTCTTTCTACACTGGAATATTGCTGTACTCCACAGCACATTTGAAGGTAGATGATATTGCAAACTGGAGAATGTGCAGAGAGCCTTCACTGCTTTTACAAGTTCAGCGTTTTTAATGAAAGTCCAATTGATATTTTTTTTTCTATAAATTTGGTAAATAGGCAGCAACACAGCCGACCTACTTAACTAGTTGTCTGTGTAAAACTCTTGAAAAAATGGTGTCTGATTCTGTAGTACAAAATCAGACACCAACTTTCCCATCATCTCTGCGGATTCATGAGAGGATAAAGTGTGCAGAATTTATCCTAGCTTTACCACATTTCTTGATCCAATTTCTGTATTTGATATTGCAAACAGAACCGTTATACTACACGAACTGGCCAAAAGGAATATTGGTGTTAGCCCAGTTTTTCAGTAATTTAGTATACCTGGAGAGGATTCTGTGGGTCAACGACCCCGCGGTCCGGTCTATGGGAAAATTTTCCCACAAGTTAACGAGTGCGATCCTACCCGTAAGATGCTTCAACTTCAGATATTAAGGTCGTCCAGAAGATTATGACTCGAATTTATCTTACGTGATTTGACGAGAATAAAAATTTTACTCTATTTTACGAGTAAAATCGGCAGTTGTACACTCACACACTTCAGTTTCACTCTCCGTTGTCATCAAGATAGGAGGCACATGTTTTGGAACGTTAGGAGCCAAGCAGTAGAGGCTTTTGAGCGTTATCAGAACTATTCCAGGAATTCGGAATGGTTTCTACAAGCTTGATCATAAGGCATCTTAGTCAAGCTACCGTACACGCGTTATGAAGGAAATGAAAATGGAAAGGTGAAGGAAGAAGACATTTCTGCCCAGTACTCGAAGGTCCACCTTCCAGGATGACCAATTATATAAGACGAAGTTCACAACGTGTGTTTGACTGTAGCAATAGTGCAGAGTTGTTGTTTAGTAACATGAGTGTGTCTGAAGCCTTGTACCTCACACACTGTGCAACAGCAGCAGCGAGAGCAGCAACAACAGCAGCAGCAACAACAGCAACAGGAGCAGCAGCAACAACAGCAGCAGAAGCATAAAAAAAAACAATTGCCCTGCATTATTGAATATTAAGCTAACACACACACACACACACACACACACACACACACACACACACACACACACACACAAAACACACACACACACACACACTAATACCTTCAAATAATGCGTAACGAAAAACGCAACATTCATCATCCTGCAACACGCCGTGACCACCAATAACACACAAACATCGCAACTGCGCCCAAACGATCATTTAGCGACCCCGACGACAGCAATTACACGGCCAGTCTCGGGGGACGGTTACGAGGCGGTATTTATCGCTACCAACGATCGCCGGCTCGGAGGTATTACTCGCCGGCCGATATTAACCTGCCGAAATAGACGATAAAATTCACGGTGGACGTCCGGACCTGCCAGTCTAGGCTGGTACACTGTGAGTGTTTTATCTGGCATCATTGTGTTGAGTGAGGCAGTCTAGAGTGCATCCACCACCTTACTCTCTCTTACACTCACTGATAACACCTTATTATCCACTCTTAGTGCATTCTTATCCTTCTCCTTCTCCTCTATTTTTTCTCTCATTCCTCCTCTTCTTATTTTCCCTTTTCTCCTGCTCACTTTCATACTTATCTTCATGTTTTTCCTCGTCTCCTACTCTTTCTCGTCAACATCTTTCTTATCCTCATCTTTCTCCTCTTCTCCTCCTCCTTATTTTTCTACTCCTCTCCTGCATTATCCTTCTTTTCCTCATTCTCTCCTTTCCCTTGCACTTCCTCTTACTTTATGTCCTTTTCATACTCATTTTCCACCACTTCCACCACCACTACCACTACTAACAGCACCACCATAACCACTACCACCACTTACTACCACTTCCACCTACACTACCCTACTAACAGCACCACCATAACCACTAGCACCATTTACACACGTTCCACACCACTACACTACTAACAGCACCACCATAACCACTACCACCACTACCACTTCCACCACATATCACTACTCACCACCATAACCATCTACGCACCACTACCACCTTCACCACATACCAACTACTAACAGCACCACCATAACCACATATCCACCACTACCAACTCCACCACCACTACCACTACTAACAGCACCACCTTAACCACTACCACCACTACCACTTCCACCACCACTACACTTTTATAATAGCACCATCCATAACCACTACCACAACTACCACTTCCACACCACTACCACTACTAACAGCACCACATAACCACACCACCATACCAACTTCCACCACCACTACCACTACAACAGCACCACCATAACAACTACCTCCACACCATTCCACCATCACTTACATACTAACAGCACCACCATACCACTACCACCACTCCCACTACACACCACACCACTACTACACACACCACCATAACACACACCACCACTACCACTTCACACCACACCACTACAACACACCACCATAACCACACCACCACTACACTTCCACCACCACTACACACAACAGCACCATCATACCACTACACCACTACCACTCCACCACCACTACCACTACACACACCACCATAACACACCACACTCCCACTTCACCACCACTACCACTACTAACAGCACCCCAAACCACTACCACACTTACACTTCCACCACTCACACACTACTAACAGCACCACCATACCACTACCACTACTACCCATTCCACCACCACTACCACTACTAAAGCACACCAAACCATACCACCCTACACGTCCACCACCACACCACTCTAGCAGCACACCATAACCATCTACCACCACTACCACTTCCCTCACCACTACCACTACTAAGCACACCACCATACCACTACCTCCACTACCACTTCCACCACCACTACCACTACTACTGCACCACCATACCACTACCACCACTACCATTTTTCCACCACCTACCCACTACTAACGCACCACCATAACCACTACACCACTACCACTTTCCACCACCACTACACTACTACAGCACCCCCATACCTACCGCCACTACCACTTCCACACCCTCACTACTACACACCACCATAACCACTACCCCACTACCACTTCCACACCACTCTCACTCTAACAGCACCACCATAACACTACCACTTCCACTTCCACCACACTACCACTACTAACGCACCACATAACCACTACCACCACTACCACTTCCACCACCACTACCACTACTAACAGCACCACCATAACCACTACCACCACTACTACCACTTCCACCACCACTACCACTACTAACAGCACCACCATAACCACTACCACCACTACCCTCCACCACATACCACTACTACGCACCACATACCAATACCACCACTAACCATCCCACCCACCACAAACCACTACTAACACCACCAAAACCACTACCACCACTACCATTTCCACCACTACTAACAGCACCACCATAACCACTACCACCACTACCACTTCCACCACCACTACCACTACTAACAGCACCACCATAACCACTACCACCACTACCACTTCCACCACCACTACCACTACTAACAGCACCACCATAACCACTACCACCACACCACTTCCACCACCACTACCCTATCAACAGCACCACCATAACCACTACCATCCACTACCACTTCACCACCACTACACCACTACCTCTTCCACCACCACTACCTCTTCCACCACCACTACCACCACCACTACCACTACTACCAGCACCACCACCACCCCCACTACCACCACCACCACCACTACCAATTCACCACTACGGCCACCACACTACACTACCAGCACCACCATTACCACCACCACCACTACCACCACTACCACCACCACTACCACCACCACCTCCCCCATCTGTCGCCACTTCCCTTACTTCCCCTGGCTGACCCCTTAGCCTCCCTTACCCATTAAACCACTCCCAAACACCTCTTGGCTCCCTAAATTCCCCCCTTCCCCTGGGCGTCCTTCTCCCCCAGGGGAGGCATCAGAGAAGGGCAAAAACCCCTTGTGTATTTCAACACCATTAAGGGAGAATCCTTCTTCCCAACTTCCCTTCGATAGTCAACTCTTATTAACATTATTAATCTTATTATTAGTATTATTAGAATAATAATAAATGTTATTATTATATTTATACTGAAACTAATCCAAATTTTTATTAAATGTGATGCAATAAATGGAATAAAAATTCATTATATGCAATAATTAAAAAAAACAGTATATATATATATATATATATATAATATATATATATATATATATATATATATATATATATATATATATATATATATATATATACACACACACCATGCGCTGGCATGGCAAGACGTGTGGCGGGCTAGCTGCGGGATTTTCAATTATAACTCCGGATCAACGAGGCTGACCAGGTTAAGACTCAACAGGACTTATTGTGAATACTCTGGGAAGATTCCAGTGAAGCGAGAAGACATTTCAGTGTCACCGTTTCAAGGTAAATTGTGGAAGTGTTGTGCAGTTTGTGAATGTTGGTGAGTGGTGGTAGTGAGGAAGACGGCCTGTGGAGGGGTGGGGGTGTATAAGGCCTACACTGTGTATTAGTACCGGCCAAGATTATCGTACATATAAACCTCGAAAAGCTTTTATAAAGACATGTATATCCAGCACCATGCACCATGCTTCCAGTTAACTTGGAAATGATTGTGTCGATGCATGGACTATTTAGAGGCATATGTTATGGAAAAACAATGTGAAATTAATGTTAACGAAGGAGTGATCAGTCAGTGCATCCACCCCCACGTCACGGGGGTGGGTGGAAGAGGCGGGATGTGTAACTAGATGGTGAGTGAACACACTGGTTCAGCAGTGCCATACCCACATTGTTCATAGTGTACATGGGAAACAAATAAAGTTATGTGTATTGTAAGACAGTGTGAACAATATACAGTGCGCAAGTCCATGTGTATTGTACTTCCCGGGATAACCCCACTCAACAACCTGCGCCTCCCCCACCTAATTCCCAGGGGAAGTTTTCCCCTTCCTCTCCCAGCCCCTCAAACTCCACCAGGCCACCACGGTCAAGTTCACTACCTTCCACGCACCATACCCACCCACCATGTCATATTCCACTCCTATTGTCTAGTCTAGCAGATGGATGCCAACCAGGAGGAAGCAAGCAGCCAGGGAAATGGCACGGTTGGCAATACTAGGAGAAGCAAGTGTCGGTCATGCTTACAGCTTCGTTGTCTCAACTCGAATGGTTTCCTCCGCAAACACGGTAGTTGCCCTGGTTCAGGATGTCCTCCTGTGGAAAGTGATGATCCAGAGCCACCTGAGCACCTGAACCCTCTCCAACAGATTTCATCTCATCAGACAATCTCTTGGAAGCAATTAAAGCAACAGGTACCAGGACACTCACACATATTCCCAAAGCAGCCCGTCCACACGCAGCTGGGAAACTTACAGACCTCCTGAAAAAATATACGATGGTTCCACTATCTTAAATGCTCCACCAACCATCAAAGGCATGGCACAACTTGCTACTTTTTGGCAATGGTCTGCTTAGCTGTGGCCGGAAAGAAGGGGAAAGAGGCTAGCCTCAATGATAATTAAATCCGTTAAAAGATTACCTAGAGATGAAACCCAATCGCCTTCCCTGTCAACACATAAAGGGAGGGAGGCAGAACCCCCACTCACTCTCTGATCAGTGAAAAAGTCAGAGTCCAGGTGAGCAAGTGATGAAGAGGGGCAACACAGTGGGGGCAATAAGAATTATTACCAGTGAAGATGCAGTTGCTCCCAGGGATGCTGACACGGCTGAAGCACTTAGAGGAAAGCACCCTGCCAGGGAAACCAGTGGCACCAACAGTTCCAACACCTCTGTCCCCACTATGGAACCATTGATAGTGGAAGACTCAGACATTTACAAAGCAATAATGTCGTTACTACAAGCAAGGTAAGCGTCATGGGTCACCACAAGCAAGGTAAGCGTCATGTGTCACCACAAGCAAGGTAAGCGTCATGGGTCACTACAAGCAAGGTAAGCGTCATGGGTCACTACAAGCAAGGTAAGCTCATGGTCACTACAAGCATGGTAGCCGTCATGGTCACTACAGCAAGAATTTGGGGGGGCTGGCGTGGGGGCTGGGGGGCACTACAAGCAAGGTAAGCGTCATGGGTCACTACAAGCAAGGCAAGCGTCATGGGTCATCACAAGCAAGGTAAGCGTCAAGGGTCACAACAAGCAAGGTAAGCGTCATGGGTCACTACAAGCAAGGTAAGCGTCATGGGTCACTACAAGCAAGGTAAGCGTCATGGGTCACTACAAGCATGGTAAGCGTCATGGGTCACTACAAGCAAGATAAGCGTCATGGATCACTACAAGCAAGGTAAGCGTCATGGGTCACTACAAGCAAGGCAAGCGTCATGGGTCATCACAAGCAAGGTAAGCGTCAAGGGTCACAACAAGCAAGGTAAGCGTCAAGGGTCACGACAAGCAAGGTAAGAGTCATGGGTCACCACAAGCAAGGTTAAGCGTCATGGGTACCACTACAAACAGGGGGGTAGAGTGGGGGGGGAGGGGCCGTCATGGGTCTCTACAAGCAAGGTTAAGGGCGTCATGGGTCACTACAAACAAGGTAAGCGTCATGGGTCACTACAAACAAGGTAAGCGTCATGGGTCACTACAAACAAGGTAAGCGTCATGGGTCACTACAAACAAGGTAAGCGTCATGGGTCACTACAAACAAGGTAAGCGTCATGGATCACTACAAACAAGGTAAGCGTCATGGGTCACTACAAACAAGGTAAGCGTCATGGGTCACTACAAACAAGGTAAGCGTCATGGGTCACCACAAGCAAGGTAAGCGTCATGGGTCACTACAAACAAGGTAAGCGTCATGGGTCACCACAAGCAATGTAAGCGTCATGGGTCACTACAAACAAGGTAAGCGTCATGGGTCACTACAAACAAGGTAAGCGTCATGGGTCACCACAAGCAAGGTAAGCGTCATGGGTCACTACAAACAAGGTAAGCGTCATGGGTCACCACAAGCAAGGTAAGCGTCATGGGTCACTACAAGCAAGGTAAGCGTCATGGGGTCAACCACAAGCAATGTAAGCGTCATGGTCGACTACAAACAAGGAAGCAGTCATGGGTCACTAACAAAAGGTAAGCGTCATGGGCGGGGGGGGGAGGGGGGGGGGGGGGGGGGGGGTGGGGGGGGGGGGGGGGTGGCTAGGGGGGGGGGGGGGGGGGGGGGGGGGGGCGCAACGGGGAGGAGCAAGCAGTTGTCATGGGTCAGAGCACCCCCACTCCCGACACCAGGTGGATGGCAAGGAAAGGGCGACAAGGATTCACAACAAACAGGTGATCGTCATGGTCAGACCACAAGCAAGGTAAGCGAATGGGTCACCAACAAGCAAGTAAGCGTCACTGGGTCACTACAAAAACAAGGTAAGCGTCATGGTCACTACAAACAAGTTAAGCGTCATTGGTCACTACACACAGGTAAGCGTCATGGGTCACTACAAGCAAGGTAAGCGTCATGGGTCACCACAATCACAGGTAAGCGTCAATGGGTCACTACAAGCAAGGTAAGCGTCAAGGTCCCACCACAAGTCAAGGAGTAAGCGTCGATGGGTCACTACAAGCAAGGTAAGCGTCATGGGTCACTACAAGCAAGAAGTCGTCATGGGTCACTACAAAACAAGGTAAGGCCGTACATGGGTCACTACAAACAATGTAAGCGTCATGGGTCACTACAAACAAGGTAACATTCATGGGTCACTACAAACAAGGTAAGCGTCATGGGTCACTACAAACAAGGTAAGCGTCATGGGTCACTTACACACAGCAAGGTAAGCGATCCAATGGGTCCACTACAAACTAAGAAGGTAAGTGCGTCAAGGGTACACTACAAACAAGGTAAGCGTCATGGGTCACTACAAACAAGACAAGACGGATCCATTGGGTCCAACTTAAAAAACGAAGGGTAAAGCGTCATAGGGATCACTACAAACAAGGTAAACTCATGGGTCAACCACAAGCAAGATAAAAAAAAAAAATAAAAAATAAATAAAAAAATAAAGAATAAATTGGGGGAAGGAGAATGGGGGGAGGGGATAGGTTAAACATAAGCGTCATGGGTCACTACAAACAAGGTAAGCGTCATGGGTCACTACAAACAAGGTAAGCGTCATGGGTCACCACAAGCAAGGTAAGCGTCATGGGTCACTACAAGCAAGGTAAGCGTCATGGGTCACTACAAACAAGCGTAAGCGTCATGGGTTACCACAAGCAAGGTAAGCGTCATGGGTCACTACAAACAAGGTAAGCGTCATGGGTCACTACAAACAAGGTAAGCGTCATGGGTCACTACAAACAAGGTAAGCGTCATGGGTCACTACAAACAAGGTAAGCGTCATGGGTCACTACAAACAAGGTAAGCGTCATGGGTCACCACAAGCAAGGTAAGCGTCATGGGTCACTACAAGCAAGGTAAGCGTCATGGGTCACTACACAACAAGGTAAGAACGCTCATGGTGCACCGACAATGCAAGAGGTAAGCTGTCAGGGGTCACTACGAAACAAGGTAAGCGTCATGGGTCACTACAAGCAAGGTAAGCGGTCTGTGGGTCACATACAAACAAGGTAAGCGTCATGGGTCACCACAAGCAAGGTAAGCGTCATGGGTCACCACAAGCAAGGTAAGCGTCATGGGTCACTACAAACAAGGTAAGCGTCATGGGTCACCACAAACAAGATAAGCGTCAAGGGGGTCCACTACAAAACAAGGTAAGCGTCACGCGGGTCACCACAAGCAAGGTTAACGTCATGGGTCACTACAAACAAGGTAAGCGTCATGGGTCACCACAAGCAAGGTAAGCGTCATGGGTCAACTGACAAGCAAGGTAAGCGTCATGGGTCACCACAAGCAAGGGTAAGGCGTCATGGGTCACTACAAACAGGTAAGCGTCCATGGTCACCACAACAAGGTAGCGTCATGGGTCACGCACACGCAAGGTAAGGCGTTCCATGGGTCTCACCACAAGACAAGGTAAGCGTCATGAGTACAAGTCACTACAAACAAGGTAAGCGTCATGGGTACATACAAACAAGGTAAGCCGTCATGGGTCACTACAAACAAGGTAAAGTCGTCATGGGTCACTACAAACAAGTAAAGTGTGCGTCATGGTTCACTACAAAACAATTGGAGACATGGTAAGCGTCATGGTCACCACAAGCAGGTAAGCGTCATGGTGTCCACTACAACCATGGTAAGCGTGTCCATGGGTCAACCACAATCAAGTATGCGTCATGGTCACTACAAACAAGGTAAGCGTCATGGGTCACCACAAGCAAGGTAAGCGTCATGGAGGCACTACAAGAACAAGGTAAGGGCGTCCCCATGGAGAGGTCACCACAATCAAGGTAGCCGTCATGGTCAACACAACAGGTTAAGCGTCATGGTCACGCACAAACAAGGTAAGCGTCATGAGTCACTACAAACTAAGTCAAGCGTCATGGGTCACTACAAAAACACGGAAGGCTGACATGGGTCACATACAAACGGGAGGTAAAGCGTCATTAGTTGTGGTCACTACAAAGAAAACAAGTGTAAGCGTCAATGGGTCATACACAACAGAGGAACGCACCATTGGAGGCCACTACAAAACAACTGTCAGCGTCAAGGGGGTCTCACTGAACCCCACGGACGGTGCCCGAGCGGTCAATGGAAAGCACGGGATCCCCCCCCTTACGCTCTGACAGGTACCCGAGCCCCACCGCCCTTACCTGCGTCTACCTAGGGGTTCCACTAAGCAACAACGCACAGGAAATAGCGTCAATTTGGTTCACATATATCCGCAATTAGACGAGCACCGGCACCCCAGAGCGTACCTCGGACTAGCCAAGCAGATCCCATCAAACTACCCGTCGGTGGCGTCCCACGTGTGCACATGCGTGGCCGACAATGGTCAGCGTGGCCCGGTCTCAGACTCACGAGAACGTCTGATCACAGGGGTTTCAGCTACCCAGCCTCCCGTACCTGCGTACCAGAGTTGGACCCTCCCCCGCCCCCCGGCTTACCTCGACCTAGTTTAAACCCGAGATCCCCCCGCTGGAGCCACGGTAGGCGCTTACCTCTATACCAAATGTGTGACCCAGAAGGAGGCCCCCTTGACCCATTACTCCATGTAGTTTCGCGCCTCCTTGTGACCCCCATAGGTCGCTCCCCACCCGCTTAGACGCGTCACATTCCTGCACTTGACAACCGAGCGGACGCGGACCAGGCTAGAGTGGACACCACCCCACACGGAGCCTGCGGGTACCATGGTGTTCACGTGCAGTCCTAAAGAGTCAGCACCCTCCCTTACCTGTGGGCGATCCAGGGAGCCACCCCACGCCGCTGTACCTGACTAGCCTTGTGTGTACACAGCCCCGCCCCGGGGCTTTACATATCGCTGACAAGGTTCACCCACCAGTTACGCTGCGCCACCCGGAGCGGCGTCTACGAAGTTACAGCGAGCAGTGGCGAATGAAGCGACCGGGAGTGGCTGGCACCCTACCCTCCGCCTGGGTCCTTGGACACTTACCTAGATCTCCTGGCGAGTTTGTATACCCGAGCCCTCCCCGATACCTTAACGCATGCTAGGCCATTTTGACACCGTTGTAGGTGCGCCCCCCCGCTTACGCTTTCTACCATTTTTGACCGCGAGGAGCCCCCCGCCTTACTCTTGGTTGCTTTGAGCTACCTAGGTTTCTCCCCAGTACCCCCCCCTTACGGGCGTGCTACTCCATTTTTACGCCAGGACCCTGCCTCCCTTACCTCTACCATTTAACCCCCGGGGTGGGCGGGCCCCCCCGTCTTACTTCTCTCCAGTTTGGGAGGCCCACCCCCGCCCGGCTTATCCGTGCTTACACATTGTAGCCCGACTCCCTCCGCGGGCTTATGCCTCTAACCACCATTTACGCCAGCCCAGCCCCCCATGACCTGCCCCGCCTGGGTTGGGTGGGGGGGTCCTCCACCGAAGTGATTGGGCGCGCTATAACCACCCTCTCATCCCCACGCCGCATTTGTCGGAGTCCCTGCCGTGGTGGGTCCACCCCGCGCCCGGGCAATTACTTCTCCTCTGGCCACCCATTGGAAATCTGCCACTATTGCGGCATGCCCCTCCATGGGCATTGCCTCATCGCCCAGCGCGGTTGTGTCGACACTCGTTAAACGCCGCAACATCAACCCTACCGGCCGCACCCGCCCCTATCGCAGCAGTCTCCCCCCTGAGCACCTTTCCCGAGTCGAGTTCATACCCATCCCCCCTGTACGCCACCAGGTTGCAGTGACAGAATACCACATTCTCCACCTCTCCTTAGCGCCTTTCCTCTTTGTATTGGACAGAGAAGGCCACTGTGTTGCGAAACGTTTCCTGATGAAGAATCCCATAAGCTTGCATAAGTGTCTCAAACATCAACTTGGTCGGATTTTCAAACCATTCCTCACAAGGTAAGCGTCATGGTCACTACAACAGGTAAGCGTCATGGGTCACCACTAGCCAAGGTAAGCGTCATGGTCACTGACAAACAAGGTATAAGCGTCATTGGTCAACTACAAACAAGGTAAGCGTCATGGGTCACCACAAACAAGGTAAGCGTCATGGGTCACTACAAACAAGGTAAGCGTCATGGGTCACTACAAACAAGGTAAGCGTCATGGGTCACTACAAACAAGGTAAGCGTCATGGGTCACTACAAACAAGTAAGCGTCCATGGGTCACCACAAACAAGTTAGCGTCATGGGTCACTTACAAACAAGGTAAGCGTCATGGGTCACTACAAACAAGGTAAGCGTCATGGGTCACTACAAACAAGGTAAGCGTCATGGGTCACTACAAACAAGGTAAGCGTCATGGGTCACTACAAACAAGGTAAGCGTCATGGGTCACTACAAACAAGGTAAGCGTCATGGGTCACTACAAACAAGGGTCATTACAGTTATAACTGCGGATTCACTGTAACCAGCTAAAAATGTCTCTCTCCCCCTAATTGTGGTCCATTTTTGGCCAGTGGTGGTAGTAGTGGTGGTGGTAGTAGTGTTGGTAGAAGTAGTGGTTGTGGTAATAGTGGTGGTGGTAGTAGTGGTGGTGGTAGTAGTGTTGGTAGTAGTAGTGGTGGTGGTAATAGTGGTGGTGGTAGTAGTGGTGGTGGTAGTAGTGTTGGTAGTAGTAGTGGTGGTGGTGGAAATAGTGGTGTGGTAGTAGTGTGATGGTAGAAGTGGTGGTGGTAGATGGGGTGAATGGAGTAGTGGTGGTGGTGGTAGTAGTGGGATGTGGGGTGTGGTAGTAGTGGTGGTGGTAGTAGTGGTGGTGGTAGTATGTGGTGGCGGTAGTAGTAGTGTGATGGTCGTAGTGGTGGAAGTAATAATGGTTGTGGTAGTATTGGTGTAGTATGGTGGAGGTGCTGTAGTGGTGGAGGTGGCTGTAGTGGTGGAGGTGGCGTAGTGTGGTAGTAGTAGTAGTGATGGTCTTATAGTGGTGGTAGTGACTAGTGGTTGGGTATTATTGGTGGTTGTAGGTAGTGGTGGAGGTTGCAGAAGTGCTGGTAGTAGTGGGGGTGGTGGTAGTGGGGTGGTTTTGGTGGTGGTAGTAGTGGTGATTGGTGAGGTAGCGTTGGTGTAGTAAGTGGTGATGTAGTAGTGGTTGTGGCAGAATTTGTGTTTGTAGTAGTGGTGGAGGTGGTCAGTAAGTGTGTTAGATGGTGGAGATAGTAGCGGTGGTGATAGTAGTGGTGGTGTACTACTTAGTTACTAACTACCCGATCGAGGCCAATATAAGTATTATTATTTAATACGGACTCAGATCACCTAAACATATTAATACTACCACTTAGAATTATGGACTTAACTATATCAAACTACCTAGTTATTAATATTTACTACTATCACTACCACTACCCTAATATTACAAACTAGAATGTAAGACGCCTGATGGCGAGCTACTACTACTATGGAAAGAGGACGAGGTGCAAGATATTACTAACGATTTGGCTGTAGTCGAGGAGCACGAAGACCGAGCATGATGACTTCGAGTCTATATTTAGACGAATATGTGCAGACCTATGTAGATGTAGAAGAGAAGTGGTAGACGTTTTTGGAAGTGTGATAGTGTAGCTAAAAAGAGGTTGTGTTAGTCTTGGTGGCTGTAATAGTGGGTGATAGTATTAGAGGTTGTGGTAGCCGTGGTGGTTGTAAAGTGTGATAGTAGTAGTGGTTATGTGGTTATCGTGGTGGTTGTGGTAGTGGTGATAGTATATGTGGTTGTGGTAGTCGTGTTGGTTGTCAATAGTGTGATAGTAGTAGTGGTTGTGGTAGTCGTGGTGGTTGTGGTAGTGAGGTGATATAGTAGTGGTTGTGGTAGTCGTGTGGTTTTGGTAATAGTGGTGATAGTAGTAAGGCGGTTGTGGGTAGTGCGTGGGTGGTTGTGGTATTGGTGATAGTAGTAGTGGTTGTGGTAGTCGTGGTGGTTGTGGTAGTGGTGATAGTAGAGTGGTAGTGGTAGTCGTGGTGGTTTGTAATAGTGGTGATAGTAGTAGTGGTTGTGTAGTCCGTGGTGGTTGTGGTAGTGGTGATAGTAGTGTAGTGGTTTTGGTAGTCCGTGGTGGCTGTAATAGTGGTGATAGATTGTGGTTTGTGGTAGTCGTGGTGGTTTGTGGTAGTGGTGATAGAAGTAGTGGTTGTGGTAGTCGTGTGGTTTGTAATAGTGGTGATAGTAGTAGTGGTGTGGTAGTCCATGGTGGTTGTGGTAAGTGTGTGATTAGTAGTAGTGGTTGAGGTGGTATTCGTGGTGGTTGTAATAGTGGTGTAGTAGTAGTGGTTGTGGTAGTCGTGGTGGTTGTAATAGTGGTGATAGTAGTATGGTGATAGTATAGTGGTTGTGGTAGTCGTAGGTGGCTGTAATAAGTGGTGATAGCATAGTGGTTGTGGAGTCGTGGTGGTTTGTAATCGTGGGGTGATAGTAGTAGTGGTCGTGGAAGTCGTGGTGGTTGTAATAGTGGTGATAGTATAGTGGTTGTGGGTAGTCGTGGGGTTGTGGTAGTGTGATAGTAGTAGAGTTGTGGTATTCGTGGTGGGTTGTGGTAGTGGTGATAGTGTAGTGGGTTGTGGTATTCGTGGTGGTTGTGGTAGTGGTGATAGTAGTAGTGGTTGTGGTAGTCGTGGTGTTGTGGTATTGGTGATAGTAGTAGCGGTTGTGTAGTTCCCGTGGTGGTTGTGGTAGTCGTGGTGTTGTGGAGTGTGATAGTAGTAGTGGTTGTGTAGTCTGGTGGTTGTAATATAGGTGATAGTAGTGAGTGGTTGTGGTAGTCGTGGTGGTGTGGTAGTGGGATAGAAGTAGTGGTTGTGGTATCGTGGTGGTCGGGTAGTGGTGATAGTAGTAGTGGTTTGTTGGTAGTCGTGGGGTGGTTGTAATAGTGGTGATAGTAGTAGTGTTGTGGAGTCGTGGTGGTTGTGGTAGTGGTGATAGTAGTAGTGGTTGTGGTAGTCTGGTGGTTGTAATAGTGGTTATAGTAGTATTGGTTGTGGTAGTCGTGGTGGTTGTAATAGTGTGAAATAGTAGGTGGATGTGGTAGTCGTGTTGGTTGTGGTAGTGGTTGATATAGTAGTTGGTTTTGGTAGTCCGTGTGGTTTGTGGTAGTGGTGATAGTTAGTAGTGGTTTGGTATTCGTGGTGGTTTGGTAGTGGTGATAGTTAGTATGGTTGTGGTTGTCGTTGTGGTTGTGGTAGTTGTGATAGTAGAGTGGGTTGTGGTATCGTGGGTGGTTGTAATATGGGATAGTAGTAGTGGTTGTGGTAGTCGTGGTGGTTGTGGTAGTGGTGATAGTAGTAGTGGTTGTGGTAGTCTGGTGGTTGTGGTAGTGGTGGGTAGTAGTAGTGGATTGTGGTAAGTGGTGATTAGTAGTAGTGGTTGTGGTAGTCGTGGTGGTTGTGGTAGTGGTGATAGTAGTATGGATGTGGTAGTCGTGGTGGTTTGTGGTAGTGGTTGTGGTAGTCGTGGTGGTTGTGGTTAGTGGTGATAGTAAGTAGTTGGTTGTGGTAGTCGTGGTGGTTGTGGTAGTGGTGATAGTAGTAGTGGTTGTGGTATCGTGGGGTTGTGGTAGTTGGTTGATAGTATAGTGGTTGTGGTAGTCGTGGTGGTTGTGGTAGTGGTGATAGTAGTATGTTGTGGTAGTCTGGTGGTTGTGGTTAAGTGGTGATAGTAGTAGTGGTTGTGGTAAGTCGTGGTGGTTGTAATAGTGGTGATAGTAGTAGTGGGTTGTGGTAGTCGTGGTGGTTGTGTATGTGGTGATAGTAGTAGTGGTTGTGGGTAGTCGTGGTGGTTGTAATAGTGGTGATAGGTAGTATTGGTTGTGTAGTCGTGTGTGGTGTAATAGGGATGATAAGTAAGTAGTGGTTTGGTATCGTGGTGGTTGTGGTAGTGGTGATAGTAGTAGTGGTTGTGGTAGTCGTGGTGGTTGTGGTATGGTGATAGTAGTAAGTGGTTGTGGTAAGTCGTGGGGTTGTGGTAGTGGTGAATAGTAGTAGTGGTTGTGGTAGTCGTGGTGGTTGTAATAGTGGTGGATAGTAGAGTGTTGTGGTAGTCGGGTGGTTGTGGTAGTGGTTGATGTAGTAGTTGGTTGTGGTAGTCCCCCCGTGGTGTTTGTAATAGTGGTGAATAGTAGTATGATGTGGTAGTCGTGGTGGTTGTGGTAGTGGGATAGTAGTAAGTGGTTGGTGGTAGTCGTGTGGTTGTGGTAGTGGTGGACAGTATAAGTGGTTGTGTAGTCGTGGTGGTTGTGGTAGTGGTGATAGTAGTAGTGGTTGTGGTAGTCGTGGTGGTTGTGGTAGTGGTGATAGTAGTAGTGGTTGTGGTAGTAGCCGTGGTGGTTGTGGTAGTGGTGATAGTAGTAGTGTGTGGTATCGTGGTGGTTGAGGTAGGTGGTTGTGGTAGTCCGTGGTGGTTGTGGTAGTGGTGATAGTAGTAGTGGTTGTGGTAGTCGTGGTGGTTGTGGTAGTGGTGATAGTAGTAGTGGTTGTGGTAGTCGTGGTGTTGTGGTAGGTGGGTGATAGTAGTAGTGGTTGTAGTAGTGGTGATAGTATAGTGGGTTGTTGTAGTGGTGGTTGTGTAGTGGTGATATATTAGTGGTTGTGTGGTAGTGGAGATAGTAGTAGTGGTTTTGTAGTGTGGTTGTGGTAGTGGTGATAGTAGTATGGTTGTGGTAGTGGTGATTAGTAGTAGTGGTTGTTGTAGTGTGGTTGTGGTAGTGGTGATAGTAGTAGTGGTTGTGTGGTTTGTGGTGATAAGTAGTATGGGTTGGTGTAGTGGTGGTTGTGGTAGTGGTGATAGTAGAGTAGTGGTTGTTGGTAGTGTAGATAGTAGTAGTGGTTGTTGTAGTGGTGGTTGTGGAAGTGGTGATAGTAGTAGTGGTTGTTGTAGTAGTGTTGGTGAAGGTATTAGTATTTGTTGTTGTCGTTGTTGCGAGTAATGATGGTGGCCTTTTGGTTATGGAGGACTACGTGAGGCTGACACCAACAACCTGGTTGATCCTTTCAGCAACCAGGCCGCCTGGTCTGGGACGAGCACCGGGTGTGTGCAGATGCTGCAGCAGCACACATGCACACACACAGGCGCTGCAGCAGCACACCTGCACACACACAGGGCTGCATCAGGCACAACCGGGAGGCACACAGCATGGGGCTACACATACCACACACAGGTGCTACAGCACACCTGCACACACAGAGGTGCTGCAGCACCACACCTGCACACACACACAGGTGCTGCTGCAGCACACCTTCACACACATAGGTGAAGCAGCACCACTCCTGCACACACCCAAGTGCTATAGCAGCACACCTGCACACACAGAAGTGCTGCAGTAGCACACCTGCACACACAGACAGGTGCTGCAGCAGCACACCTGCACACACAGACAGGTGCTGCAGTAGCACACCTGCACACACAGGTGCTGCAGCAGCACACATGCACACACAGACAGGTGCTATAGCAGCACACCTGCACACACAGACAGGTGCTGCAGCAGCACACCTGCACACACAGACAGGTGCTGCAGGGCAGCACACACCTCCACACCACAAGAGAGTGTGCTGCAGTCAGCACACACCTCCACACAACAGACAGTGCTTCAGGCAGCACACTGCACACACAGACAGGTGCTGCAGCACCACACCTCCACACACACACAGGTGCTGCAGCAGCACACATGCACACACAGACAGGTGCTGCAACAGCACACCTGCACACACAACAGGTGCTGCATAGCAGCACAACCTGCACGACACAAGTGCTGAGTAGCACACCTGCACACAAGACAGGTGCTGCAGCAACCACACCTCCCCCCGCCACACACTGGGCTGCAGTCACCACACCTGCACACACACACACAGGTGCTGCAGCACCACACCTGCACACACACGCAGGTGCTGCAGCACCACACCTTCACACACACACAGGTGCTGCAGTAGCACACCTGCACACACAGACAGATGCTGCAGCACCACACATTCACACACACACAGGTGCTGCAGCAGCACATCTGCACTCGCACACAGATGTTCATAGGGGCAGCAGCATCACACCTGCACTCACAGGTGCTCACATGTTCATAACCAGCAGCAGCAAAAAACACATAACAGGTGTTCACAGGTGTAGACTCACAACACCTGGCTAGATTCACCACGTTGCATACAGACCAAGCAGGCTGTCCCTGCTGGTGGCAGGCATCAAGGCGCCCTGCGATTACCTGCTGTTTTAGTTTGCACCCCCACACCACACACACACACACACATCTTCTTGACTGCAAAAGAAGGCTTTTGACACAGTTCCTCACAAGAGATTAGTGCAGAAGCTAGAGCATCAGGCGCATATAACCCAGGAAGGGCACTGCAAATGGATCAGAGAATACTGACATGGGAGGCAACAACGAGTATGGTACGTAATTGATGTATCACAGTGGGCACCTGTGACATGCGGGTTCCCACAGGGTCGTCCTAGGACCAGTGCTTATTTTTGGGTATTATGTGAACACATGACGGAAGGGTTAGACTCAGAAGTGTCCCTGTTTGCAGATGATGTGAAGTTAATGAGGAGAATTAAATCTGATGAGGACCAGGCAGGACTTCAAAGAGACCTGGACAGACTGGACACCTGGTCCAGCAAATGGCTTCTCGAATTTAATCCTGCCAAATGCAAAGTCATGAAGATAGGGGAAGGGCACAGAAGACCACAGACAGAGTATAGGCTAGGTGGCCAAAGACTGCAAACCTCACTCAAGGAGAAAGATCTTGGGGTGAGTATAACACCGAGCATGTCTCCGGAAGCACACATCAATCAGATAACTGCTGCAGCATATGGGCGCCTGGCAAACCTGAGAACAGCATTCCGACACCTTAGTAAGGAATCATTCAAGACACTGTACACCGTGTATGTCAGGCCCATACTGGAGTATGCAGCACCTGTTTGGAACCCGCACTTGATAAAGCACGTCAAGAAACTAGAGAAAGTACAAAGGTTTGCAACAAGGTTAGTTCCAGAGCTAAGGGGAATGTCCTATGAAGAAAGATTAAGGGAAATCGGCCTGACGACACTGGAGGACAGGAGGGTCAGGGGAGACATGATAATGACATATAAAATACTGCGTGGAATAGACAAGGTGGACAAGGACAGGATGTTCCAGGGAGGGGACACAGAAACAAGAGGCCACAATTGGAAGTTGAAGACACAAATGAGTCAGAGAGATAGTAGGAAGTATTTCTTCAGTCATAGAGTTGTAAGGCAGTGGAATAGCCTAGAAAATGACGTAGTGGAGGCAGGAACCATACACAGTTTTAAGACGAGGTTTGATAAAGCTCATGGAGCGGGGAGAGAGAGGGTCTAGTAGCAACCGGTGAAGAGGCGGGGCCAGGAGGTAGGACTCGACCCCTGCAACCACAAATAGGTGAGTACAAATAGGTGAGTACACACACACACACACACACACACACACACCACACACACACACACACACAGGGGCCAGGAGCTCGGACTCGACCCCCGCAACCTCAACTAGGTGAGTACACACACTCTGCCTTCTGTACTTCTTCCATTCTCTGTTACACTTTGTTTTTGCCTCCTTACACCGTCGGGTAAACCAGGGGCTCGTTCTGGTCTTCCCATTGTTTCTGTTGCCCTTGGGAATAAACCTTTCCACTGCCTCCTTGCATTTTGTTGTTACATATTCCATCATTTCATTTACTGGCTTTCCTGCCAGTTCTCTGTCCCACGGAACCTCCTGCAGGAAGTTCCTCAACCCTATGTAGTCCCCTCTTTTATAGTCAGGCTTTTCCCATTCAACTCCTGTTGCTCTCTCCACTCGCAACTCTACTATGTATTCAAAGCACAGAACCACGTGGTCACACACACACACACACACACACACACACACACACACACACACACACACACACACACACACACAAAACACTCATTAAAACAGCATATCTTCAAACACTGACGAAAAACATAACACAAAACACATGCTCCCCCCCCAACACACTAGATTTTTCCCTTCGTTGATCCGGTTAAGCGCAGCAGTGTCCGGATAAAGGAGCGTGCGGACAGCGGAGGCAGCAATTATGCTTATCAGAATGCTATAACACCATGAAATGATTTGGCCCTGGAGGACGTGACATAAGACTCAACACAGAGCTGAGTGCCGCCCTCCCTCACTAATTGGTTTTCAGAGAGGTGTGTCGAGCCTGCAATAATGGTTAGTTAGGAACCACCACACTGCCGCTTCGCCTGACTCACCTTTTGTAATGCTCTCCCAAATAAGGATAAACAGTAGTTCTTTTTTTTCGAGAGTGCAGGGAATCGAAGTGGAATACGGCAGAGTGCCAGACCACCGCTCCAGTGTCTGCTTCGTAACTTCTGCCGTCAAAATAAAATTCTGAGAGCAGTTACGGAAGGTTTGCAGGAGCCTCTAACTGTGGCCTAGTCTCAGCTACCGTTGAGCTCACTTCTACAACTAGATAAAAATCATAACATCCACGTTGAGTTAGACATAATTAACAACTGAGCTTTTTTCACTGCAAAATGAACTGCATGCTATCACAGTGTCAGTGAAGTTAACTTATGGCACTGAGCTGGAGTCCTTGATCACTACTGATGCAGTGCCATCAGTGAAGCACCGGACTTACATAATGATTGGAATAACATGCTCATTCCAACCAGAGAAAAATAAATATATAAATTACACCTTTGTGACACCTAGTAGTTAGCAAGTTGATCGCGTCTACTAGTAGTTACCAACGTGATTGTGTCAACTAGTAGTTAGCAAGATGACTGTGTCTACTAGTAGTTAGCAATATGACTGTGTCTACTAGTAGTTAGCAAGATGACTGTGTCTACTAGTAGTTAGCAAGCTGACCGCGTGTACTGGTAGTTAGCAAGTTGACCGCGTCTACTGGTAGTTAGCAAGTTGACCGCATCTACTGGTAGTTAGCAAGTTGATCGCGTCTACTAGTAGTTAGCAACATGATTGTGTCTACTAGTAGTTAGCAAGATGACTGTGTCTACTAGTAGTTAGCAATATGACTGTGTCTACTAGTAGTTAGCAAGTTGACTTTGTCTACTAGTAGTTAGCAAGATGACTGTTTCTACTAGTAGTTAGCAAGCTGACCGCGTCTACTGGTAGTTAGCAAGTTGACCGCGTCTACTGGTAGTTAGCAAGTTGACCGCGTCTACTGGTAGTTAGCAAGTTGACCGCGTCTACTAGTAGTTAGCAAGATGATTGCGTCTACTAGTAGTTAGCAAGATGACTGTGTCTACTAGTAGTTAGCAAGATGACTGTGTCTACTAGTAGTTAGCAAGATGACTGTGTCTACTAGTAGTTAGCAAGATGACTGTGTCTACTAGTAGTTAGCAAGTTGACTGTGTCTACTAGTAGTTAGCAATTGACTGTGTCTACTAGTAGTTAGCAAGATGACTGTGTCTACTAGTAGTTAGCAAGTTGACCGCGTCTACTAGTAGTTAGCAAGATGACTGTGCCTACTAGTAGTTAGCAAGATGACTGTGTCTACTAGTAGTTAGCAAGATGACTGTGTCTACTAGTAGTTAGCAAGATGACTGTGTCTACTAGTAGTTAGCAAGATGACTGTGTCTACTAGTAGTTAGCAAGATGACTGTGTCTACTAGTAGTTAGCAAGATGACTGTGCCTACTAGTAGTTAGCAAGATGACTGTGTCTACTAGTAGTTAGCAAGATGACTGTGTCTACTAGTAGTTAGCAAGATGACTGTGTCTACTAGTAGTTAGCAAGATGACTGTGTCTACTAGTAGTTAGCAAGATGATTGCGTCTACTAGTAGTTAGCAAGATGACTGTGTCTACTAGTAGTTAGCAAGATGACTGTGTCTACTAGTAGTTAGCAAGATGACTGTGCCTACTAGTAGTTAGCAAGTTGACTGTGTCTACTAGTAGTTAGCAAGATGACTGTGATCTACTAGTAGTTAGCAAGATGACTGTGCCTACTAGTAGTTAGCAAGTTGACTGTGTCTACTAGTAGTTAGCAAGATGACTGTGTCTACTAGTAGTTAGCAAGTTGACTGTGTCTACTAGTAGTTAGCAAGATGACTGTGTCTACTGGTAGTTAGCAAGTTGACTGTGTCTACTAGTAGTTAGCAAGATGACTGTGTCTACTAGTAGTTAGCAAGATGACTGTGTCTACTAGTAGTTAGCAAGTTGACTGTGTCTACTAGTAGTTAGCAAGATGACTGTGTCTACTAGTAGTTAGCAAGATGACTGTGTCTACTAGTAGTTAGCAAGATGACTGTGTCTACTGGTAGTTAGCAAGATGACTGTGTCTACTAGTAGTTAGCAAGATGACTGTGTCTACTGGTAGTTAGCAAGATGACTGCGTCTACTAGTAGTTAGCAAGATGACTGTGTCTACTGGTAGTTAGCAAGATGACTGTGTCTACTAGTAGTTGCAAGATGACTGTGTCTACTGGTAGTTAGCAAGATGACTGTGTCTACTAGTAGTTAGCAAGATGACTGTGTCTACTAGTAGTTAGCAAGATGACTGTGTCTACTAGTAGTTAGCAAGATGACTGTGTCTACTAGTAGTTAGCAAGATGACTGTGTCTACAAGTAGTTAGCAAGATGACTGTGTCTACTAGTAGTTAGCAAGCTGACCGCATCTACTAGTAGTTAGCAAGATGACTGTGTCTACTAGTAGTTAGCAAGATGACTGTGTCTACTAGTAGTTAGCAAGATGACTGTGTCTACTAGTAGTTAGCAAGATGACTGTGTCTACTAGTAGTTAGCAAGTTGACCGCGTCTACTGGTAGTTAGCAAGATGACTGTGTCTACTAGTAGTTAGCAAGATGACTGTGTCTACTAGTAGTTAGCAAGTTGACCGCGTCTACTGGTAGTTAGCAAGATGACTGTGTCTACTAGTAGTTAGCAAGATGACTGTGTCTACTAGTAGTTAGCAAGTTGACCGCGTCTACTGGTAGTTAGCAAGATGACTGTGTCTACTAGTAGTTAGCAAGATGACTGTGTCTACTAGTAGTTATCAAGATGACTGTGTCTACTAGTAGTTAGCAAGTTGACCGCATCTACTAGTAGTTAGCAAGATGACTGTGTCTACTAGTAGTTAGCAAGTTGACCGCGTCTACTGGTAGTTAGCAAGATGACTGTGTCTACTAGTAGTTAGCAAGTTGACCGCGTCTACTTGTAGTTAGCAAGTTGACCGCGTCTACTGGTAGTTAGCAAGATGACTGTGTCTACTAGTAGTTATCAAGATGACTGTGTCTACTAGTAGTTAGTAAGATGACTGCGTCTACTAGTAGTTAGCAAGTTGACCGCATCTGCTAGTAGTTAGCAAGATGACTGTGTCTACTAGTAGTTAGCAAGTTGACCGCGTCTACTGGTAGTTAGCAAGATGACTGTGTCTACTAGTAGTTAGCAAGTTGACCGCGTCTACTGGTAGTTAGCAAGATGACTGTGTCTACTAGTAGTTAGCAAGATGACTGTGTCTACTAGTAGTTAGCAAGATGACTGTGTCTACTAGTAATTAGCAAGATGAATGTGTCTACTAGTAGTTAGCAAGTTGACCGCGTCTACTAGTAGTTAGCAAGATGACTGTGTCTACTAGTAGTTAGCAAGTTGACTGTGTCTACTAGTAATTAGCAAGATGACTGTGTCTACTAGTAGTTAGCAAGATGACTGTGTCTACTAGTAGTTAGCAAGATGACTGTGTCTACTAGTAGTTAGCAAGATGACTGTGTCTACTAGTAGTTAGCAAGTTAACCGCGTCTACTGGTAGTTAGCAAGATGACTGTGTCTACTAGTAGTTAGCAAGATGACTGTGTCTACTAGTAGCTAGCAAGTTGACCGCATCTACTAGTAGTTAGCAAGATGACTGTGTCTACTAGTAGCTAGCAAGATGACTGTGTCTACTAGTAGTTAGCAAGTTGACTGTGTCTACTAGTAGTTAGCAAGATGACTGTGTCTACTAGTTGTTAGCAAGTTGACCGCGTCTACTAGTAGTTAGCAAGATGACTGTGTCTGCTAGTAGTTAGCAAGATGACTGTGTCTACTGGTAGTTAGCAAGATGACTGTCTCTACTAGTAGTTAGCAAGATGGATGTGTCTACTGGTAGTCAGCAAGATGACTGTGTCTACTAGTAGTTAGCAAGATGACTGTGTCTACTGGTAGTTAGCAGATGACTGTGTCTACTAGTAGTTAGCAAGATGACTGTGTCTACTAGTAGTTAGCAAGATGACTGTGTCTACTAGTAGTTAGCAAGAATGACTGTGTCTACTAGTAGTTAGCAAGATGACTGTGTCTACTAGTAGTTAGCAAGATGACTGTGTCTACTAGTAGTTAGCAAGATGACTGTGTCTACTAGTAGTTAGCAAGATGACTGTGTCTACTAGTAGTTAGCAAGTTGACCGCATCTACTAGTAGTTAGCAAGATGACTGTGTCTACTAGTAGTTAGCAAGTTGACCGCATCTACTAGTAGTTAGCAAGATGACTGTGTCTACTAGTAGTTAGCAAGATGACTGTCTACTAGTAGTTAGCAAGATGACTGTGTCTACTAGTAGTTAGCAAGATGACTGTGTCTACTAGTAGTTAGCAAGATGACTGTGTCTACTAGTAGTTAGCATGATGACTGTGTCTACTAGTAGTTAGCAAGATGACTGTGTCTACTAGTAGTTAG
This sequence comes from Cherax quadricarinatus, assembly GCF_026875155.1. Lineage (NCBI taxonomy): Eukaryota > Metazoa > Arthropoda > Malacostraca > Decapoda > Parastacidae > Cherax > Cherax quadricarinatus. The sequence goes on along the minus strand of NC_069430.1, from coordinate 32,797,243 downwards.
CAAGATGACTGTGTCTACTAGTAGTTAGCAAGTTGACCGCATCTACTAGTAGTTAGCAAGATGACTGTGTCTACTAGTAGTTAGCAAGTTGACCGCATCTACTAGTAGTTAGCAAGATGACTGTGTCTACTAGTAGTTAGCAAGTTGACCGCATCTACTAGTAGTTAGCAAGATGACTGTGTCTACTAGTAGTTAGCAAGATGACTGTGTCTACTAGTAGTTAGCAAGATGACTGTGTCTACTAGTAGTTAGCAAGATGACTGTGTCTACTAGTAGTTAGCAAGATGACTGTGTCTACTAGTAGTTAGCAAGATGACTGTGTCTACTAGTAGTTAGCAAGATGACTGTGTCTACTAGTAGTTAGCAAGATGACTGTGTCTACTAGTAGTTAGCAAGTTGACCGCATCTACTAGTAGTTAGCAAGATGACTGTGTCTACTAGTAGTTAGCAAGTTGACCGCATCTACTAGTAGTTAGCAAGATGACTGTGTCTACTAGTAGTTAGCAAGTTGACCGCATCTACTAGTAGTTAGCAAGATGACTGTGTCTACTAGTAGTTAGCAAGATGACTGTGTCTACTAGTAGGTAGCAAGATGACTGTGTCTACTAGTAGTTAGCAAGTTGACTGCGTCTACTAGTAGTTAGCAAGATGACTGTGTCTACTAGTAGTTAGCAAGATGACTGTGTCTACTAGTAGTTAGCAAGATGACTGTGTCTACTGGTAGTTAGCAAGTTGACCGCATCTACTAGTAGTTAGCAAGATGACTGTGTCTTCTAGTAGTTAGCAGGTTGACCGCATCTACTAGTAGTTAGCAAGATGACTGTGTCTACTAGTAGTTAGCAAGATGACTGTGTCTACTGGTAGTTAGCAAGTTGACCGCATCTACTAGTAGTTAGCAAGATGACTGTGTCTACTAGTAGTTAGCATGATGACTGTGTCTACTAGTAGTTAGCAAGTTGACCGCGTCTATGGTAGTTAGCAAGATGACTGTGTCTACTAGTAGTTAGCAAGTTGACTGTGTCTACTAGTAGTTAGCAAGATGACTGTGTCTACTAGTAGTTAGCAAGATGACTGTGTCTACTAGTAGTTAGCAAGTGACCGCGTCTACTGGTAGTTTAGCAAGATGACTGTGTACTACTAGTAGTTAGCAAGTTGACTGTGTCTACTAGTAGTTAGCAAGATGACTGTGTCTACTAGTAGTTAGCAAGATGACTGTGTCTACTAGTAGTTAGCAAGTTGACCGCGTCTACTGGTAGTTAGCAAAGATGACTGTGATCTACTAGTAGTTAGCAAAGTTGACCGCGTCTACTGGTAGTTAGCAAGATGACTGTGTCTACTAGTAGTTAGCAAGTTGACTGTGTCTACTAGTAGTTAGCAAGATGACTGTGTCTACTAGTAGTTAGCAAGTTGACTGTCTACTAGTAGTTACCAAGATGACTGTGTCTACTAGTAGTTAGCAAGATGACTGTGTCTACTAGTAGTTAGCAAGATGACTGTCTACTAGTAGTTAGCAAGATGACTGTGTCTACTAGTAGTTAGCAAGTTTGACCGCGTCTACTGGTAGTTAGCAGATGACTGTGTCTATAGTAGTTAGCAAGTTGGACTGGTCTACTGGTAGTTAGCAAGATGACTGTGTCTACTAGTAGTTAGCAAGATGACTGTGTCTACTAGTAGTTAGCAAGTTGACTGTGTCTACTAGTAGTTAGCAAGATGACTGTGTCTACTAGTAGTTAGCAGATGACTGTGTCTACAGTAGTTAGCAAGATGACTGTGTCTACTAGTAGTTAGCAAGATGACTGTGTCTACTAGTAGTTAGCAAGTTGACTGTGTCTACTGGTAGTTAGCAAGATGACTGTGTCTACTAGTAGTTAGCAAGATGACTGTGTCTACTAGTAGTTAGCAAGATGACTGTGTAGTTACTTTGTAAGTTAGCAAGATGACTGTCTTACTAGTAGTTAGCAAGATGACTGTGTCTACTAGTAGTTAGCAAGTTTGACTGTGTCTACTAGTAGTTAGCAGTGACTGTCTACTAGTAGTTAGCAAGATGACTGTGTCTACTAGTAGTTAGCAAGTTGACTGTGTCTACTAGTAGTTAGCAAGATGACTGTCTACTAGTAGTTAGCAAGATGACTGTCTACTAGTAGTTAGCAAGATGACTGTGTCTACTAGTAGTTAGCAAGATGACTGTCTACTAGTAGTTAGCAAGATGACTGTGTCTACTAGTAGTTAGCAAGATGACTGTGTCTACTAGTAGTTAGCAAGATGACTGTGTCTACTAGTAGTTAGCAAGTTGACTGTGTCTACTAGTAGTTAGCAAGATGACTGTGTCTACTAGTAGTTAGCAAGATGACTGTGTCTACTAGTAGTTAGCAAGCTGACCGCGTCTACTAGTAGTTACAAAGTTGACCTCGTCTAGTAGTAGTTAGCAAGCTGACCGCGTCTACTAGTAGTTACAAAGTTGACCTCGTCTAGTAGTAGTTAGCAAGCTGACTGTCTCTACTAGTAGTTACAAAGTTGACCTCGTCTAGTAGTAGTTAGCAAGATGACTGTCTCTACTAGTAGTTACAAAGTTGACCTCGTCTAGTAGTAGTTAGCAAGCTGACCGCGTCTACTAGTAGTTACAAAGTTGACCTCGTCTAGTAGTAGTTAGCAAGCTGACTGTCTCTACTAGTAGTTACAAAGTTGACCTCGTCTAGTAGTAGTTAGCAAGATGACTGTGTCTACTAGTAGTTAGCAAGCTGACCGCGTCTACTAGTAGTTACAAAGTTGACCTCGTCTAGTAGTAGTTAGCAAGCTGACTGTCTCTACTAGTAGTTACAAAGTTGACCTCGTCTAGTAGTAGTTAGCAAGCTGACTGTCTCTACTAGTAGTTACAAAGTTGACCTCGTCTAGTAGTAGTTAGCAAGATGACTGTGTCTACTAGTAGTTAGCAAGATGAATGTGTCTACTAGTAGTTAGCATGATGACTGTCTCTACTAGTAGTTAGCAAGATGAATGTGTCTACTAGTAGTTAGCATGATGACTGTCTCTACTAGTAGTTAGCAAGATGAATGTGTCTATAGTAGTTAGCATGATGACTGTCTCTACTAGTAGTTAGCAAGATGAATGTGTCTACTAGTAGTTAGCATGATGACTGTCTCTACTAGTAGTTAGCAAGATGAATGTGTCTACTAGTAGTTAGCATGATGACTGTCTCTACTAGTAGTTAGCAAGATGAATGTGTCTACTAGTAGTTAGCAAGATGACTGTGTATACTAGTAGTTAGCATGATGACTGTCTCTACTAGTAGTTAGCAAGATGAATGTGTCTACTAGTAGTTAGCAATATGACTGTGTCTACTAATAGTTAGGAAGACGACTGTCACTACTAGTAGTTAACAAGAAGACTGCGCCTACTGGTAGTTAGCAAGATGACTGTGTCTACTAGTAGTTAACAAGAAGACTGCGCCTACTGGTAGTTAGCAAGATGACTGTGTCTACTAGTAGTTAGCAAGATGACTGTGTCTACTAGTAGTTAACAAGAAGACTGCGCCTACTGGTAGTTAGCAAGATGACTGTGTCTACTTGTAGTTAGGAAGACGACTGTCACTACTAGTAGTTAGCAAGATGACTGCGTCTACTGATAACAAGTTGATTTCCTGTAACTATTTGTAGTTGTCACCGTGACTGGGCATCTACTGGTAGTTAGTAAATGTTATATCGTTGCCAGGTAACTGCTGTTGTCCCTGTCTATATGGTGTTCTTATATTACTGTTATACACTAGGCATATACTTCCTGCACGGGAAGGCTTTGATATATATATATATATATAATATATATATATATAATATATATATATATATATATATATATATATATATATATATATATAAATATATATATATAATATATATAAGGATAGTGAAAAATTTCAAGCGCTTTCGTGACTTCTCACATTATCAAGGAACTATGTTCCTTGATAATGTGAGAAGTCACGAAAGCGCTTGAACACCTTGGAGAGTCTTCCAGGCCAAGGAACAATGGTTGCTAGGTCATGTAGTAAGAGAAGCAGGTGTTTTCAAAGTAGGTTACATAACGAGCATACCAGGTGCTCCCAGGGGAGGGAGCTAACAGAACCTGCTTCATCAGTGACATTGTTGACTGAACGAGTCGACCACAGGTAAGCCAATAGTCATAGCTGCCTTGTCCACCATAGTGCCGGCGCCACTTGAAGTGCTGCTTAATACCTTTGACCTTCGACCGGTTTTGAGAGTTTTCCTTTTCCTGGGAGTAGGCTGCTGGCGTCCTGCTGTCCCAGATACCCACCACAGTCTGGTTGATCCGGCACTTACCGGAGGTCCATGTTCAGTTTCACCTTGAAGACTTCTACACTTGTTCCAGCAGTGTTTCTGATCTCTTCTGGAGGATGTTAAAAAGCGAACATCCAGTAAATCATTACAGAAGTGCGTAGATTTAGGAAAAAAATCCTGAGTCTGTTCCCAGTACACATTATCATGTATCTGTCTCTCCTCTGCTTCACTGAGTACATTTCCAGTAATTTAAAGCGCACTCAGTAGTTTAAATAGTTTATTTGCTCTTTGTGGGGTGTAAACTATCTCTGTATGTGCTCCAGCTGTAGTCTCTCCTGCCCTGGATGGAGCCGTCAACACTGAACACAGCGATAAGTGAGAGAGTGCCAGTGATTTGAATAGTATCACAATTGGCATTAAATGTCTTGTTAAGAAAGTTCTCACTATCCATCCCGTCAGTTTCCTTGTTATCGCATCGTTCGGCTTATTACTGTCTGTCGCCCACTGGAACATTATACCCTCTCGGGGTTTCTTCTCTGAAAAATATACGTAAACAATCCTTTTTCTGTCCTGGAAAGGGAGAGTGTGTGATTTGTGTGCTGTTGTGCGGTGTACGTGTGTGTGTGTTGTGTGTGGTGTTGTGTGTGTGTGGTGTGTGGTGTGTGTGGGGGGTTTGGGGGGGGGGGTGGTGTGTGTGGGGTGTGTGTGTGTGTGTGTTGTGTAGTGGTGTGTGTGTGTGGGGTTTTGTGTGTTGTGTGTGTGTTGTGTGGGTGTGTGTGATGTGGTGTGTGTGTGTGGGCGTGACCAAATTCGGTCTCTGTAACTAAAATGCGCATTACTTTTAATGTAAACGAAAAACGTTCCGTTGATGGTTTAAAAAACTTCTGTTTGTAATGAAGTGTTTGCTACAGCATGGCAGCAGCGGGTAGTGCAGTAAAGTGTTGTGTGTGTATGTGTATTATATATAAATATATTTATATATTATTATATAATATATATATATTTAAGGTTGGGTTGGTAACAGCAACCCCCCGGGGAAGTACTCCCCGTCCTGCAGATGATGTAAAAAAGAAACCTGAAATTTTTTGCATGATGGAGGATTGGGGGTTTTTTTTTCGTCTCTAAACACGCTAGAAAACAGGGATATTTGTCTCCAATTACACTTTGGTCACACTTCACGAAAAGCACATGATATATATATCATACTCTAGGTTTTTCCCCTTTTTCTAATAGCTCTTGTTCTTTTTTTTTCTTCTATTGTCCAGGGGGAAGGGAAAAAAAATTTTCTCCGTAACCCATGGTGTCGTATGAGGAGACTAAAATCCCGGGAGCAAGGGGCAGTCCCCCTTCCCCTGTGACATTTACTAAAAAAGAGAAGAAGAAAAACTTTTAAAACTGGGAGTTTAAAATGGGGGATGTAGTGCGGATACAAGAAACAGATGTTGCGATGTTATAAATGAAAAGAAGTTGGATTCCCTGGCCCTAAGCGAAACAAAGCTGAAGGGGGAGGGGGTTTCGGTGGGGGGAAATAAAGGGATTAAATCTGGGTATCTGAGAGAGTTAGAGAAAAAGAAGGGGGTAGCAGTTTGTTAAATGATCATTAGGGAAGGAGAAAAGAGAAATAAAATGTGAAATGCAGAATTAGTGGGATTAAAGAAAAAAGTTGGATGCGAGAAGGGGGTTAATAAGCGTGTATGCACCTGGGGAGGGAATGCGGGGAGGAAGAGAGAAAATTTTGGGAGATGTTAGTGAATGTTAGGAGCCTTTGAGCCAATGAGAGAGAAATTGTGGTAGGGGCCCTGAATGCTAAAGTAGGAAAAAACTTTTAGAGGGGGTGTGGTAGGAAAGTTTGGGGTGCCGGGTGTAAATGATAATGGGAGCCCTTTTTGTTTTTGAACTTTGTATAAAAAGGGGGGTTTAGTATAGGTAAACTTTTTTTAAAAAAAAGAGGAAAAATAAGATACAAGACATGATGTGGGCGAAATGACAGTAGTTTTTTGGATATTTTTGGTAGAAAAAAGACTGTTGAGAATTCAGGATGTCAGTTTTAGAGGGGGCCACAGATATACAGATCACTTTTAGTTGTAGCTCACTGAGAGAAAAAGGGTAGATGGGTAAAAGGAGTAAAGCATAGGGAAGGAGAGGTGAAGGTTTATACACTAAAAGGGGGGCCCAGTTGGGGAAAAAAAGATCTAAACAGATTGGAGGATGAGGGGCTAATGAGAGCATAGGCAAAGGGGCGAAGAGGGAGGGGTAAATTTAAAAAAAGTATGTTAGAGTGTTCCGCAGAAGTTTGTGGTTACAGGAATGGGGGTGGGGGGAAGGGACGATTTTTTTGGAATGATGATGTAAAAAGGAGTAGTAAGGGGGGAAAAAGTTTTCATATGAGAATTTTTACAAAGTAGAAGTGATGCAAGGAGGGGGAAAAGTAAATGGAGAAAAAGGAGAGGTTGAAGTGGTGAAGCAATGTAAAAGAGAGCAAATGGAGAGTGGGTGAATGTTATCAACAAATTTTGTTGAAATAAAAAGTTTTGGGTGAGATTAACAAGTTAAGGAAGCCCAGGAAAAAAATGGATTTGTCAGTTAAAAATAGGGAGGGGAGTTATTAAATGGAGAGTTAGGGTATTGGGAAGATGGAGGAAAAATTTTGAGGAAATTTTTAAATGTTGATAAGTTTTGGGGAAACTGTATTTGTGTATGGGGAAAGGGGAATAACATCTTGTGGGTGAGGAAGAGCCGTTGTGAGTTGGGGGAAGTTCGTGAGGCAGTATAAAATGAAAAGGGGGGGAAGGAAACCGGGGTTGATGGGGTAAAGTAGAAAGTTTTAAAAACAGGTGGGGATATAGTTTTGGAGTGGTTGGTGCAATTATTTAATAAATTAGGAAGAGGGTAAGTACCCGGGGGTTGGAGAGAGCATTTCTAGTTCCCTTTTTATAAGGGAAAGGGGACAAAAGAGAGTGAAAAAATTATAGGGGGGTTTAAATCTGTTGAGTTTTTAAACCCGGTAAAGTGTTGGTTTGAGTTATTTTTGAAAGAATTTAAGAGTAAGACGGGAATAGGATAGCAGATGAACAAGGAGGCTTTAGGAAAGGTAGGGGGTGTGTGGAACCCGGGTTTACAGTGAAAAATATAAATGAACGTATTTTGATAAGGCTAAAGGGTCTTTGTGGCATTTTGGGTTTTGGAAAAAAAGGGTTGACAGGGTGGATAGGGGGGGAATGTGGGAGATGTTGCAGGTGTATGGGTAGGGGTAGGTTACTGAAAAACGTGAAGAGTTTTTACGAGGGTAGTGAGGCTCAAGTTAGGTATTAGGAAAGAGGGAAATTTTCCCCTAAAAGTAGGCCCCTTTGACAAGGATGTGTGATGTCATCGTGGTTTTTTAATATATAATGGATGGGGTTTTTAAGAGAAACAATGCGAGGGTCTTTACAAAAGGCTGGAGTTTAAAAAATAAAGAATCACACTAAGTGGGAGTTTTCACGTTGCCTTTGCTGATGACACTGTGTCTTGGGGATTCTGAAAAAGAAGTTGCAGAGATTGGTGGGGTGAATTTGGAGGGTGTGCAAAAGAAGAAAATTAAAAAAATGAATCAGGAAAAAGTAAGGTTATGGGATAAAAAAAATATTGGTGAGAAAGATTGGTATCAATTGAGGGGGGGGTATGGAGAAGGTGAATGTATTCGATTTTTGGGAGTGGGCGTGTCAGCGGATGGGGCTTGAAGGTGAGGTGAATCATAGAAAAAAGATGGGGGAAAAGGGTGAGTGGGGGCACTTAGGAGTCTGTGGAGACAAAGAAATTTTTCCTTGGAGGCAAAAAAGGGGAATGTATGGAGTTAGTTTTACCCCAAAGCTCTTTTATGGGTGGAAGCATGGTGATGAATGTTGCAGCGAGGGGAAGGTGGAGGAGTGGAGAGTCATTCTGAGGGAAAAGTGTGGTGTGAAAATAATGCAGAGAATTCGTAGTTTTGGGAAATTTGGAGGGGGTGCGGGATTACCAAAAAGTTGTCCAGAGGGCTGAGGAAGGGTTTTTGGGTGGGTTGGACATGTTTGAGGAAAGGAGCGAAACAGAAGACTTCAAAAGGGGATCATTCTGTAGTGGAAGGAAGGCGGGGTAGGGTCGGTCTAGGAAAGGTTGGAGGGAGGGGGTATAGGAGGTTTTGTGTGCGAGGGGCTTGGACTTCCAGCAGGCGTGCCTGAGCGTGTTTGATAGGAGTGAATGGAGACGAATGGTTTTTAATACTTAACGTGCTGTTGGAGTGTGAGCAAAGTAACATTTATGAAGGGGTTCAGGGAAACCGGCAGGCCGGACTTGAGTCCTGGAGATGGGAAGTACAGTGCCTGCACCTGAAGGAGGGGTGTTAATGTTGCAGTTTAAAAACTGTAGTGTAAAGCACCCTTCTGGCAAGACAGTGATGGAGTGAATGATGGTGAAAGTTTTTCTTTTTCAGGCCCCTGCCTTGGTGGGAATCGGCCAGTGTGATAATAAAAATAATATATATATATATTATATATATTATATAATATTATAATATATTATATATATATATTATATATATATATATAATATATATATAATATATATATGCAATAAGAATCACAGTAAACAGGTGATTCAGAGTGGTTGTTTTGCATATATAATATATATATATATATATATATATATATTATATATATATATAATATATATTATATATATATATAATATATATATATATTGTATCGCGAAACAACCGACACAATATGCAAACCACCGTGGTTATTTTCCATACATGCTTCCCCCCCAACAACTACAAATAGTCACATTTGGATGGCTTAGTAGTGGAGAATATAGCCTCAACAGTGCTTCTGAGTGTTTCGGGGAAGGATAGAACCCGCCTTGTAGCAGTGAGTGCTCTTCATGCCGGGAACTACCTGCTGGCTGTTCCCATCCCCACCCTTAGCACACGTCTCGATCCATAGACCATCCATCCGCACTGGTGTTGCTCTTCGCCTTGCATCCCTATTCGTGTCGAACACAAGTGTATTTGCGGCAGTGAATAGGCAGACTGATTCGGATACTTTGGGCTTGTGTGCCGTAGATCCGAGGGAAAGACTTCAAGGCATGGAGAAGTTAATAACATCATCAAGAGGAGCCTCACAACAGCCGGATGCCCAGTAATAAGGGAGCCACCCAAGCTATGCAGATCTGAGGGTAGCCAAAAGCGTCATCACTCTTTAAGCCTGGACAGACGGCAAGCAGGTGGTGTGGGACTACATATGTGCATCCACAGTGGCTGATATCTATCTCCAATATACCAGGGAGGAAGGAGGGGCATCTGCCAGCTTCAGGGAGTCCCAAAAGTCTATAAAATTTAGAGAACTTACAAATCATTATTTGTTTTTCTCATAGGCTCAGAGACCCTTGGCCCATGGGGAAAGGGTGCATCTAAGTTTCTTAAGGAGCTAGGCAAAAGACTCATCAGGGGTAACCAGGGATCCCAGGGCAGCGACTCAATGCTGCGGTTCAGTGGGGTAATACCTGCTGAATCCTGGGTACGCACCCCAGCTCTGAGGACCTGGATGAGATTTGCGCATTGTAATCTATGATAAACTCGTAGTAATTTATACTTGAAATATTTCCCTCAAACCTCATATACTATATATGCCATCTTTGTACCAGCAATGTATCTTTCAAGTCCTGTGTACCATATTATGTAATGAAATATGCCTATTTGTATATATATATATGTGTGTGTGTGTGTGTGTGTGTGTGTGTGTGTGTGTGTGTGTGTGTGTGTGTGTGTGTGTGTGTGTGTGTGTGTGTGTGTGTGTGTGTGTGTGTGTGTGTAGGTAGTAGGTTGGTAGACAGCAACTACCCAGGGAGGTACTACCGTCCTGCCAAGTGAGTTTAAAACGAAAGCCTGTAATTGTTTTACATGATGGTAGGATTGCTGGTGTATTTTTTCTGTTTCATAAGCATGCAAGATTTCAGGTGCGTCTTGCTACTTCTACTTACACTTAGGTCACACTACACATACATGTACAAGCATATATATACACACCCCTCTGGGTTTTCTTCTATTTTCTTTCTAGTTCTTGTTCTTGTTTATTTCCTCTTATCTCCATGGGGAAGTGGAACAGAATTCTTCCTCCGTAAGCCATGCGTGTTGTAAGAGGTGACTAAAATGCCGGGAGCAAGGGGCTAGTAACCCCTTCTCCTGTATATATTACTAAATTTAAAACGCGAAACTTTCGTTTTTCCTTTTGGGCCACCCCGCCTCGGTGGGATATGGCTGGTGCGTTGAAAGATATATATATAATATATATATATATATATATATATATATATATATATATATATATATATATATATATTTATATATATAATATATATATATCATATATATATATATATATTATATATATATAATATATATAGTTTAGGTAGTAGGTTGGTAGACAGCAACCATCCAGGGAGTTACTACCGTCCTGCCAAGTTAGTGTGAAACAGAAACCTGTAACCGTTTCACATGATGGTAGGATAACAGGATAGTAGGATAATGGTAGGATAATAGGATAACCTGGATAACAGGTGTATGTTGCTACTTTGCTTACACTTAGGTCATACTACACAGACACGCACATGCATATATATATACATACACACATCTAGGTTTTTCTTCTTTTTTTTCATAGTTCTTGTTACTTCTTTATTTTCCCTATTCTCCATGGGGAAGTGGAAAAGAATCTTTCCTCAGTAAGCCATGTGTATTGTATGAGGCGACTAAAATGCCGGGAGCAATGGGCTAGTAATCCCTTCTCCTGTAAAAAATACTAAAAAAAAGAGAGGAAGAAAAACTTTATAAAACTGGGATGCTTAAATGTGTGTGGATGTAGTGCTGATGATAAGAAAAAGATGATTGCTGATGTTATGAATGAAATGAAGTTGGATGTCCTGGCCCTAAGCGAAACAAAACTGAAGGGGGTAGGTGAGTTTCAGTGGGGAGAAATAAATGAGATTAAGTCAGGGGTATCTGAGAAAGTTAGAGCTAAGAAAGGGGCAGCAGTAATGTTGAAGGATCAGTTATGGAAAGAGAAGAGGGAATATAAATGTATGAATTCAAGGATTATGTGGATTAAGATAAGGGTCGAATGTAAAAAGTGGGTCATAATAAGTGTGTATGTACCTGTAGTAGAGAGGAGTGTAGAGGAGGGAGAGGGAGATTTTGGGAGATGCTAAGCGAGTGTGTAGGAACTTTTAAACCAAGTGAGAGAGTAATTGTGGTAGGGGACCTAAATGCTAAAGTAGGAGAAACATTTAAAGAGGGTGTGGTAGGTAAGTTTGGGGTGCCACGTGATTGAATTTTGTATAGAAAGGGGTTTGGTTATAGGCAATACATATTTTAAGTAAAATAGGATAAATAAATATACAAGATATGATGTAGGGCGTAATGACAATTGTTTGTTTAACTACGTACTGGTAGATAAAAGACTGTTGGACAGACTTCAAGATGTACATGTTTATATAGGGGCTACAGATATATCAGATCATTTTTTAGTTATAGCAACAGTGAGAGTAAAAGGCAGATGGGATACAAGGAAAATGGAAGCAGCAAGTAAGAGAGAGGTGAATGTTTACAAGCTAAAGGAGGAGGCAGTTAGGTTAAGATATAAACAACTATTAGAGGATAGATAGTTGGAGTAGAGGCAATGGGGTTGAAAATGTATGGGGTAGGTTTAAGAATGTAGTATTAGAGAGTTCAGCAGAAGAAGAGCGATTGGTGGAATGATGACGTAAAGAGAGTAGTACGAGAGAAAAAGAGGTTAAGAGAGTGGTGAAGCAATGTAAAAACAGAGCAAATGAGAGAGTCTTTGAGATGTTATCAACAAATTTTGTTGAAAATAAGAAAAAAGTTTTGGAGTGAGATTAATAGGTTGAGGAAGTCTAGGGAACAAATGGATTTGATAGTTAAAAATAGGAGAGGAGAGTTATTAGATGGAGAGTTAGAGGTATCAGGAAGATGGAGGGAATATTTTGAGGTATTGTTAAATGTTGATGAAGATAGGGAAGCTGTGATTTCGTGTATAGGGTAAGGAGGAATAACATCTTGTAGGAGTGAGGAAGAGCGAGTTGTGAGTGTGGGGGAAGTTCGTGAAGCAGTGGGTAGAATGAAAGGGGATAAGGCAGCTGGGATTGATAGGATAAAGGCAGAAATGTTAAAAGCAGGTGGGATATAGTTTTGGAGTGGTTGGTACTTTTATTTAATAAATGTGTGGAAGAGGGTAAGGTACCTAGGGATTGACAGAGAGCATGCATAGTTCCTTTGTTTAAAGACAAAAGGAACAAAAGAGAGGGCAAAAATAAAGGGGAAATAAGTCTGTTGAGTATACCTGGTAAAGTGTATGGTAGAGTTATTACTGAAAGAATTAAGAGTAAGACGGAGAGTAGGATAGCTGATGAGCAAGGAGGCGTTAGGAAGGGTAGAGGGTGTGTAGACCAAGTGTTTACGTTGAAACATATAGGCGAACAGTATTTAGATAAGGGTAAAGAGGTTTTTGTGGCATTTAT
>NC_069430.1:32709407-32779407 GCF_026875155.1 Cherax quadricarinatus | reverse complement strand
TGGGTGGCAGAGAACAATGTGGGTGGCAGAGATAAGTGTGGGTGACAGAGACCAGTGTGGCTGGCAGAGATCAGTGTGGGTGGCAGAGACCAGTGTGGGTGGCAGAGACCAGTGTGGGTGGCAGAGACCAGAGTGGGTGGCAGAGACCAGTGTGGGTGGCAGAGACCAGTGTGGGTGGCAGAGACCAGTGTGGGTGGCAGAGACCAGTGTGGGTGGCAGAGACCAGTGTGGGTGGCAGAGACCAGTGTGGGTGGCACCGTCTCTCTCATAACCAACCGGTGTTGAGCTGTAATTATTATGATTATTACATAACACAGCAAGGTGATTATTATATAACACAGCAAGGTAATTATTATATAACACAGTAAGGTGATTATTATATAACACAGCAAGGTGATTATTATATAACACAGCAAGGTGATTATTATATAACACAGCAAGGTGATTATTATATAACACAGCAAGGTGATTATTATATAACACAGCAAGGTGATTATTATATAACACAGCAAGGTGATTATTATATAACACAGCAAGGTGATTATTATATAACACAGCAAGGTGATTATTATATAACACAGCAAGGTGATTATTATATAACACAGCAAGGTGATTATTATATAACACAGCAAGGTGATATTTATATAACACAGCAAGGTGATTATTATATAACACAGCAAGGTGATTATTATATAACACAGAAGGTGATTATTATATAACACAGCAAGGTGATTATTATATAACACAGCAAGGTGATTATTATATAACACAGCAAGGTGATTATTATATAACACAGCAAGGTGATTATTATATAACACAGCAAGGTGATTATTATATAACACAGCAAGGTGATTATTATATACACAGCAAGGTGATTATATATAACACAGCAAGGTGATTATTATATAACACTGCAAGGTGATCATTATATAACACAGCAAGGTGATTTTATATAACACAGCAAGGTGTATTATTATATAACACAGTAAGGTGATTATTATATAACACAGCAAGGTGATTATTACATAACACAGCAAGGTGATTATTATATAACACAGCAAGGTGATTATTATATAACACAGCAAGGTGATTATTACATAACACAGCAAGGTGATTATTATATAACACAGTAAGGTGTACGTGGCTTGCTTCTTTACTGGTGTATGTGGCTTGCTTCTTTACTGGTGTGAGTGGCTTGCTTCTTTACTGGTGTGTGTTGCTTGCTTCTTTACTGGTGTATGTGGCTTGCTTCTTTACTGGTGTATGTGGCTTGTTTCTTTACTGGTGTATATGGCTTTCTTCTTTACTGGTGTATGTGGCTTGCTTCCTTACTGGTGCATGTGGCTTGCTTCATTACTAGTGTATGTGGGTTGCTTCTTTATTAGTGTAAGTGGCTTGCTTCTTTACTGGTGTATGTGGCTTGCTTCTTTACTGGTGTGTGTGGCTTGGTTCTTTACTGGAGTATGTGGCTTCCTTCTTTACTGGTGTGTGTGGCTTGCTTCTTTACTGGTGTATGTGGCTTGCTTCTTTACTGGTGTGTGTGGCTTGCTTCTTTACTGGTGTGTGTGGCTTGCTTCTTTACTGGTGTGTGTGGCTTGCTTCTTTACTGGAGTATGTGGCTTGCTTCTTTACTGGTGTATGTGGCTTGCTTCTTTACTGGTGTGTGTGGCTTGCTTCTTTACTGGTGTATGTAGCTTGCTTCTTTACTGGTGTATGTGGCTTGCTTCTTTACTGGTGTGTGTGGCTTGCATCTTTACTGGTGTATGTGGCTTGCTTCTTTACTGGTGTGTGTGGCTTGCTTCTTTACTGGTGTATGTGGCTTGCTTCTTTACTGGTCTATGTGGCTTGCTTCTTTATTGGTGTATACTGCTTGCTTCATTACTGGTGTGAGTGGCTTTCTTCTTTACTGGCGTGTGTGGCGTGCTTCCCTTTACTGGTGTGTGTGGCTTGCTTCTTTACTGGTGTATGTGGATTGCTTCTTTACTGGTGTGTGTGGCTTGCTTCTTTACTGGTGTATGTGGCTTGCTTCTTTACTGGTGTGTGTGGCTTGCTTCTTTACTGGTGTGTGTGACTTGCTTCTTTACTGGTGTATGTGGCTTGCTTCTTTACTGGTGTGTGTGGCTTGCTTCTTTACTGGTGTATGTGGCTTGCCTCCTTACTGGTGTGTGTGGCTTGCTCTTTTACTGGTGTACGTAGCTTGCTTCTTTACTGGTGGTGTGGCTTGCTTCTTTACTGGTGTGTGTGTCTTGCTTCTTTACTGGTGTATGTGGCTTGCTTCTTTACTGGTGTATGTGGCTTGCTTCTTTACTGGTGTATGTGGCTTGCTTCTTTACAGGTGTGTGTGGCTTGCTTCTTTACTGGTGTGTGTGGCTTGCTTCTTTACTGGTGTATGTGGCTTCCTTCTTTACTGGTGTATGTGGCTTGCTTCTTTACTGGTGTGTGTGGCTTGCTTCTTTACTGGTGTGTGTGGCTTGCTTCTTTACTGGTGTATGTGGCTTGCTTCTTTACTGGTGTAAGTGGCTTCCTTCTTTACTGGTGTGTGTGGCTTGCTTCTTTAAATGGTGTGTGTGGCTTGCTTCTTTACTGGTGTGTGTGTGGTTTTCTTTTTTTCTGGTGTGTGTGGCTTGCATCTTTACTGGTGTATGTGCCTTGCTTCTTTACTGGAGTGTGTGGCTTGCTTCTTTACTGGTATGGTTGGCTTGCTTCTTTACTGGTACGTGTGACTTGCTTCTTTACTGGTGTGTGTGGCTTACTTCTTTACTGGTGTAAGTAGCTTGCTTCTTTACCGGTGTGTGCAGCTTGCTTCTTTACTGGTGTGTGTGTGGCTTGCTTCTTTACTGGAGTGTGTGGCTTGCTTCTTTACTGGTATGTATGGCTTACTTCTTTACTGGTGTGGGTGGCTTGCTTCTTTACTGGTGTGTGTGACTTACTTCGTTACTGGTGTGGGTGGCTTACTTCTTTATTGGTGTGTGTGGCTTGCTTCTTTACTGGTGTGTGCGGCTTACTTCTTTACTGGTGTGTGTGGCTTGTTTCTTTACTGGTGTGTGTGGCTTACTTCTTTACTGGTGTGTGTGGCTTGCTTCTTTACTAGTGTTTGTGGCTTACTTCTTTACTGGGGTGTGTGTGTGTGTGACTTGTTCCTTTACTTTTATGTGTGGCTTACTTCTTTACTGGTGTGGGTGGCTTGTTTATTTTTTGGTGTGTGTGTGTGGCTTGCTTCTTTACTGGTGTGTGTGGTTTACTTCTTTACTGGTGTGTGTGGCTTGCTTCTTTACTGGTGCGTGTGGCTTGCTTCATTACTACAGTGCGTGGCTTACTTCTTTACTGGTGTGTGTGTTTGTGTGGCTTGCTTCTTTACTGGTGTGTGTGTGTGGCTTACTTCATTACTGGTGTGTGTGGCTTACTTCTTTACTGGTGTGTGTGGCTTACTTCTTTACTGGTGTGAGTAACTTGCTTATTTACCAGTGAGTGTGGCTTACTTCTTTACTGGTGTGTGTAACTTGCTTCTTTACTGGTATATGTGTGGCTTACTTCTTTACTGGTGTGTGTAGCTTGCGTCTTTACTAGTGTGTGTGGCTTACTTTTTAACTGGTGTGTGTTGCTTGCTTTTTTTCTAGTGTGTGTGGCTTACTTGTTTACTGGTGTGTGTAGCTTGCTTCTTACTGGTGTGTGTAGCTTACTTCTGTACTGGTGTGTGTGGCTTACTTCTTTACTGGTGTGTGTGGCTTGCTTATTTACCAGTGAGTGTGGCTTACTTCTTTATCAGTGTGTGTAACTTGCTTCTTTACTGGTGTGTGTGGCTTTCTTCTTTAATGGTGTGTGTGGCTTTCTTCTTTACTGGTGTGTGTGTGGCTTACTTCTTTACTGGTGTGTGTAGCTTGCTTCGTTACTAGTGTGTGTGGCTTACTTCTTTACTGGTGTGTGTGTGTGGCTTACTTCTTAACTGGTGTGGTGGCTTGCTTCTTTACTGGGGTGTGTGTGGCTTTCTTCTTTACCGGTGTGTGTGGCTTGCTTCTTTACTGGTGTGTGTGTGTAGCTTACTTCTTTACTGGTGTGTGTGGCTTGCTTCTTTACTGGTGTGTGTGTGGCTTACTTCTTTACTGGTGTGTGTGGCTTTCTTCTTTACTAGTGTGTGTGGTTTACTTCTCTACTGATGTGTGTAGCTTGCTTCTTTACTGGTGTGTGTGTGGCTTGTTTATTTACTGGTATTTGTGTGGCTTTCTTCTTTACTGGTGTGTGTGTGTGTGTGTGGCTTATCTTCTTTACTGGTGTGTGTGGCTTGCTTCATTACTAGTGTATGTGGCTTGCTTCTTTACAAGTGTAAGTGGCTTGCTTCTTCACTGGTGTATGTGGCTTGTTTCTTTACTGGTGTGTGTGGCTTGGTTCTTTACTGGAGTATGTGGCTTGCTATTTTACTGGTGTGTGTGGCTTGCTTCTTTACTGGTGTGTTTGGCTTGCCTCTTTACTGGTGTATGTGGTTTGCTTCTTTATTGGTGTGTGTGGCTTGCTTCTTTACTGGTGTGTGTGACTCGCTTCTTTATTGGTGTATGTGGCTTGCTTCTTTACTGGTGTATGTGGCTTGCTTCTTTACTGGTATGTGTGGCTTGCTTCTTTACTGGTGTATGTAGCTTGCTTCTTTACTGGTGTATGTGGCTTGCTTCTTTACTGGTGTGTGTGGCTTGCTTCTTTACTGGTGTATGTGGCTTGCTTCTTTACTGGAGTGTGTGGCTTGCTTCTTTACTGGTGTATGTTGCTTTCTTCTTTACTGGTGGATGTGGCTAGCTTCTTTACTGGTGTATGTTGCTCGCTTCGTTACTTGTGTGTGTGGCTTGCTTCTTTACTGGCGTGTGTGGCGTGCTTCTTTACTGGTGTGTGTGGCTTGCTTCTTTACTGGTGTATGTGGCTTACTTCTTTACTGGTGTGTGGCTTGCTTCTTTACTGGTGTATGTGGCTTGCTTCTTTACTGGTGTGTGTGGCTTGCTTCTTTACTTGTGTGTGGGGACTTTTCTTTACTGGTTATGGGGCCCCTTTTTTACTGGGGTGTGTGGTTTTTGCTTTTTTTAAATGGTGTATGTGGTTGCTTCCTTACTGGTGGTGGCTTGCCTCTTACTGGTGTACGTGGTTTTGTTTTCTTACTGGTGTGTTTTGGGCTTGCTTTTTTTCTGGTGTGGGGGTTTTGTTCTTTACTGGTGTATTTTGGATTGCTTCTTTAGGGGTGTTTTGTGGTTCTTCTTTACTGGAGTGTGGGGCGTCCCTTTTTTAAACTGGTGTGGGGATGTTTGCTTTTTTTAAACTGGGTGGTGGGGTGTTCTTTACGGGGTGGTTTGGCTTCCCTTCTTTACGGGGAATTAGTTTCTTCTTTATTTGGTTTTGTTGGTTCCCTTTTTTAAATGTGTAGGTGGCTGCTTTTTTAAAGGGGGTTTGGTGTGGCTTGCTTTTTTACTTTTGTGTGATTTTGCTTTTTTAAACTGGTGTATGGGGCCTTTACTTCTTTACGGGTGTGTGGGGCTTGCATTTTACGGGTTGTATGTGGGTTTGTTTCCCTTACTGGTGTATGGGGGCTTGCTCTCTTACGGGTTTGTACGTGGTTTGCTTTCCTTACTGGGGTGTGTGGTTGCTTCTTTACTGGTTTGTGGGTTTTTGTTTCCCTTTACTGGGGGAGTGGATTGTTTCCCTTTACGGGTGTTATGGGGTTGTTCTTTACTGGTGTGTGGGCTTGTTTTTTTAAACTGGTTATGTGGCTTGCTTCTTACGGGTGTGTGGGGGTTGCTCTTTTACGGTGTATAAAGGGTTGCTTCTTTACTGGGGTGTGTGGCTTGCTTCTTTGGTGTGTGTGGCTTGTTCTTAAAGGGTGTTGTGGCTTCTTCTTTACTGGTGTATGAGGCTTGTTCTTTACTGGTGTAGTGGCTTGTTTCCCTTTACAGGGGGTGTGGGGCTTGCTTCTTTACGGGTTTGTATGGGGCTTGCTTCTTTATGGTGATTTTGGCTTATTTTTTTAAAGGGGGATGTGGCTTGCTTTTTTACTGGTGTATGTGGCTTCCCTTCTTTCTGGTGTGTGTGCTTTCCTTTTTTTTCTGGGTTGTGGCTTCCCTTTTTTATGGTTGTGTGTCATGCTTTTGTACTGGGGGATTTTGGCTTGTTTCTTTACCGGTGGTGTGGCTTGCTTTTTTTACTGGTATGTTTGGCTTGCTTCTTTACGGGGGGGATACGGTGACTTGTTCTTTCCCTGGGGTGTGTGGGCTTACTTTTTTAAATGGTGTATGGGGGGCTTCCCTTTTTTAAACCGGTGTGGGGCAGCTTCTTTTTTACTGGTGTGTGTGGGGCTTGCTTCTTTACGGGATGTGGCTTGCTTTTTTTTTGGGTGTGTGTGGCTTGCTTTTTTAAACTGGTATGTGTGCTTACTTCTTTACTGGGGGTGGGGCTTCCCCTTTTTTTACTGATGTGTGTGGTTTAAATTCTTTACGGGTTTGGGGGGGTTTAAATTCTTTATTGGTGTGTGTGGCTTGTTTTCTTTACTGGTGTTGGGCAAAATTTTTTAAAGGGTGTGGGGGGCCCTGCTTCTTTACTGGGGGGTGGGGCCTACTTCTTTACTGGTGTGTGTGGCTTCCCTTTTTTACTAGTGTGGTGGCTTACTTCCTTTTTTGGGTGTGTGTTAGCTTCTTCTTTACTAGTGTGTGTTTTGTGGCTTACTTCTTTACGGGTTGTGTTTTTTAACTTGCTTCTTTACTATGTGTGTAAATTTCTTTTTTACGGGTTTGTGGGGGCTTGCTTTTTTACTGGTGAGTGTGGGTTCCCTTCTTTACTGGGGGGTGAGCTTGCTTCTTTATTTGGTGAGTGTGATTTTCTTTTTTACTGGTGGTGTGTGGCCTTACTTCTTTACTGGGGTGTGGGGCCTTGCTTTTTTTATGGTGTGTGTGGGCTTATTTTCTTTACGGGTGTGTGTGGCTTGCTTCTTTTAAGTGTGTGGGTTTACTTTTTTACGGGTTGTGTGAAAGTTTGCTTCTTTATGGTGTTTTTGGCTTGCTTATTTACGGGTTGGTTTTGGTTTTTTTTCCTTCTTTTATAGTGTTTGTGCTTGTTTTCCTTTACGGGGTTTTGTGTGGTTCCCCTTCTTTACTGGTGTGTGTGGCTTGTTTTTTTTCCTAGTGTGTTTGGCTTGCTTCTTTACGGGGTGTGGGGTTTGGGTTTTATTTAGGGGTGTGTGGGGCTTTTTTTCTTCCCGGGTGTGGGTGTGGCTTATTTTCTTTACTGGTGTTGGGTTTTGCTTCTTTCCTAGTGTGTGGGCTTTTTTTCTTTATGGTGTTGGGGTTTTGCTTCTTCACTTGTGTGTGGGGATTTTTGCTTCTTTACTTGTGTGTGTGGCTTGTTTTTTCTTTGTGGTTGTGTGGCTTCCCTTCTTTACTGGTGTGTGGGGTTGTTTCTTTACTTTTTGGTGTGTGGCTTGTTTCTTTCGGGTGTGTGGGGGCTTGTTCTTTACGGTGAGTGTGGCTTGCGTCTTTAAGGGTTTGTATGTGCTTTTTTTCTTTACTGGTGTGTGTGGCTTTTAATTTTCTTTACGGGTGTGTGGCTTCCCTTCTTTATTGGTGGTGTGTGACTTTTTTCCCTTTAAATTTGTGTGTGGGGGCTTGCTTCTTTACGGTTGGGGTGGGGGCTTGTTTCTTTATTGTGTGTGGGGCTTGCTTTTTACTGGTGGGGTGTGGTTGGTTTTTTTATGGTGGTTTTGGCTTCTTTTTTTCTGGTGTGGCTTCTTTTTACGGGTGTGTGTGGCTTGCTTTTTTCCCGGGTGTGTGTGGCTTGCTTTTTTTCTTTTGGGTGTGGCTTACTTCTTTACTGTTGGTTGGCTTGCTTTTTTAATGGTGTGTGTTGCTTGTTTCTTTACGGGTTTGAGTTTTGGTTGCTTCTTTACTGGTGATTGGGGCCTTGTTCTTTCTGGTGTGGGTTTTGGTTTTTTCTGGTGTGTGGTTTGGGGTTTCTTTTGGGGTGTGGCTTGTTTCTTTTTGTGTAGCTTACTTCTTTCTATCCGGGGAGCTCATTTTCTTTCTTGTGTAGCTGCTCTCTTTTTTGTTTCCCTTCTTTTTAAAAATTAAAACAGGTTTTCTTCATATCATGAAATGAGTTTTTTTGTCTCTTTCTCAAAATTGGGCTTCCTTTTTCTATATTTGCTTGCCTGCGTTTCTAGATACGTTTTTTTTTAAAGATCCCTTTCCCTGTGGGAGGAGGTATATGTGGGATTTGGTTGTACTATGGGAGGGGGGGTATATTTTGGGAGTGGGGGTATTGGGGGAAAGGTGGGGGGGTATATGGGGGGGAGGGGGGGTAAAAATGAGGAGGGGGGATAAAATGGGGGAGGGGTTGTATATAGGGGGAAGTGGGGGTATTATGGGAGTGGGGGTATATAGGGAAGTGGGGGTTATATGTGGGAGGGGAGATTTTATGTGGGAGGGGTTTGTATATATGGGGAAGGGGGGGTATAAAATGGGAGGGGGGGAATATATAGGGGAGTGGGGGTAAAATTAATTGGGAAAGGGGTGGGGGGTATATATGTGAGGGGAAGGAAACCCTAAACACCACTTTTCCTTTTTTCATAAAAAAAGTTTAAAAAAAAGGCAAAAAACCCAGCAGTTAAATTAAAGAAAAAAAGTAAGAAAAGTAATTTTTTTAAATCATTCCACCAAAACTTCAAAAAGAATAAAAATTTTGGTCCCCGTTTAGCGAAGTTAAAATTTTCTCCATATATAGTCATCATTAAAGTGAATGGGTTAAAGGGGAATGGGTTTCCGCCTCGAGACATTAATTTTTTAGTCAAAGTTCCAAAAATCCGAAACTTTTTAGGGAAAAAAAATTTTCTTACGATTTTAACCCGCCCCAAGTTATTAACCCAAGGGATTCCCAGACGTAAAACAGGTGATTTATTTTTCGCTTTGGGGAGGTGAAGGGGGGTACCAAAGGGGAAGGGTGGTACCAGGTGAAGGATGGTACCCGGTAAAGGGTGGACCAGGTGAAGGAGGGTCCAGGTAAAAGGGGGGTACCCGGGAAGGAGGGTACCAGGGGAAGGAGGGGGAAAAAGGTGAAGGATGGTAAAAGTGAAGGAGGGTACCAGGTAAGGATGGTACCAGGGGAAGGAGGGGGACCAGGTTAAGGAGGGACCCGGTGAAAGGAAAGGGGACCGGGGAAGGATGGTTTCCAGGGGGAAAGGGGGGTACCGGTGAAAGGTTTGGGACCAGGTGAAGGGGTCCCCGGTGAAGGGTGGTACCAGGGGAAGGAGGGGGACCAGGTGAAAGGGGGGTACCCGGTGAAGGGGGGTACCCGGGGAAAGGGGGGTTTCCAGGGTGAAGGATGGGAACCCGGTGAAGGAGGGTAAACCCGGTGAAGGATGTACCAGGTGAAGGAGGGTTTCCAGTAAGGAGGGGAACCCCGGGTGAAGGAGGGTACCAGGTTTAAGGGGGTACCAGGGGAAGGAGGGTACCCGGGGAAGGGTGGGACCAGGGGAAGGAGGGTACCAGGTGAAGGAGGGTACCAGGTGAAGGATGGTACCAGGTGAAGGAGGGTACTAGGTGAAGGAGGGTACCAGGTGAAGGATGGCACCAGGTGAAGGAGGGTACCAGGTGAAGGAGGATACCAGGTGAAGGATGGTACCAGGTGAAGGAGGGTACCAGGTGAAGGATGGTACCAGGTAAAGGAGGGTACCAGGTGAAGGAGGGTACCAGGTGAAGGAGGGTACCAGGTGAAGGAGGGTACCAGGTGAAGGATGGTACCAGGTGAAGGAGGGTACCAGGTGAAGGATGGTACCAGGTAAAGGAGGGTACCAGGTGAAGGAGGGTACCAGGTGAAGGAGGGTACCAGGTGAAGGAGGGTATCAGGTGAAGGATGGTACCAGGTGAAGGATGGTACCAGGTGAAGGATGGTACCAGGTGAAGGATGGTACCAGGTGAAGGAGGGTACCAGGTGAAGGATGGTACCAGGTGAAGGATGGTACCAGGTAAAGGAGGGTACCAGGTGAAGGAGGGTACCAGGTGAAGGAGGGTACCAGGTGAAGGAGGGCACCAGGTGAAGAAGGGTACCAACAGGTTTCAGGAGACTTGCTCACACGTCTTCTAGCCGGATAATTTTAACCTGGGTCCTCGAAATTATGAGACGTTACAATATAATATACAGCAAGAAAATATTCTCCAAAACCTTAAAACCTTCAACACATCCAATGCGCAGTGACTCTTTCCTTCGATGGGCGACCTTGACAACCAGAGTGGCATCAACAATACAGCTGTCATCTGTAAAATCCATCGGCATATTAACAGACCAACGACTCACAGACAGCGCTACTGCGACAAGTGTCTCCACACTTCCACCGGGCCGCGGGGGCGTTGACCCTCGGAACTCTCTCCAGGCAAACTCCAAGTAAACTTCCAAGTGGTGTGAGCCACACTGAGGGCAGCGAGGCGCCGGGCGACCTTCAACCAAGAATCCTTAACGTGAAGAAGACACAAAATGTTTACCATGGCGTTAAACTAAACGGACAATTAGTCCACAAAAGATATCAGATGTGTTTGTCTTAACATATATCGTTGCACTGTAATCTTCCTCATATTCCGAGGTATTCCTTCTCTTCCTTCCTCTTCGTGTTTCTTGTTTTGTGAAAACATTGATTTAAGTGTGTCAAAGAATCTTTCTTTTTTGTGGGTCAGTCATGACAACACGGGTTCAGCAGCTGCTGAAACATGATACACCTTCCTCACCTAAATATTGACGGGAGCAGACGAAATGATTTGGAATCTACACTGACTGTATGGACTTATTCTGTGAGTCAAAATAATAGAGATACTTTCCTGGATATTTTAATATCTGTCTGTCTGTCTGTCTGTCTGTCTGTCTGTCTGTCTGTCTCTCTCTCTCTCTCTCTCTCTCTCTCTCTCTCTCTACATATATATATATATATATATATATATATATATATATATATATATATATATATATATATATGTCGTGCCGAATATGTAAAACTGGTCAATTAGCAAGAACTCATTTAAAATTAAGTCCTTTCTAAAATTTTCTCTTATACGCTTAAAAATATATTTTTTTCATTAATATTGATGTAAAAAATTATAATTTTGCACCTAAAGGAACTTAGAAAACTTACCTAACCTTATTATAACAAACGCAATTTATTTTAGCCTAACTCAACTAAATATATTTTAGATTTGTTTACAATAATTTAATACTAAGCAAACACAGTGAAATATATTTTTTTCGTTAGGTTCAGAATGATTTTGGTGAAATTATTGCATACACAAATTTTCACTTATCCTATATGGCAAAATGAGCGTTGCTATTTAAGCCAAGATCGCAAGTTCTGCCTATTCGGCACGACATATATATATATATATATATATATATATAAATATATATATATATATATATATATAATATATATATATATATATATATATATATATATATATTATATAATATAATATAATATATATATATATATATATATAAAATACAAGGAATTCGCAAGAGAAGGCGAAATATCACAAACACTGATCTCTGGCCGAAGGAGACTCAAACCTACGAACCTTGGAACAAGGTACGCAGTGCTATACCATTCTCACCACACTGGACCAATACCTTGGAGTCCAGCTTGCGCTAGACTTTGATCCAAGGCAGCCAGCTTTCAGGGAGAAGGTCTACAGCTTTTCATCTCATCCCCTGCATGCATCAGCCTTACTAGAGATTTTAACAGTACAGTGTTTGTGTATATTTCGCCTGCTCTTGCGAATTCCTTGCATTGTTAAAATCTCTAGTAAGGCTGATGCATGCAGGGGATGAGATGAAAAGCTGTAAGCCTTCTCCCTGAAAGCTGGCTGCCTTGGATCAAAGTCTAGCGCAAGCTGGACGCCAAGATATTGGTCCAGTGTGGTGAGAATGGTATAGCACTGCGTACCTTGTTCCAAGGTTCGTAGGTTCGAGTCTCCTTCAGCCAGAGATCATGTTTATATATATATATATATATATATATATATAATAGAAATATATATAATATATAATATATATATAATATTTATATATAATATATATAATATATATAATATATATATATATATATATATAATAAAAATGTACTCAGTATATAAATACATACACACACACACACACACACACAGAAACACATACATGGAGTACCTGACAGGGAGGCAACAACTAGTCATGGTACGTGACGAGGTGTCAGAGTGGGCGCCTGTGACGAGCGGGGTTCCACATTGGTCAGTCCTACTACCAGTGCAGTTTTCGGTATATGTGAATGACATGACGGAAGGGATAGTCTCAGAAGTGTCCCTCTTTGTAAATGATGTAAAGTTAATGAGAATTAAATCGGATGAGCATCGGCAGGACTACAAAGGGATCTGGACAGGTTGCAAGTATGGTCCAGCAACTAGCTCCTTGAATTTAATCCTGCCAAATGCAGAGTCATGAAGATCTGGGAAGGGCAAAGAAGACCGCAAACAGAGTATATGCTAGGTGGCCAAAGACTGCAAATTTCACTCAAGGGATCTTGGGGTGAATATAATACCGAGCACATCTCCCGAGGCGCACATTAACCAGATAACTGCTGCAGCATATGGGCGCCTGGCAAACCTGAGAATATCGTTCTGATACCTCAGTAAGGAATAGTTCAAGACTCTGTACACCGTGTACGTCCGGCTCATACTGGAGTATGCAGCACCAGTTTGTAACCCACACCTGGTCAAACACACCAAGAAATTAGAGAAAGTGTGAAGGTTGGCAACAAGACTAGCTCCAGAGCTAAAGGGAATGTCCTACGAAGAAAGGTTAAGGGATATCGGCCTGATGACACTGGAGGACAGGAGGGTTAGGAAAGACACGATAACGACATACTAAATATTGCGAGGAACTGACAGGGTGGACAGAGACAGGAAATTTCAGAGATGGGACACAGAAACAAGGGGTCACAATTGGAAGTTGAAGACTCAGGTGAGTCAAAGAGATGTTAGGAAGTATTTCTTTTTTTTGACATAGATTTGTCAGGAAGTAGTATAGTCTAGGAAGTGGCGTAGTGGAGGCGGGAACCATAAATAGTTTTAAAACGAGGTTTGATAAAGCTTATGGAGCAGGGAGAGAGAGGACCTAGTAGCGATCAGTGAAGAGACGGGGCCAGGAACTATGAATTGACCCCCGCAACCATAAATAGGTGAGTACACACACACACACACACACACACACACACACACACACACACACACACACACACACACACACACACACACGACAAAGCGTCATCATCTTCCGTAATGCCACTGAGTTATCGCCGGAAATTCAAAATGGCCGCTTTTTTTCTGTGTGCTCTCGGGCAGTAGTTGTGTACTTCCCCTCGTTAATACTGGGGCTTTACGAGGGTAATTAATTACTCTTGCATTGTCAAGTTTACTAGACCCTTCTGGGAGGAAAAGCGTTTGTTTATCCCAGTACGAAAGTTCATCCTAGGAGGAAAATGTACTTTTTATTTTTTTTAATCCCAGTAAAAGAGTTAACAATGTTAGAAGCCGTGGCTGTGTATCACAGTGGGATGGTTCATCCTGGGAGGAAAACATATCATTTTATCCAAGTATTAGCGTTAACACTGGATGAAATGGTATTTGTTTATCCCAGTAAGAATGTCCCGTATAGTAAACAAAAGAAAATATAACTCATCGTAGATATATATAGAAAACACAACACTAAACATGACCTTCAAGGAGGAGGGGAGAGGCCTAAACGGTTACATTGTGCTGGTTATATTGTGCAGAAATAGATTACTTTCGAATTATATCTAAAAATAATCAATTAAGAGAAAAACGCTGAATGAACTAATTACTGAATCAGTTAGTTACTGAACGAACTAATTTCGCGGCGTCTCCCGTCCACCAGATGCCACAGTACCAATCCAAACGAATTCGAACACTTTCAGACGTATTCGAACACTTTCAGACACATTCAAATAAAATCAGGCACATTCGAAATATTTCTGACACATTCGAACACTTTCAGAGGTATGTGAACTCTTATAAATTCATCCGAATACCTTCAGACGCATCCAAACATTTTACAGACGCATCCGAACACTTTCAGGCACATGTGAACATTTTCAAACGCATCCGAACCTTTCCAAGCTCATCCGAACAATTTCAGAGGCATCCGAACACTTTCAAACTCTTCCGAACAAAATTTATCCGAACATTATCAAAAGCACAGAAACACTTTCAGTGCAACACAGCCGTATATACACTTTCAATGAAGTTTTGCCCATATGTTTTGACTCTCAAGAATGAACGGGAATGTACACGTACACAGAGAGGTACACATGACCTCTCAGTGTACACACACTGGCAGAATTGACTTTGATCCCAGTTTTAGAGATTAAAGTATTTTGTGATTGTTGGTGAACAGGTGACATGCAGCCTTCACGACCCTCGGATAGTCAATTGGCATTAAGCCCCAATTAACCGAGAATCGAACCCAGGCCCCTCTTGGCTGTGAGCGGCAGGCCTTGCCACCGAGCCACAGGGACACAGAACAAAGTCTCACCTAAGTACAAAACAAAGATGGTAAGTCAACGTGAGTCAGAGAGCATCAGAGTGTGTGTGCTGGGTGGTGGGAACACATCAGCGTGAGTCGGAGAGCATCAGAGTGTGTGTGCTGGGTGGTGGGAACACATCAGCGTGAGTCAGAGAGCATCAGAGTGTGTGTGCTGGGTGGTGGGAACACATCAGCGTGAGTCAGTGAGCATCAGAGTGTGTCCTGGGTGGTGGGAACACATCAGCGTGAGTCAGAGAGCATCAGAGTGTGTGTGCTGGGTGGTGGGAACACATCAGCGTGAGTCAGAGAGCATCAGAGTGTGTGTGCTGGGTGGTGGGAACACACCAGCGTGAGTCAGAGAGCATCAGAGTCTGTGTGCTGGGTGGTGGGAACACATCAGCGTGAGTCAGAGAGCATCAGAGTGTGTGTGCTGGGTGGTGGGAACACATCAGCGTGAGTCAGAGAGCATCAGAGTGTGTGCTGGGTGGTGGGAACACATCAGCGTGAGTCAGAGAGCATCAGAGTGTGTGCTGGGTGGTGGGAACACATCAACGTGAGTCAGAGAGCATCAGTGTGTGTGTGCTGGGTGGTGGGAACACATCAACGTGACTCAGAGAGCATCAGAGTGTGTGTGCTGGGTGGTGGGAACACATCAGCGTGACTCAGAGAGCATCAGAGTGTGTGTGCTGGGTGGTGGGAACACATCAACGTGACTCAGAGAGCATCAGTGTGTGTGCTGGGTGGTGGGAACACATCAACGTGAGTCAGAGAGCATCAGTGTGTGTGTGCTGGGTGGTGGGAACACATCAACGTGACTCAGAAAGCATCAGAGTGTGTGTGTTGGGTGGTGGGAACACATCAACGTGAGTCAGAGAGCATCAGTGTGAGTGCTGGGTAGTGAGAACACGTCAACGTGGGTCAGAGAGCAGCAGAGTGTGTGTTCTGGGTGGTGGGAACACATCAACGTGAGTCAGAGAGCATCAGTGTGAGTGCTGGGTGGTGGGAACACGTCAACGTGAGTCAGAGAGCATCAGTGTGTGTTCTGGGTGGTGGGAACACGTCAACGTGAGTCAGAGAGCATCAGTGTGTGTGTGCTGGGTGGTGGGAACACGTCAACGTGAGTCAAAGAGTGTCAGTGTGTGTGCTGGGTGGTGGGAACACGTCAACGTGAGTCAGAGAGCATCAGTGTGAGTGCTGAGTGGTGGGAACACGTCAACGTGAGTCAGAGAGCATCAGAGTGTGTGTTCTGGTGGTGGAACACGTCAACGTGAGTCAAGAGCATCAGTGTGTGTGTTCTGGGTGGTGGGAACACGTCAACGTGAGTCAGAGAGCATCAGTGTGAGTGCTGGGTGGTGGGAACACGTCAACGTGAGTCAGAGAGCATCAGAGTGTGTGTTCTGGGTGGTGGGAACACGTCAACGTGAGTCAGAGAGCATCAGTGTGTGTTCTGGTGGTGGGAACACGTCAACGTAGATCATAGAGCACAGTGTTGTGCTGGGTGGTGGGAACACGTCAACGTGAGTCAAAGAGTGTCAGTGTGTGTGCTGGGTGGTGGGAACACGTCAACGTGAGTCAGAGAGCATCAGTGTGAGTGCTGAGTGGTGGGAACACGTCAACGTGAGTCAGAGAGCCTCAGAGTGTGTGTTCTGGGTGGTGGGAACACGTCAACGTGAGTCAGAGAGCATCAGTGTGTGTGTTCTGGGTGGTGGGAACACGTCAACGTGAGTCAGAGAGCATCAGTGTGAGTGCTGGGTGGTGGGAACACGTCAACGTGAGTCAGAGAGCATCAGAGTGTGTGTTCTGGGTGGTGGGAACACGTCAACGTGAGTCAGAGAGCATCAGTGTGTGTTCTGGGTGGTGGGAACACGTCAACGTGAGTCAGAGAGCATCAGTGTGTGTGCTGGGTGGTGGGAACACGTCAACGTGAGTCAAAGAGTGTCAGTGTGTGTGCTGGGTGGTGGGAACACGTCAACGTGAGTCAGAGAGCATCAGTGTGTGTGCTGGGTGGTGGGAACACGTCAACTTGAGTCAGAGAGCATCAATGTGTGTTCTGGGTGGTGGGAACACGTCAACTTGAGTCACTGTGTGCTGGGAACACGGACCTGCACTGATGGTGACTCTCCTACCACCCTCCTTGTTGACGATGATCATAACACTACCTGCCTGTCTACCTGCCTACCTACCTATCTGCCTGCCTGTCTACCTACCTACCTGCCTGCCTGCCTGCCTGTCTACCTACCTACTTACCTGCCTGCCTGTCTACCTACCTATCTGCCTGCCTATCTACCTACCTACCTGCCTGCCTACCTACCTACCTGCCTGCCTCCCTGTCTACCTACCTACCTACCTGCCTGCCTCCCTGTCTACCTACCTACCTACCTGCCTGCCTGTCTGCCTACCTGCCTGCCTACCTACATACTTGCCTATCTACCCGTACGTACACACGTACCTGTACCTATCTACCAAGCTACCTATCCAGCTACCTACCTGTCTACCTACCTACATGCCTACGTACACCTCCCTACCTACCTACCTACATATCTACCCATCTATTCTACATAATTACCTGCATCTACCTCCCTACCTACCTGGAATGATTTATTTGGTAAGTTGGTTTATTAGGTTTAAAGTCTATCGGCTACACGATTGGCATAAATTCAAATTGAAATTCAAAGTTTATTCTCTATAAGGATTACAATGCTGAGTTTACAGAATTTGGTTATTGTGTGGTTTATATGTAGTAAAATAATAATTACAGAGTGTACCACTAGAACACCTAGCATGGCTAGGCATTACAGAGTGTACCACTAGAACACCTAGCATGGCTAGGCATTACAGAGTGTACCACTAGAACACCTAGCATGGCTAAGCATTACAGAGTGTACCACTAGAACACCTAGCATGGCTAGGCATTACAGAGTGTACCACTAGAAACACCTAGCATGGCTAGGCATTACAGAGTGTACCACTAGAACACCTAGCATGGCTAAGCATTACAGAGTGTACCACTAGAACACCTAGCATGGCTAGGCATTACAGAGTGTACCACTAGAACACCTAGCATGGCTAGGCATTTCGTTGCATGCTTCCTTACACTGCTGTCTCTGTTCATCTAGCAGTAAGTAGGTACCTGGGTGTTAATCGACTAGTGTGGGTGGCATCCGGGGGGGGGGGTAATTGTGCCTCAGATAGAGCCGAGCTTTGAAATGAGATGAGGTGAGACAACAGCTCTTGGCTTGTAAAACTGATATGTGTAAATACTAAAAAGAGTTATTGCGAAATACACAATGACGGTGTGTATACTGAGTGCTTGGTTTTGGTAATAATAATAATAATAATAATAATAATAATAATAATAATAATAATAATAATAATAATAATAATAATAATAATAATAATAATAATGTATACCGAATGTGAGAAATGTGTTAATATTTCCTCGTCATTCTGCAAGTTCCTGAGACCGAATCCTGTCAGAATGCAAAACGTTGACAAGGTTCCTTTCTCACCCGTATGACAGGACGATAGTACCTCCCTGGATGGTTCCTGTCTGCTAACTACCCATAATTTCACAGCCTGGCTCTGAACCAGACTGTTGCCTGGTCAACCAGACTGTTGCTGCTGGCTGCCTTGTTTGCTGACTACCACGATAGAGTATCTTAGGTTTTCAACGTCGTTTAATGGCATCAATCTGCCATTTTACGGTCTTGAGACCGCAGACACATAGACTGAGAGCTTAGCTAAGATGGACGCAGAAATTTTGCGTCAGGAATGCTTGAAATTAGCGTAAAATAAATATGCATATTCTGACTTTATTGAACACTATATTTTATTCCTAAAACACCTGTTAATATTTTAATTGATTTTGCAAACACTTGCGTTGTTATACGATCACTCAAACACCTGTTTCATTATCCGATTTTTCAAGCACTTGTTTTAGCCCTTAGTTTTAATAATAATAATAATAATAATAATAATAATAATAATAATAATAATAATAATAATAATAATAATAATAATAATAATAATAATAATAATAATCAAACACTTGTGCTGTTATCTGATCATCAAAACACCAGTTCTGTTATTTTAGAAATATATGCACTGTCATCTTACAAACACATGCAGTGTCACCTTATCTTACAAACACATGCAGTGTCACCTTATCTTACAAACACATGTAGTGTCACCTTATCTTACAAACACATGCAGTGTCACCTTATCTTACAAACACATGTAGTGTCACCTTATCTTACAAACACATGTAGTGTCACCTTATCTTACAAACACATGCAGTGTCACCTTATCTTACAAACACATGCAGTGTCACCTTATCTTACAAACACATGTAGTGTCACCTTATCTTACAAACACATGCAGTGTCACCTTATCTTACAAACACATGCAGTGTCACCTTATCTTACAAACACATGCAGTGTCACCTTATCTTACAAACACGTGCAGTGTCACCTTATCTTACAAACACGTGCAGTGTCACCTTATCTTACAAACACATGCAGTGTCACCTTATCTTACAAACACATGCAGTGTCACCTTATCTTACAAACACGTGCAGTGTCACCCTTATCTTACAAACACGTGCAGTGTCACCTTATCTTACAAACACATGCAGTGTCACCTTATCTTACAAACACATGCAGTGTCACCTTATCTTACAAACACATGCAGTGTCACCTTATCTTACAAACACATGCAGTGTCACCTTATCTTACAAACACATGCAGTGTCACCTTATCTTACAAACACATGCAGTGCCACCTTATCTTACAAACACATGCAGTGTCACGTTATCTTACAAACATGTGCTCTACCACCTGTTTTTAGTACCATCTGGGAGTCATAACCTAAACAACAGCTCCTCGCTCACCTTTCTCCACTTGCTACTAGTAAGCGAGCTAACACCCGGCCATGGGCCAGGCTCGTCTGGTGCTTGCCTGATCAACCAGACTGTTGCTGCTAGTGGTCTGCTGATCCACTTATCCATCATAGCCTGATTGATCCGGCACCTGGTGAAGATACTTGTCCAGTTTCCTCTTGAGGACTTCTACACTTGTTTCAGCAGTGTTTCTGATATCTTCTGGTAAGATGGTCTGGGACCACGGATGTTGATACAGTGCTCCCTTATTATGCAAACTGCACTCCTTCTTTTCATTGGGTTTATTTTTCATTTCCTGCCATGTCTCTCACTCCTGTTTGTTGTTATGGCAGTGTGCAGATTTGGGACCAGGTCATCGAGCCTGGCCCATGGCCGGGCTCAAAGAGTAGACAAACTCTCGAAACTCTTCAAAGGTAGGTAAGGTATGTCGAGTACTTTCCAGGTATATATTATCATATATCTCTCTCCTCCGCTCCAGCGAGTACATATTTAATATTTGAAGGCGTTCCCAATGATTTAAATGCTTTATTGGCACTATGCGAACCGTAAACGATCTCTGGATTTTTGTTCCAGCTCTGATATTTCTCCTGCACTGAACGGAGCCGTCAACACCGAGCAATATTCCGAATGAGGGAGTACAAGAGATCTGAAAAGTTTCGCCATGTACTCTGTATATTATTATATATATATATATATATATTATAATTTTTATATATATATATATATATATATATATATATATGCAAAACAACCACTCTGAAAGAATAGAGAAATTCCAAGCGCTTTCGTGACTACTCACATTATCAAGGAACTATGAAAGTGAAGCATCCAAGGAAGCTATATAAGGGTCGGCCAGCACCTCACTATCGATCCCACAAGGGTTAAAACACGTGACGCGCGGCGAGCCAACTTGGATAGGTCCTTTGCACAACTCACCCCCCAAGCTATTTATTTGTCCAGTGTATTATTAAATTCCAGTGTATTATTAAATTCTGAAGAATTTTAAAAATAACCCGGACAAATAAATAGCTTGGGGGTGAGTTTGTGCAAGGACCTATCCAAGTTGGCTCGCCGCGCGTCACGTTTTTAACCGTTGTGGGATCTGATAGTGAGGTGCGGCCGGACCCCTTATATAGCTTCCTTGGATGCTTCACTTTCATAGTTCCTTTATAATGTGAGTAGTCACGAAAGCGCTTGGGAAATTTCCTATTCTTTCAGAGTGGTTGTTTTGCATATTTTGAAATCACCTGTTTACTGTGATCTTATTGAAAATATATATATATAATATATATTATATATATATATATATATATATATAATTTTATATATATATATATATATATATAATATATATATATATATATATATATATATATGTCGTGCCAAATATGTAAAATGGGCAATTAGTAAGAACTCATTTAAATTAAGTTTCCCTTTTTAAAAATTTCTCTTAAATGTTTAAAGATATATTTTTTTCATTTATGTTAATGTGAAAATTATAATTTTGCACCAAAAGACTCTTAGAAAAAATTACCTAACCTTATTCTAACAAGTGCAATTTATTTTAGCCTAATCCTACTAAATATATTTTAAAAAAGTTTACAGTAATTTAATATTAAACAAACACAACTAAATATATTTTTTTTCGTTAGGTTTAGAATGATTTTGGCGAAATTATTTTCATACACAAATTTTCGCTCGTCCTATATGGCAAGATGACGTGTATTTAAGCCAAAATCGCAAGTTCTGCCTATTCGGGCCCAATAAATATATATAAATAATATAAATATATATATATAATAATATAAAATAATAAATATTAATATATATATAAAATATATATATTAAGAATATATTTTTTTCATGAGATATACTTCGGGAAATGCTTTTTTGATTTGTTTCATGGACGGAATTTGCACCCACACGGCAGTTAGGATTTGTCTCTTGTTGCCGTCCAAGACGTTACCTGTAACATACCTGTGGCCGGTTGTGCGAGTTTACTTAGTTTCTCTCGTCGGATTTCCCGAAGATTGCACATAACGCGATCGCTTTATTGTGATTTTCGCGGACCTGTTCAAATCACAGCAGCCGGTAGTGCTCCATTATCTTGACAGACTGACGACGACTGACTGTACGAGAGTCATTAAGGTCGCAGGTCACCTCTGTACTAGGTCACCTCATTAAGGTCGTCTCAGTTCACCTCTACTCTATGTCACTTCATTAAAGTCACAGGTCACCTCTATACTAGGCCACCTCATTAAGGTCGAAGGTCAACTCTACATTAGGTCGCTTCATTAAGACTGAAGGTCACCTCTACATTAGGTCACTTCATTAACGTCATAGGTCACTGCTACACTAACGTCTCAATAAAAGTTTAATTCCTAAAATACTGATAATATACACTTTCACCTTATTTATACTGATTGCTACACACTTCTCAATGTTTATACATTGAGAAATATCATGGATCCAGTAGGCCTACGGTAGTGCTCCTTCATTCATATGCTCTTAAACAACTCTCGGTATATATACATTGGCATACACATCTTAGTATATATACACGAAGTGATGGGAACTGAGTATATACAAACAGTAAAATGCCCTTTTTCATTGAATATATATATACACAATGAGTATAATATACACGTCTCAGTGTATATGATATGATTTTTAAGCACGGTGTTTCGAACCCGCCACACTGCCCATGAACATTTATTATTATTATTATTATTATTATTATTATTATTATTATTATTATTATTATTATTATTATTATTATTATTATTATAAAATCAATGTCTGGAGATGATGTCATGGCTGCTCAGGGAAACAGACTCATCCACGGGTCCCAAAACCCAAAATGCAATCGGAAGGAAGCCGGAAAACGATTCTGGATAATCCGACCCAATGACCGAACTGCTGTAAACCGTCAGGTCCGACCGATCCTGGACTCCAGATAACAACTGACACAGATTTAAATCTCGGGAGATATGCTGGGGTAGGGATTCGCCAGCGCCAGCTTCAGTGTCGGTGGCGGCTTGGTTGGACTCGGTGGGAGGCGGATAGAGGAGCGAAGAAGCCGGTACCGTCCATGGCTACGAGTCTCTCTTGCTACAAGCCTGTTACAAGCTGTGTCGAGATTTCACTATGTCAGTCTCGTTCTAGCAGTTCCACGTCTCGTTCCAGAGGGTCAGACTCTCATTTCGGCAGTTCGGAATCTCGTTCCAACAGTTCTAAGTCTCGTTCCAACAGTTCTAAGTCTCGTTCCAACAGTTCTAAGTCTCGTTCCAGCAGTTGGAAATATTGTCCTTTCCTGAAGTATTCACTTCTATGTTAATAAAGAAATTGAAGCGACTCTTCCATTTCTTGGATCAAACCTCATTTTACATGCACTGCATGACCCATACGGATTTAACCCTTTCTCGTGGATAGGTGATCTTTTCAAACCCTTTCGGTTCTCAGCCACACTACCTTTGTAAATAGCCATACTACTTTTGTAAACATACAGCCATACTGTCTTTGTAAATATACTTCCATACTACCTTTGTAAACATACAGCCATACTACCTTTGTAAACATACAGCCATACTACCTTTGTAAACATACAGTCATATTACCTTTGTAAACATACAGCCATACTACCTTTGTAAACATACAGCCATACTACCTTTGTAAACATACAGCCATACTACCTTTGTAAACATACAGTCATATTACCTTTGTAAACATACAGCCATACTACCTTTGTAAACATACAGTCATATTACCTTTGTAAACATACAGCCATACTAACCTTTGTAAACATACAGTCATATTACCTTTGTAAACATACAGCCATACTACCTTTGTAAACATACAGTCATATTACCTTTGTAAACATACAGCCATACTACCTTTGTAAACATACAGTCATATTACCTTTGTAAACATACAGCCATACTACCTTTGTAAACATACAGCCATACTACCTTTGTAAACATACAGTCATATTACCTTTGTAAACATACAGCCATACTACCTTTGTAAACATACAGTCATATTACCTTTGTAAACATACAGCCATACTACCTTTGTAAACATACAGTCATATTACCTTTGTAAACATACTGTCTAAACAGCTGAAGAATGCACCTATCCGAAAATATGGTGTTCCACAACCTCTCGACTCACCTCTCGTAACTAATAGATGAGTATGGGGTGACTACCCTCCTACAAGATGAGTATGGGGTGACTACCCTCCTACAAGATGAGTATGGGGTGACTGCCCTCCAACAAGGCAGAAATGGGGTGTATAAATTTTTCACTAATTGCACCAAGATTCTCCGAATCTTGCTTGTTTTCGGTTAATTATTAATCTTACGACCAGTCACTAGTTCGTATTCGAAACCTCCACCTGCGGAAAAGGGGGTTCATTAAGCCTCGCGAAACCTCGGCGAGAGTTACAGGTAGCTTCAGAACACACCCATCCACAAGTCGTCTATAGCCAGTAGTGACTGCAAACGCTCGTTGTGAGAACGCAAGAGTCACTGATGGAGGGAGGGAGGGAGGGAGGGAAGGTTACAGAGGGAGGGTGAAGATGAAGGAGGGCAGGTGGACTATGCTGGAGTTCCCTCCACTACCCTCCTTCTCCATGCTTTACGAGGTCCTCACAATAACACACATGACACCCCGGCCTTGTAACACCCACCAGCACGCTGCTGCCCTAAATCACCGGAATGGTGAGTTCAAGTAGTGGCGGAAGTGCTGGTATCAGCACTGCGTGCGTGCTGAAAGTGCCGTGGTATGTTCTAGATAGCACTGGTTCCAAAACCATGGTTCTAGACAGCAATGACTTTAGACAGCAACGATTTTAGACAGCAATGATTCTAGGCAGCCATAGTACTAGACACCCACTAGGGGCAGTGATTTTATGTGCCCTCTCACTATCCGACATTCCCCACACACTCTCACCACCTGTCTCAATTTCTCCTCCTCTCACAACCATCTAATCGCTCCCCCCTCCCCCCCACTCATAGCATCTTCTCCCTCACATCATTTTTATCACTTGCTCTACTCTCCATCGCCTTTCTCCCGTTGTTATACCTCCTCCCTCCTTCCCAACTCCATCACAACACCAGTTCTTCCAGTGGTTGTTAAACTAACACACTAATTATAAACGAAACCAGACGTTTCTGTCCGTCTTTGCGAACTGACGTTGATGCTGGACAGGAACGAAGCGCTGTCAGGTTTCATTTCTATCTAAAGCAAGTGGCTTATTTTTTAATTAACACATCGGCCGTTTCCCACCAAGGTAGGGTGGCTCGATACACACACACACACACACACACACACACACACACAACACACACACACACACACACACACACACACACACACACACGCACACACACACACACACACACACACGCACACACACACACACACACACACACACATACACACACACACGCACACGCACAAACACACACACACACACACACAAGGTCCAGCAAGACTGGACCTTGTATTCACCTTGAGTAGTTCTGACATCGAGGATATCATGTTTGAAAGGCCCCTGGGAGCTAGTGATCATGTGGTTCTGTGCTTCGACTACATAGTTGAGCTTCAAGTGGAGAGAGCAGCAGGAATAGGGTGGGAAAAACCAAACTACAAAAGGGGGAACTTCTTTCAAGGCATTCAGTGGGAGAGGGAACTGACAGGAAAACCAGTACAAGAAATGATGGACTATGTGGCAACAAAATGCAAGGAGGCAGAGGAGAGGTTTGTTCCCAAGGGAAACAGAAATAATGGGAAGAACAGAACGAGTCCTTGGTTCACCCAAAGGTGTAGGGAGGCAAAATCTAGGTGTACTAGAGAATGGAAAAGGTACAGAAGACAGAGAACTCAGGAAAATAAAGAGATTAGCCGAAGAGCCAGAAACGAATATGCACAGATAAGAAGGGAGGCTCAGCGGCAATACGAAAATGACATAGCATCGAAAGTCAAGACTGACCCGAAGCTGTTGTACAGCCACATCAGGAGGAAAACAACAGTCAAGGACCAGGCAATCAGACTGAGGAAGGGTGATGGGGAATTCACAAGAAACGACCGGGAGGTATGTCAGGAGCTCAACACAAGATTTAAAGAAGTATTTACAGTGGAAACCAGTAGGATTCCAGGAAATCAGAGCAGGGGGAGCACCAGCAAGTGCTGGATGAGGTACATATAACCAAGGAGGAGGTGAAGAAGCTGCTATGCGAACTTGACACCTCAAAGGCGGTGGGACCAGACAACATCTCTCCGTGGGTCCTTAAAGAGGGAGCAGAGATATTGTGTGTACCGTTAACAAAGATCTTCAACACATCATTTGAAACTGGGCAACTCCCCGAGGTATGGAAGATGGCAAATGTAGTCCCAGTTTTTAAAAAGGGAGACAGACATGAGGCACTAAACTACAGACCTGTATCACTAACGTGTATAGTATGCAAGGTCATGGAGAAGATCATCAGGAGGAGAGTGGTGGAGCACCTGGAAAGAAACAAGTGTATAATTGACAACCAGCATGGTTTCAGGGAGGGAAAATCGTGTGTCACAAACCTACTAGAGTTTTATGACAAGGTGACAGAAGTAAGACAAGGGAGAGAGGGGTGGATCGACTGCATTTTTTTGGACTGCAAGAAGGCCTTCGACACAGTTCCTCACAAGAGGTTACTGCAAAAGCTAGAGGATCAGGCACACATAACAGGAAAGGCACTGCAATGGAT
Organism: Cherax quadricarinatus; assembly: GCF_026875155.1. Classification (NCBI taxonomy): domain Eukaryota; kingdom Metazoa; phylum Arthropoda; class Malacostraca; order Decapoda; family Parastacidae; genus Cherax; species Cherax quadricarinatus. Next base: position 32,753,196 of record NC_069430.1, on the reverse strand, counting down.
CAGAGAATACCTGACAGGGAGGCAACAACGAGTCATGGTACGTGACGAGGTGTCAGAGTGGGCGCCTGTGACAAGCAGGGTTCCACAGGGGTCAGTCCTAGGACCTGTGCTGTTCTTGGTATATGTGAATGACATAACGGAAGGGATAGACTCAGAAGTGTCCTTGTTTGCGGACGATGTGAAGTTAATGAGAAGAATCAAATCGGATGAGGATCAAGCAGGACTACAAAGAGACCTGGACAGGCTACAAGCCTGGTCCAGCAACTGCCTCCTTGAGTTTAACCCTGCCAAATGCAAAGTCATGAAGATTGGGGAAGGGCAAAGAAGACCGCAGACACAATATAGTTTAGATGGCCAAAGTCTGCAAACCTCACTCAAGGAAAAAGATCTGGGGGTGAGTATAACACCGAGCATATCTCCCGAGGCGCACATCAATCAGATAACTGCTGCAGCATACGGGCGCCTGGCAAACCTACGGATAGCGTTCCGATACCTCAGTAAGGATTCGTTCAAGACTCTGTATACCATTTACGTCAGGCCACCCATACTGGAGTATGCAGCACCAGTTTGGAATCCACACCTAGTCAAGCACGTCAAGAAATTAGAAAAAGTGCAAAGGTTTGCAACAAGACTAGTCCCAGAGCTACGGGGATTGTCCTACGAAGAAAGGTTGAGGGAAATTGGCCTGACGACACTGGAGGCCAGGAGGGTCAGGGGAGACATGATAACGACATATAAAATACTGCGCGGAATAGACGAGGTGGACAAAGACGGGATGTTCCAGAGATGGGACACAGACACAAGAGGTCACAATTGGAAGTTGAAGACTCAGATGAATCAAAGGGATGTTAGGAAGTATTTCTTCAGTCATAGAGTAGTCAAGCCGTGGAATAGCCTAGAAAGTGACGTAGTGGAGGCGGGAACCATACATAGTTTTAAGGCGAGGTATGATAAAGCTCATGGAGCAGGGAGAGAGAGGACCTAGTAGCAATCAGTGAAGAGGCGGGGCCAGGAGCTATGAATCGACCCCTGCAACCACAAATAGGTGAGTACAAATAGGTGAGTACACACACACACACACACACACACTGGCTCACTCATTACTTCTGTCACTGTGACTTATGAATGGCCCAATTCGGACAGAAACGTCGTCATAAGCTATTTTTGTCTCACCTGTGTGCGGGTTATTTATGTATGGGTGAATACTATTCGTGTTATATCTTTTACAAGCATCATTAAGACAATTACTCATAATTTGTGAATAGCTGTAAGCTTGGTAGTTTTTGCTATGTGCTCAAGCAATCCGCCTGGGGATGTTATGGCACCCTTGTACACCTGGCACCTGCTGCTGGCACTCCCAGCGTGCACTTAGCCGACTGTTTCAAAGTCAGTCATGAAAGTTACCGCAGTAGATGACTGAGAATCTCCGGTCAGTCATGACTCAATTGTCTCTAGTGGAGAACGTCAAATCCAGCCGGTGACACACTCCAATGCACAAATAAATAAAAACTAGGAGAGTCGCATCCGTAATAGTAGCATATACCTTTGATATACCTTTGATGGATGTCGAGAGTTTCCTTACTCCCGGAGGCCGGTCATGGGCCAGGCTCGTCTGGTGCTTGGGTAGATGACGTCCGTGCCGTCTCTCGTCTAAAAAATTGAACTACTCCTACATGTCCTCTCAGCGCAGGCGAAGATATAAGCTACAAAAATCATAAATATATCGTATTGTTCACACGTATAGTTTACCTCGCCCGTTCTTCTGCTCCACACTAGACACTCCTTTTAGTTGACTGATGAAGTCTGCCGCGCAGGCGAAACTCTTCAACGATAAATATACCCAACTGTTGCACGTGTGTTTTAAACATCAACTTGTCGATATTTTATTTAGTTTTCGATACACATGAACAGTATATAATTCAAACTACCGGGATCACATCGAAGCTCTCGTAGTGTTCTCTGGGATGGAGGTGACAGAGATACCTGATAATATATATATATATATATATATATATATATATTATATATATATATATATATATATATATATATAATATATAAATATATATATAAATATATATATAATATATGTCGTGCCGAATATGTAAAACTGGTCAATTAGCAAGAACTCATTTAAAATTAAGTCCTTTCTAAAATTTTCTTTTATGCGTTTAAAGATATATTTTTTCATTAATGTTGATGTAAAAATTTATAATTTTACAACAAAAGGAACTTAGAAAACTAACCTAACCTTATTATAACAAGAACAGTTTATTTTAGCCTAACCTAACTAACTATATATACATATATATATATATATATATATATATATATATATTATATATATATATATATATATATATATATATATATATATATATATATATATATATATATATATATATATATATATATATATATATATATATATAATATATATATACTTGAGGGTTTCTTCTTAACACACACACACACACACTACCATAACAATATACTGAGTGTCAATATAACAATGGTATAGAGTACCGAGAAGCTGATAAGTAAGACACATGTGCAAAAGTTAGATATCTTTATTCCGGAACGTTTCGCCTACACAGTAGGCTTCTTCAGTCGAATTCAGAGGAGGCAACAGAGACAGTGGGGATGTAAAGACGGTGTAATCAGTCCATCACCCTCGAAAAAGCGGTTTTGAGGTGGTCAGTCCCTCAACCTAGACGAGAGCTCTGTTCTATAGTCTGGAACAATGTGTCTTACTTATCAGCAATATATTGGAGTGGAAAATAAAAGTAGAAAGTGTGAAATTAAGCCGGTGAGAAGCAGTAGCGCCAGAGACACGGAGATCACTGCCTCAGCATCCCTGGTCAGCTACTTATCATGCAGAAATTTTCTACCCGAAACTATGAAATTCTTACAAGAGGCCCTTGATCACCTCTTGTGGACCAGCTGTCAGCAGACACTAATAGAGTGGCTGGTCAGGTGGTCGGATGGCCGCAACGACAGTAGGAAATTCTTCAATACTAGCCACAAGTGAAGATGACAATCAATAAATAACCAGAAAGGCACAATACCCTGACTGGAACGATACACAAATAACCTGCGGGTTATTTGCGTATGACAATCAATGATGTAAAATAATAATAATAATAATAATAATATAATAATAATAATAATAATAATAATATAATAATAATAATAATAATAATAATAATAATAATAATAATAACTTAACAGATTTAGCGTGTGCTACAAACCCGTGCTGTGGGTGATAGTGGTAATATAATACCAGTAATTTATCCACAATAGGCAAAGTTTGGATACTTGACTGCGATTTTTGACTATATATTATTCTGAGTGAAATATCTGGGACATTTATAGATGAAATATTTGGACATTTAGGGAACATTTGCGGAGCAATTGTCCCAATTTCTTCGATTTATTTAGCATTAAAGTATTAATGTGGGTGGAATCTACGTTGAGAAAGTTTATTTTCTGTTAGACGTACACCAGCTGTATGTGGACACCTAGAGGCGCACACCAGCTGTGTGTGGACACTTAGAGGCGCACACCAGCTGCGTGTGGACACCTAAAGACGCAAACCAGCTGTGTGTGGACACCTAGAGACGCACACCAGCTGTGTGTGGACACCTAGAGACGCACACCAGCTGTGTGTGGACACTTAGAGGCGCACACCAGCTGTGTGTGGACACCTAGAGACGCACACCAGCTGTGTGTGGACACCTAGAGACGCACACCAGCTGTGTGTGGACACCTAGAGACGCACACCAGCTGTGTGTGGACACTTAGAGGCGCACACCAGCTGTGTGTGGACACCTAGAGACGCACACCAGCTGTGTGTGGACACCTAGAGACGCACACCAGCTGTGTGTGGACACCTAGAGACGCACACCAGCTGTGTGTGGACACTTAGAGGCGCACACCAGCTGTGTGTGGACACCTAGAGACGCACGCCAGCTGTGTGTGGACACCTAGAGACGCACACCAGCTGTGTGTGGACACTTAGAGGCGCACACAAGCTGTGTGTGGACACCTAGAGGCGCACACCAGCTGTGTGTGGACACCTAGAGGCGCACACCAGCTGTGTGTGGACACCTAGAGACGCACACCAGCTGTGTGTGGACACTTAGAGGCGCACACCAGCTGTGTGTGGACACCTAGAGGCGCACACCAGCTGTGTGTGGACACCTAGAGACGCACTCCAGCTGTGTGTGGACACTTAGAGGCGCACACCAGCTGTGTGTGGACACCTAGAGACGCACACCAGCTGTGTGTGGACACCTAGAGACGCACACCAGCTGTGTGTGGACACTTAGAGGCGCACACCAGCTGTATGTAGACACTTAGAGGCGCACACCAGCTGTGTGTGGACACCTAGAGGCGCACACCAGCTGTGTGTGGACACCTAGAGACGCACACCAGCTGCGTGTGGACACCTAGAGACTCACACCAGCTGCGTGTGGACACCTAGAGACTCACACCAGTTGCGTGTGGACACCTAGAGACGCACACCAGCTGCATGTGGACACCTAGAGGCGCACACCAGCTGCATGTGGACACCTAGAGACTCACAGCAGCTGTGTGTGGACACCTAGAGACTCACATCAGCTGCATGTGGACACTTAGAGACTCACACCAGCTGTGTGTGGACACATAGAGACTCACACCAGCTGTGTATGGACACCTAGAGACTCACACCAGCTGCATGTGGACACCTAAAGACTCACACCAGCTGTGTGTGGACACCTGGAGACTCACACCAGCTATGTGTAGATACCTGGAGACTCACACCAGCTGTGTGTAGATACCTGGAGACTCACACCAGCTGTGTGTAGATACCTGGAGGCTCACATCAGCTGTGTGTAGATACTTGGAGACTCACACCAGCTGCGTGTAGATACCTGGAGACTCACATCAGCTGTGTGTAGATACCTGGAGACTCACACCAGCTGTGTGTAGATACCTGGAGACTCACACCAGCTGTGTGTAGATACCTGTAGACTCACACCAGCTGTGTGTAGATACCTGGAGACTCACACCAGCTGTGTGTAGATACCTGGAGAGTCACACCAGCTGTGTGTAGATACCTGGAGACTCACACCAGCTGTGTGTAGATACCTGGAGACTCACACCAGCTGTCTGTGGACACCTAGAGACTCACACCAGCTGTGTGTGGACACATAGAGACGCACACCAGCTGTGTGTGGACACCTAGTGACGCACACCAGCTGTGTGTGGACACCTAGAGACTCACACCAGCTGTGTGTGTACACCAAGAGACTCACACCGGCAGCGTGTGGATACCTAGAGGCGCACACCAGCTGTGTGTGGACACCTAGAGACGCACATCAGCAGTGTGTGGACACCTAGAGACGCACACCAGCTGTGTGTGGACACCTAGAGACGCATACCAGCTGCGTGTGAACACCTGGAGACGCACACCAGCTGTGTGTGGATCTCTAGAGACGCACACCAGCTGCGTGTGGACACCTAGAGACGCACACCAGCTGTGTGTGGACACCTAGAGGAGCACACCAGCTGTGTGTGGACACCTAGAGACGCACACCAGCAGTATATGGACACCTAGAGACGCACACCAGCTGTGTGTGGACACCTAGAGACGCACACCAGCTGCGTGTGGACACCTAGAGACGCACACCAGCTGTGTGTGGACACCTAGAGACGCACAACAGCTGCGTGGGGACACCTACAGACGCACACCAGCTGTGTGTGGACACCTAGAGGCGCACACCAGCTGTGTGTGGACACCTAGAGACGCACACCAGCAGTGTGTTGACACCTAGAGACGCACACCAGCTGTGTGGACACCTAGAGACGTACACCAGCTGCGTGTGGACGCCTAAAAACTCACACCAGCTGTGTGTGGACACCTAGGGACGCACACCAGCTGTGTGTGGATACCTAGAGACTCACACCAGCTGCGTGTGGACACCTAGAGACTCACACCAGCTGCTGTGGATACCTAGAGACTCACACCAGCTGCGTGTGGACACCTAGAGACTCACACCAGCTGCGTGTGGACACCTAGAGACTCACACCAGCTTCGTGTGTACACCTAAAGACTCACACCAGCTGCGTGTGGATACCTAGAGACTCACACCAGCTGTGTGGACACCTAGAGACGCACACCAGCTGTGTGTGGACACCTAGAGACTCACACCAGCTGCGTGTGGACACCTAGAGACTCACACAAAGCTGCGTGTGGACACCTAGAGACTCAAACAAGCTGCGTGTGGACCCTAGAGACCTCACACCAGCGTGTGTGGACACCTAGAGACGCACACCAGCTGTGTGTGGACACCTAGAGACTCACACCAGCTGCGTGTGGACACCTAGAGACTCACACAAGCTGCGTGTGGACACCTAGAGACTCACACAAGCTGCGTGTGGACACCTAGAGACTCACACCAGCTGCGTGTGGACACCCTAGAGACTCACACAAGCTGCGTGTGGACACCTAGAGACTCACACCAGCTGTGTGTGGACACAGTCACGCTTGGAATTTCTCTATTCTTTCAGAGTTGTTGTTTTGCATATCCTGAAATCACCTGTTTACTGTGATCTTATTGCATATATATATATATATATATATATATATATTATATATAAAAATTTATTATATATATATTTTTATATATATATATATATTAATATATATATATATATATATATATGTATATATATAGGTGGTGTGTGTGTGTTGTGTGTGTGTGTGTGGTGTGTGTGGTGTGTGTGTGTGGTTGTGTATCACCTATTTGTTTTAGGGGTCGGAAAGCTCCTGGCCCCGCCTCTTCAGGGCCGCACTAGTGCCTTCGGGGCTCAGACCCTTATATCCATTTTTAAAAAGCTATGTTGGACCTTCTTTCCTTACATCACTTGGTGTGTGGTTTTGCCCCTCTTTTTGTTGTTCATACAAAACAATAACTGTTTCCCTTTTTTTGGTTCCATGGTATTTTGCCGATGAATCGTGCTTATCAGATTTATGCTTTGTTTTTCGATGACTTGAAAAATGAATTTACGTAAAAAAATATTGTTGGAGGGAAAACACCACCACACACACACACCACACCCACACCACACACACACACCACACACACACACACAACAAACCCACACACACCATACAACCACACCACACACACTTTATAAAATTATAAAATTATTATATATATATTATATATAATTTCCACACACACACACAACACCACACAACCACAACCACCACACACACAAACACACACACACACACACCACACACACACAACACCACACCACACACACACCACACACACACACACCCCAAAAAACATACAGACAAAAGCATTAAACACGGGACCAGTGTACTGAATGTTTATGCAAAATCAGGGAGAAGATTTCAGGAGAAGAGTGGTGGAACCCCAAAAAGGAACGATCTCTCAACAGCACCCCAACTGTTTTAGGAGGGGGAAAACTGTGTCACAAACCTACTGGAGTTCTTGACATGGTGACAGCAGTAAGACAAGAGGAAAAGGGGTGGGTGGATTTCATTTTTTGGACTGCAAGAAGGCGTTTGACACAGTTCCACACAAGAGATTGGTGCAAAAACTGGAGGACCAAACAGGATAACAGGGAAGGCACTACAATGGATCAGGGAATGCTTGTCAGGAAGACAGCAGCGAGTCATGGTACGTGGCGAGGTGTCAGAGTGGGCACCTGTGACCAGGGGGTCCCGCAGGGGTCAGTCCTAGGACCAGTGCTGTTTCTGGTATTTGTGAACGACATGACGGAAGGAATGACTCTGAGGTGTCCCTGTTTGCAGATGACGTGAAGTTGATGAGAAGAATTCCACTCGATCGAAGACCAGGCAGAACTACAAAGGATCTGGACAGGCTGCGACCTGGTCCAGCAATTGGCTCCTGGAGTTCAATCCCACCAAGTGCAAAAGTCATGAAGATTGGGGGAAAGGGGAAAGAAGGCCGCAGACGGAGTACAGTCTAGGGGGTCAGAGACTACAAAACCCCACTCAAGAAAAAAGATCTTGGGGTGAGTATAACACCAGGCACATCTCCTGAAGCGCACATCAACCAAATAACTGCTGCAGCATATGGGCGCCTAGCAAACCTCAAACAGCATTCCGAACATCTTAATAAGGAATCATTTAGGACCCTGTACACCGTGTACGTTAGGCCATATTTGGGGTATGCGGCACCAGTTTGGAAAACCCCCACTAGCCAACACGTGAAGAAACTAGAGAAAGTGCAAAGGTTTGCAACAAGACTAGTCCCAGAGCTAAGAGGTTGTCCTACGAGGAGAGGTTAAGGAAATCAACCTGGGCGACACTGGAGGACAGGAGAGATAGGGGGACATGATAACGAAAATACAAAATACTGAGAGGAATTGACAAGGTGGACAAAGACAGGATGTTCCAGGATTTTGGACACAGTAACAAGGGACACAGTTGGAAGCTGAAGACACAGATGAATCACAGGGATGTTAGGAAGTATTTCTTTAGCCACAGAGTAGTCAGTAAGTGGAATAGTTTGGAAGCGATGTAGTGGAGGCAGGATCCATACATAGCTTTAAAACAGAGGTATGATAAAGCTCACGGCTCAGGGAAAAATGACCTATTTGCGATCAGTGAAGAGGCGGGGCCAGGAGCTCGGACTCGACCCCGCAACCTCAACTAGGTGAGTACAACTAGGTGAGTACACCCCACACAACCCCACACACACACACACACCCCACACCCCACACACACACACAACACACACAACACACACACACATACACACAAACACATTACACACACACACAAAACACACACACACACACAGAAAAACCACACACACCACACACACACAACACACACACACACCACACGCACACACACACACACACACACACACACACACACACACACACACACACACACACACACACACACACACACACACACACACACACACACACACACACAACACATCATTTGAAACTGGGCAACTCCCTGAGGTATGGAAGATGGCAAATGTAGTCCCAATTTTTAAAAAGGGAGACAGACATGAGGCACTAAACTACAGACCTGTATCACTAACATGTGTAGTATGCAAGGTCATGGAGAAGATCATCAGGAGGAGAGTGGTGGAGCACCTGGAAAGAAACAAGTGTATAATTGACAACCAGCACGGTTTCAGGGAAGGAAAATCCTGTGTCACAAACCTACTAGAGTTTTATGACAAGGTGGCAGAAGTAAGACAAGAGAGAGAGGGGTGGATCGACTGCATTCTTTTGGACTGCAAGAAGGCCTTCGACACAGTTCCTCACAAGAGGTTACTGCAAAAGCTAGAGGATCAGGCACACATAACAGGAAAGGCACTGCAATGGAGCAGGGAATACCTGACAGGGAGGCACCAACGAGTCATGGTACGTGACGAGGTGTCAGAGTGGGCGCCTGTGACAAGCGGGGTTCCGCAGGGGTCAGTCCTAGGACCTGTGCTGTTCTTGGGTATATGTGAACGACATAACGGAAGGGATAGACTCAGAAGTGTCCTTGTTTGCAGATGATGTGAAGTTAATGAGAAGAATCAAATCGGATGAGGATCAGGCAGTACTGCAAAGAGACCTGGACAGGATACAAGCCTGGTCCAGCAACTGCCTCCTTGAGTTTAACCCTGCCAAATGCAAAGTCATGAAGATTGGGGAAGGGCAAAGAAGACCGCAGACACAATATAGTTTAGATGGCCAAAGACTGCAAACCTCACTCAAGGAAAAAGATCTGGGGGTGAGTATAACACCGAGCATATCTTCTGAGGCGCACACCAATCAGATAACTGCTGCAGCATACGGGCGCCTGGCAAACCTACGGATAGCGTTCCGATACCTCAGTAAGGATTCGTTCAAGACTCTGTATACCATTTACGTCAGGGCCATACTGGAGTATGCAGCACCAGTTTGGAATCCACACCTAGTCAAGCACGTCAAGAAACTAGAGAAAGTGCAAAGGTTTGCAACAAGACTAGTCCCAGAGCTACGGGGATTGACCTACGAAGAAAGGTTGAGGGAAATCGGCCTGACGACACTGGAGGACAGGAGGGTCAGGGAAGACATGATAACGACATATAAAATACTGCACGGAATAGACAAGGTGGACAAAGACGGGATGTTCCAGAGATGGGACACAGACACAAGAGGTCACAATTGGAAGTTGAAGACTCAGATGAATCAAAGGGATGTTAGGAAGTATTTCTTCAGTCATAGAGTAGTCAGGCCGTGGAATAGCCTAGAAAGTGACGTAGTGGAGGCGGGAACCATACATAGTTTTAAGGCGAGGTATGATAAAGCTCATGGGGCAGGGAGAGAGAGAACCTAGTAGCAATCAGCGAAGAGGCGGGGCCAGGAGCTATGAATCGACCCCTGCAACCACAAATAGGTGAGTACAAATAGGTGAGTATACACACGCAGCTTCAGCGCCTAAATGGAAACAGATAACATTGTTCAGGGTCGTGTTAGCTGCAAGACAATGGTAAATAAAACTGGAAAGTCCTTTTAGCATATATTTCAACCCATTCAAGTATTATTATTACGTTCTAAAATCAGCGACAAACCAGTATGAGTTGTACAGCGTCATTGTTCTCGTTGACAAGTAGCGCCATTGTTATGATGGCGCTGCTGGGCATTTGTGGCCACTTTGTTCCCCTCCTCAAGTCTTTCTGAAACTTGATTTATTCAATTTGATTTCATTACTGCGAGTTCCAACTAAGTCAGAACCTAAGTCGCTCCTTATATTTATTCCTGCCACCTAGCACCCTGCACTCTGACAACCGGCTGTGTCCTGCCGCCTAGCACCCTGCACCCTGACAACCGGCTGTGTCCTGCCACCTAGCACCCTGCACCCTGACAACCGGCTGTGTCCTGCCACCTAGCACCCTGCACCCTGACAACCGGCTGTGTTTACCGTCTTGTTAGAGAGTACTGACTCAGTTAGGTTACTGAACTAAACATAATTGACTTTCCTCACCCTTCTGTGCTTTCCGGCTTAAGAAATAATACACATGTGCAACAGTTAGGTATCTTTATTCCGAAACGTTTCGCCTACACAGTAGGCTTCTTCAGTCGAGTACAGAGGAGTATGCAGAAGCAGTAGCGATGTGAAGGCGATGTGATCGTCTTCACTTCTCTACTCCTGCATACTCATCTGTACTCGACTGAAGAAGCCTACTGTGTAGGCGAAACGTATCGGAATAAAGATACCTAACTGTTGCATATGTGTCTTACTTGTCAACATGTCGGTATTATACACCATTTTGATATTCACTCTTTCTAGGTTATTTAGCTTCGACCTGCAGTGAGGAGGTCCAGCCTGCACTACGTCACCTACCTGAACCTGTAGCATAACCTTGTAGTATAACCATATAACATAACCATAAAACTCCTGCTACTTATTGATCAGTAAATTCAAACCATTTTTATTGCGATACATATATTTTTTTTATTTGACTTCAGATTTCCCCTGATCAGAACTTCTAAAACGTTTTCCATATCTGGTTTGATTAAGTTCTCTAGCGATTATTTTTACCCAAGATTATGATCTCGTATTTATTCACACTAGATTGCATCTGCCGTTCCTTTGACGATGACATCCTATCCAATCCTTCCTCAAACTCTGGAATCCTTCGTAATTGTTTTCTGGGGGGAGAGTAATCGATTGCTTTGCAGCGATATAACTCACTGGTCGCGATATTGTTCGTCATACACCTGTGATATACCTGTGTTATACCTGTGATACACCTGTGATATACCCGTGATATACCTGTTATACACTTGTGATATACCTTTGATATACCTGTCAGGGTGTCCTTGAGATACAGTAATCTCTCGTATAAAGTTCCTCTAAAAAAGTGCGATATATTTTTGTCAGTGCACCTGAAAAAGTTCAACCAAAATTGCAAGGCGGGTTGAAAGGCCTTCATAGTACGCGATATTCAATTTAGGAAACACTTTTTTAAATGAGAGTACAAAAAGTGCTCTATACAAAGTAGCCTAATAAGAGAACTTATTGCAAGTGCATTCAGGTATATTATACACTTTTAACAATTGTGTGTAAGGTACTTAGGATAAGCCAGGAAAGGCAAAGTTACTTTATTGCCACTGCACTTGCCACTGGTGTTACTGACTGCACTTGCCACTGGTGTTACTGACTGCACTTGCCACTGGTGTTACTGACTGCACTTGCCACTGGTGTTACTGACTGCACTTGCCACTGGTGTTACTGACTGCACTTGCCACTGGTGTTACTGACTGCACTTGCCACTGGTGTTACTGACTGCACTTGCCACTGGTGTTACTGACTGCACTTGCCACTGGTGTTACTGACTGCACTTGCCACTGGTGTTCCTGACTACACTTGCCACTGGTGTTACTGACTGCACTTGTCACTGGTGTTACTGACTGCACTTGCCACTGGTGTTACTGACTGCACTTGCCACTGGTGTTACTGACTGCATTTGCCACTGGTGTTACTGACTGCACTTGCCACTGGTGTTGCTGACTGCACTTGCCACTGGTGTTACTGACTGCATTTGCCACTGGTGTTACTGACTGCACTTGCTACTGGTGTTGCTGACTGCACTTGCCACTGGTGTTGCTGACTGCACTTGCCACTGGTGTTGCTGACTGCACTTGCCACTGGTGTTGCTGACTGCACTTGCCACTAGTGTTCCTGACTACACTTACAACTGGTGTTCCTAACTACACTTGCCACTGGTGTTCCTGACTACACTTGCCACTGGTGTTCCTGACTACACTTGCCACTGGTGTTCCTGACCACACTTGTCACTGGTGTTCCTGACCACACTTGCCACTGGTGTTCCTGACCACACTTGCCACTGGTGTTCCTGACTACACTTGCCACTGGTGTTCCTGACCACACTTGTCACTGGTGTTCCTGACCACGCTTGCCACTGGTGTTCCTGACTACACTTGCCACTGGTGTTCCTGACCACACTTGCCACTGGTGTTCCTGACTACACTTGCCACTGGTGTTCCTGACTACACTTGCCACTGGTGTTCCTGACTACACTTGCCACTGGTGTTCCTGACTACACTTGTCACTGGTGTTCCTGACCACACTTGCCACTGGTGTTCCTGACTACACTTGCCACTGGTGTTCCTGACCACACTTGCCACTGGTGTTCCTGACCACGCTTGCCACTGATGATCCTGACTACACTTGCCACTGGTGTTCCTGACTACACTTGCCACTGGTGTTCCTGACTACACTTGTCACTGGTGTTCCTGACTACACTTGCCACTGGTGTTCCTGACTACACTTGCCACTGGTGTTCCTGACTACACTTGCCACTGGTGTTCCTGACTACACTTGCCACTGGTGTTCCTGACTACACTTGCCACTGGTGTTCCTGACTACACTTGTCACTGGTGTTCCTGACCACACTTGCCACTGGTTTTTCCTGACTACACTTGCCACTGGTGTTCCTGACCACACTTGCCACTGGTGTTCCTGACCACGCTTGCCACTGATGATCCTGACTACACTTGTCACTGGTGTTCCTGACTACACTTGCCACTGGTGTTCCTGACTACACTTGTCACTGGTGTTCCTGACTACACTTGCCACTGGTGTTCCTGACTACACTTGCCACTGGTTCCTGACTACACTTGCCACTGGTGTTCCTGACTACACTTGCCACTGGTGTTCCTGACTACACTTGCCACTGGTGTTCCTGACTACACTTGTCACTGGTGTTCCTGACCACACTTGCCACTGGTGTTCCTGACTACACTTGCCACTAGTGTTCCTGACCACACTTGCCACTGGTGTTCCTGACCACGCTTGCCACTGATGATCCTGACTACACTTGCCACTGGTGTTCCTGACTACACTTGCCACTGGTGTTCCTGACTACACTTGTCACTGGTGTTCCTGACTACACTTGCCACTGGTGTTCCTGACTACACTTGCCACTGGTGTTCCTGACTACACTTGCCACTGGTGTTCCTGACTACACTTGCCACTGGTGTTCCTGACTACACTTGCCACTGATGATCCTGACTACATTTACCACTGGTGCTCCTGACTACACTTGTCACTGGTGTTCCTGACTACACTTGCCACTGGTGTTCCTGACTACACTTGTCACTGGTGTTCCTGACTACACTTGCCACTGGTGTTCCTGACTACACTTGCCACTGATGATCCTGACTACATTTACCACTGGTGCTCCTGACTACACTTGTCACTGGTGTTCCTGACCACACTTGTCACTGGTGTTCCTGACTACACTTGTCACTGGTGTTCCTGACTACACTTGCCACTGGTGTTCCTGACTACACTTGCCACTGATGATCCTGACTATATTTGCCACTGGTGTTCCTGACTACACTTGTCACTGGTGTTCCTGACTACACTTGCCACTGGTGTTCCTGACTACACTTGCCACTGGTGTTCCTGACTACACTTGCCACTGGTGTTCCTGACTACACTTGCCACTGATGATCCTGACTACATTTACCACTGGTGCTCCTGACTACACTTGCCACTGGTGTTCCTGACTACACTTGCCACTGGTGTTCCTGACTACACTTGCCACTGGTGTTCCTGACTACACTTGCCACTGGTGTTCCTGACTACACTTGCCACTGGTGTTCCTGACTACACTTGTCACTGGTGTTCCTGACTACACTTGCCACTGGTGTTCCTGACTACACTTGCCACTGGTGTTCCTGACTACACTTGCCACTGGTGTTCCTGACTACACTTGTCACTGGTGTTCCTGACTACACTTGCCACTAGTGTTCCTGACTACACTTGTCACTGGTGTTCCTGACTACACTTGCCACTGGTGTTCCTCACTACACTTGCCACTGGTGTTCCTGACTACACTTGCCACTGGTGTTCCTGACTACACTTGTCACTGGTGTTCCTGACTACACTTGCCACTAGTGTTCCTGACTACACTTGTCACTGGTGTTCCTGACTACACTTGCCACTGGTGTTCCTGACTACACTTGTCACTGGTGTTCCTGACTACACTTGCCACTAGTGTTCCTGACTACACTTGTCACTGGTGTTCCTGACTACACTTGCCACTGGTGTTCCTGACTACACTTGCCACTGGTGTTCCTGACTACACTTGCCACTGGTGTTCCTGACTACACTTGCCACTGGTGTTCCTGACTACACTTGCCACTGGTGTTCCTGACTACACTTGTCACTGGTGTTCCTGACTACACTTGCCACTGGTGTTCCTGACTACACTTGCCACTGGTGTTCCTGACTACACTTGCCACTTGTGTTCCTGACTACACTTGTCACTGGTGTTCCTGACTACACTTGCCACTAGTGTTCCTGACTACACTTGTCACTGGTGTTCCTGACTACACTTGTCACTGGTGTTCCTGACTACACTTGCCACTGGTGTTCCGACTACACTTGCCACTGGTGTTCCTGACTACACTTGTCACTGGTGTTCCTGACTACACTTGCCACTAGTGTTCCTGACTACACTTGTCACTGGTGTTCCTGACTACACTTGTCACTGGTGTTCCTGACTACACTTGCCACTGGTGTTCCTGACTACACTTGCCACTGGTGTTCCTGACTACACTTGTCACTGGTGTTCCTGACTACACTTGCCACTAGTGTTCCTGACTACACTTGTCACTGGTGTTCCTGACTACACTTGCCACTGGTGTTCCTGACTGCTAATAACGCAATAATTCGAAGTTAATGACCTATCCCAGGTTTTGTTGATAAATTAGACACATGTGCAACCTCGGGGTATATTTATTGTTGACGTTTCAGAAGGACATAATTAGAAGACAGTAGAACTATATAGTCCTACTGTCTCCTAATAATGTCCTTGAATTTGTACTGATAAAGCCACTGGAGGGCGAAACGTCTACAATAAAGATATCCAGATGCTGCACACGTATTTAATTTTCATCTTGTCGTTATTGTTTACCGTTCGTGTACATTGTGATCTCTTAATCCTTTAAGTTAGATGAACGAAAATATGCAACCTTAACTACGCTATTGTTACTAAATTTTCTTTTGTCTGTTTCTTCCTGTTGGTTTTAATTAGTTTATACATAGTTTGTTGCAGGAAAGATTTAGACTGCTGGAGGAAGCAGTAAGAGTCTAGATTCTATGTCATAGTTGACCAGTGGGTGTTAGGTTAGGTAAGATTAGTCAGGAAACAGGACAAGTGTTTCCTGACGTGGGTCTTAGCCACGTGATGACCCGCAGCTGGAGCTTTTGGTCATCTGACTGAGGTCTTCTGCTGGCTTACCATTCCAACCCTTTAAAAATTAGGGTTATACATATGTACCAGTGAATAAGTCTTCATAATTTCGTACCAAAAGACGGACTTTCCTTGGTCGACTTTCGTATTTCTGGGGCCGTGTAAGACAGCCAAGAGTGACTGACAGCAGTAGAACGACAGACATGATAACCACATCTAACACGACGACAGGATAAGACAAAATGATTTAAAAGAAAAAAAAAATTTTCTTAGCACCATCAACAAGGAGAAACAGAAAATATGAAAACAAACTGAAATGTGAAAAAGAATAAGTAAACTTATTTCATAATGGAGAATTAGAGTGATGGAGCACACACACACACACACACACACACACCACACACACACACACACACACACACACACACACACACACACACACACACACACACACACACACACACACACACACACACACATACACACAACACACACACACACACACACCACACACACACACACACACACACACACACACACACACACACACACACACACACACACACAACACACACACACACACACACACACACACACACACACACACACACACACACACACAACACACACACACACACACACACACACATACCCACACCACACTACCACACACACACAACACACACACACACACACCCCCACACACACACACACGACCAACACACGACACACACACACTTCACTCAGGAAGTCCCAAGGTGGTAATAGCAGTGATGTATAACCCCCCACAGAAACACAGGAGCCAAGGCAAAAAGTACGAAACGAGAGCAATAGAGCGATTTTACACACTGGCTAGAGTGCCAGAAAGCTCATGCATCAGTGCAAAGCTCCTGATCATGGATGACTTTAAAACTCACAAGAGATCGATTGGGAGAACTTGGACCCCCCATGGGTGCCAAAGAGACATGGAGGGCTAAGATGATGAGGTGGTACGGAGAACTTCATGACCAACACGTACGGGAACACTACAAGAGAGAAGGAGAGGATGACCAGCAAGGCTGACTTAGTATTCACCTTCAATAGTCAGAATCGAGGACCATCACATATGACAGACCCCTTGGGCCAGTGACCAGGTTTGTTTGAAAGCTTCGAATATCACATAGGAAGGCTACTAGTGAGGGAGAAGCAGGAGTGCCAGGACGAATGAAGCCCAACTACAAGAAAGGGGACACACAGGAATGAAGAACTACTGTACGGGTTCAGTGTGGAACAAGAACAGGCAAGGAAGCTCATTTTAATGAGATGAGGAATATGTAGCAAGCAAAATGCAAGGAGGCTGAGGAGAGGTTTGTACCCCAAGGGTAACAGGAGTAATAAAAAGCCAGGATGAGCCCATGAGTTACCCTAAGTTGCATGGAGGCAAAAAACCAATTGAGCTAGGGAATGGAAGAAATATAGAAGGCAAAGGAACCCAGGAGAATAAGGAGAACACGTAGAGCCAGAACGAATATGCACAGAAAGAAGGTAGGCCCAAAAGACAATATGAAAATGACATTAGCAGCGAAAGCCAATCTACCCAAACTGTTGTACAGCCACATCAAGGAACACAACAGTCAAGGACCAGGTAAATCAGGCTGAAGGAATGAAGGAAGGAGAGACAACATTAAAATGACCGTGGAAGTATTTGAAGAACTCAACAAGTGATTCAAGAAGTGTTAACGAGAGGAGACAGAAGGGACTCCAGAAAGAACTGAGAGGGGGGCACCCCCAAGTGCTGGACACAGTGCACACAACCGAGGAAGAAGCGAAGAGGCATCTGAGTTATCTAATACCTCAAAGCAATGGGGCCAGATAACATATCCCCCCTGGGTAATGAAGAGAGGGAGTTCCGAGCTCTATGTGTACCCCCTTAACAACAATATTAAATTACATCTATCGACAGACAGGGATGATTGCCCTGAGGCATTGGAAGAACAGCAATTTTTCCCAATCTTCTTAAAAAAAGGGAGGACAGACAAGAAGCATTAAACAACAGACCAGTGTCACTGACATGTATATAAGCAAAACAAGGAGAGAAGAATATCAGGAGAATATTGGTGTTAACACCTAGAAAAGGAATGGCGATCTCATCAACAGACAGCCAGCATGGTTTCAGGGACGGGAAATCCTTTGTCACAAACCTACTGGATTCTATGACATGGTGACATGAGTAGAGACAAGAGAGAGAGGGGTGGGTGGATTGCATTTTCTTTGGACTGCAAGAAGGCTTTTGAACACAGTCCACACAAGAGATTGGTGCAAAAACAGGAGGAACCAAGCAGGGATAACAGGGAAGGCCACTACGAATGGATCATGGAATACATGTCAGGTAAGACAGCAGCGAGACATGGGTACTGTGGCGAGGTGTCAGAGTGGGCACCTGTGACAGCGGGGTCCGCAGGGGTCAGTCCCAGGACCGTGGTCGAGTGCTGTTTCGCTGATATTTAGTGAACGACAAGACGAAGGAATAGACTCTGAGGAGTCCCTGTTTGCAGTATGACGTGAGTTGATGAGAAGAATACACTCGATCGAAGACCAGCAGAACTAAAAAGGGATCTGGACAGGCAGCAGACCTGGTCACAGCCAATTAGGCTCCTGGAGTTCAATCCCACCAGAGCAAAGTCATGAAGATTTTGGGAAGGCAAAAGAAGGCCCAGACGGGAGTAACAGTCTAGGGGGTCAGAGACTACAAACCACATCAAGGAAAAAGATCTTGGGGATGGGAGGTATAACACCAGGGTCACATCTCCTGAATCGCACATCAACCAAATAACTGCTGCAGCATATGGGCCCTAGCAAACACAGGAACATCAATCCTAATCTTAATAATAAGAATCGTTCAGTGACCCATGTTACCCCGACAAACGTTATGCCCATATTGAGAAGCTGCACCAGTTTGGAAACCCACCACCTAGCAAGCACGTAAGAAACTATAGAAAGTGCAAAGGTTTGCAACAAGACTAGTCCCAGCGCTAAGAGGAATGGTCCTACTAGGAGAGGTTAAGGGAAATCAACCTGACGACACTGGGGGGGGAGGACAGGAGAGATAGGGGGACGATATAACGACATACAAAATACAGAGAGGAAATTTACAAGGTGGACAAGACATGATGTTCCAGAGATTGGACCCAGTAACAAGGGTAACACAGTTTGGAAGCTGAAGACACAGATGAATCACAGATGGGAGAGTTATGAAGTATATCTTCAGCCACAGAGTAGTCAGTAAGTGTAATAGTTTGGGAGTCGATGTAGTGGAGCAGGATCCAAAACAAATCTTTAAGCAGATGGTATGATCAGCTCACGGCTCAGGGAGAGTGACCTTTAGTACGATCAGTGAAGAGTGCGGGGCCATTAGCTCGGACTCGACCCCCGCAACCTCAACATAGGTGAGGACAACTAGGTGAGTACACACAACACACACAACACACCACACACACACACACCATTTATTTCATTTACCTAACTGGTGATTAAGTTGTTGCAAAGGGATTATAACTGAATAATGAATGCGCCAGAGTCAACACCAGGGGGACGCCTTGAGTGTTACACTGGAGAGGGTTAATCCCGACAGCCCGCAGCCCGGCCCCTGCCAGCTTGTCTTGGGTGCCTGCCTGTCAACCAGGCTCTTGAGCAGTCAACAAATGGGCTAACATTTCATCACAGCTGGTTGATCCATTACTTGCCAGAGGTATTTGTTGCGTCTCCTCTGAAGATTACTACACTTGTTCCAGAAGTGTTCTAGAATATACTCTGTAGAGTTGTTGAATAACACAATTCATTTAGAAGAACATAAAAGAAAGGAGGAATCACTTCACAGGCCTACTGGCCCTATTCATTTTATCGCCATATCTCTCATTCCATTATGTTGTTATGGCAGTGTCACAAATTGGAAACCACCGGCCACCAAGCACCTCAGCAAGTATTCTCTTTCCCTCCAGAGAGTACATATTTAGGACTTTGAGGCTTTCCTAGTAATTTAAGTGGTTTCTTAGATCTGTGTGGGTCGTAATGATTTATTGTAATCGTGTACTCTCCCTGCCCTAAACTAGCCGTCAACATGAACAATTGTCACCACGAGAGAGCATAAATGATTAAAAAGTGTCAACCACAGACATTGTTGCCCTTTCTTGAGGAAGTTTTCATTATAAATCCCACATTTTTCAGTCCTGTCATAACAGATTGAAAAATGCAATAGTGTCAGTGGTGACACCATTTACACACCATCGCTCGCTCGTGTAGACTGTTGTTCACTGTTGATTTTTTTTTTTTTTTTTATTCGCCGGTAATCTCCCGGCCCGGGTCTTTTCCCAAGTAGTGGTGACCCGCCTTGGCTCCCTATCCTGGGGGAGTAGTCCCTCGGACTTAAGTCTCTCCCATGGGAGGATGTAAAGTACCCCTCAATCTTTGTACGAACTTCCCCCAGGCCTACCATCATTTCCCCCGCCCTCACGGGGCTCGTAGGGAGAAGGCTAGGCCTCTGTTCTTGGCCATCTCCCCCCTATAAGGGCTCGTGGGGGATATGGCAGTCTTATGAGCTGGCAGATGGTAGCAGAGCTCAGGCTTTTTACCACAGTAGATAAAACCAGTTTGTTTGGTGTTCTTTCTTGCAGTTGAGGTTCAATGTAAACGTCTTCGGAGGCTTCTTACTTATTTGTAACAAAACTAGTGGTGGGTACACAGGCTTGTGTGTTGTGTCCCATGGGCCCCAGGAGGCCATGCGCCACGAGGGAGAGAGCGAGAGTAGGACTTTTTGTGTCTCGCTTGCTAGGCGTAGAGAGAGTGAGAGCGAATGGGACCAGCGTCCAACTGACCTGGTCAGGTCTAAGAGGGCGATCACCTGAGTGCCGCGAATATGAACTAAGCTGGCAGACAGCAAAGGCTGTCTGTGCACGACATTACAGGCTGTCTACACGGCACGGCTCGCGTTACAGGGCAGGTGAGATACAGAGACAAATGCATTTACCGACCCACACGAGAGCAAATAACCCATTTAAATTACTCGAAAAGCCTTAAAGTCCTTCAAAAAAAAAAAAAATAACGGTCAACCGACATTATTACCCTGGTCCTTCATATGTTCATTTCGTTCTTTTTTGATTATCCTTTTGCATCTTGTATAAACACTGTGCTCCTGTTAAGTTATTTTTTCTTTGCATATTTAAGCATATGGAACCTGCCACTTTTTTAATGGTCATGTCATTCTCCATTGCCCACTGAAAGACTCTCTTTAATCTTCTTGCATTATATTCATGTCTTCTTTGAAGTGATTTTCCATGCTAATTTTGATATCAACCGCAAATGATGATACGAAGTGGTGAAGTTTTATTTTGCAATTTTTTACTATAGGATGAGAAACAGAAAAGCCCCAGGACTCCGCCTTGGGTACACAGCTTCTTACTTCGCTGATGATTGCTTTTATGTAGCTTACTTCTACTCTTTGTCAGAAAGTCGATAAATTTATTTTCCGACTTTCCCAGTTATAACCTATTGTTTTTGTTTTATGAGCAATAACTCCATGATCGTATCTGTTTAAAAGCTTTTTCAAAAGTCGTGTATACCAGAGCTGAACTTTAGTTTTCTTCTGATGCCTCCGTTATTATGTCCCTGGTAATGCAGCAGCTGAGACGGACCATCTTTCCCGCTCTAAATCCATGTTGGGTTTGGGGTGTGCTGTTGAAAAATTATATAATTTATCCTATCATCACCCTATCGAAGGCTGACGACCCCAACAACTTTACGTATGTAGGTACAAGTGTCACACGACAAATACACGTGCTTAAAATTACAGGTTTTGCCGGCACTATAATCATGCACAATATCAATCAATCACTTGTCCTAAATGAAATAAATTTCAAGCCACTGTACCCACACAATTGTATTCTTCCTTATTTCAGAGGAACAAATGGCTGTAACAGAGCTGAGCTATTGTGTTGCGTGATATCACCAATAATATACTAATAAGAAATACTGATAAACGCACACACACACACACATAAATATATATACATATATATATATATATATATATATATATATATATATATATATATATATATACAATATATATATATATATATATATATATATATATATAATATATATATATATATATATATATACCTGGAGTTTACCTGGAGAGAGTTTTCGGGGGTCAACGCCCCCGCGGCCCGGTCTGTGACCAGCCTCCTGGTGGATCAGCGCCTGATCAACCAGGCTGTTGCTGCTGGCTGCACGCAAACCAACGTACGAGCCACAGCCCGCTGATCAGGAACTGCCTTTAGGTGCTTGTCCAGTGCCAGCTTGAAGACTGCCAGGGGTCTGTTGGTAATCCCCCTTATGTGTGCTGGGAGCAGTTTGAACAGTCTCGGTCCCCTGACACTTATTGTATGGTCTCTTAACGTGCTAGTGACACCCCTGCTTTTCATTGGGGGATGGTGCATCGTCTGCCAAGTCTTTTGCTTTCGTAGTGAGTGATTTTCGTGTGCAAGTTCGTACTAGTCCCTCTAGGATTTTCCAGGTGTATATAATCATGTATCTCTCCCTCCTGCGTTCCAGGGAATACAGGTTTAGAAACCTCAAGCGCTCCCAGTAAATTGAGGTGTTTTATCTCCGTTATGCGCGCCGTGAAAGTTCTCTGTACATTTTCTAGGTCGGCAATTTCACCTGCCTTGAAAGGTGCTGTTAGAGTGCAGCAATATTCCAGCCTAGATAGAACAAGTGACCTGAAGAGTGTCATCATGGCTTGGCCTCCCTAGTTTTGAAGGTTCTCATTATCCATCCTGTCATTTTTTCTAGCAGATGCGATTGATACATGTTATGGTCCTTGAAGGTGAGATCCTCCGACATAATCACTCCCAGGTCTTTGACGTTGGTGTTTCGCTCTATTTTGTGGCCAGAATTTGTTTTGTACTCTGATGAAGATTTAATTTCCTCATGTTTACCATATCTGAGTAATTGAAATTTCTCCCAAATCGTTGAACTTCTATTTTTTTCGCGGGCCCACTAAAAGGGTTTTGGGTTGATGTCCCCGGGAGCCTTGCGTGTCTGCAATGGAAACACTGCCCATGCAGTTTGGGTTGTAAACTAAAAGGGGAAGCCAGGGTGCTGGGGCCCTGACATCCTTGTCAAATGTCGATATGAAAAGGGGCTAGAGGGGAAAGCTAGTACTGTGCCTTGGGGGAACAAGCTTTTCACCTTTGGCTGCCTGGGAATTTTTACTCTGTTGACGAAAACTCTCGTGTTCTGTTATGGGGAAAATTTAAAAGATCCATCGCCCAAATTTTTTCCCTGTTTTTCCCTTTTAGCGCGCATTTGTGCGCAATTCGCCAGGGTAAACACTTGCGAAGGCTTTTTGCAAAGTCTGTATATATTACATCTGCATTTTTTTTGTCTTTAGTGAAATTTAAAACCTTTCGTAGTGATCCGTAGTTTTAGACGACAGGAGCGACCTTTCTAAAAACCCCTTTTGCCCTGGTTGTGTAACTATTGGGGGCTAGATTTTGGGGTTTTCTTGCTTCTTAGGACCCTTTCAAAGATTTTTATGTAAAGGGAGTTTGTGCTATTGGCTGTAGTTCTTTGCTGTTGCTTTACTGGGCCCCCTTTTTTGGGGGGGGCTATGGGCTGTGTTTTTTTGTAACGAGGGAAAGACCCCCCCTGTCCATGCCCCTCCCATAGGGGGAAAAGGCTCGTGATAGGGCTTTCTTGCATTTTTGAGAACAAGATTTTCCTGATCGGCCCGGGGCAGAGTGCAGGGGCTTTTCCTTTATCGCCGTTCGAAGTCATTGGCGTCAGGATAACATCGGATAGGCTTGTGTTAATCAAATTTTGTGGCTCTCTCATAAAAAATTCATTTTGATTTTCGACTCTCAGTCTGGTTAGCGGCTTGCTAAAAACTGAGTCATATTGGACTTAAAGTAGCTCACTCATTTCCTTGCTGTCATCTGTGTAGGACCCATCTTGTTTAAGTAGGGCCCAATACTGGACGTTGTTCTCGATTTTGTTTTGGCATAGGAGAAGAAAAACTTTGGGTTTCTTTCGATTTCATTTATGGCTTTTAGTTCTTCCCGCGATTCCTGACTCCTAAGGTTCTTTTAGCTTAAGTTCGATGCTTGCTATTTCTCTGACCAGTGTCTCCTGCGCATTTCTGATATATTAAACCTCTTTTAGCCGCTCTGTTATTCTTTTCCGTCGCCTGTAAAGGGAGCGCCTGTCTCTTTCTATTTTACACTATCCTCCTTTTTCTTAGAGGAATAACCCTTGTGCATACATCGAGTGCCACGAGTTAATCTGTTCTAGGCATAAGTTTGGGTCTGTGTTGCTTAGTATATCTTCCCAGCTTATATCGGTTAGGATTTGGGTTTACTTGGGTCCCACTTTATTTTTTTGTTATTGAAGTTGAATTGGTGAATGCTCCCTCGTGACTAGTCTCATTTTGTCGGTCTGAGGCTCCACGCAACTGTCTGAACCTCAATTATGTTGTGATCTGAGTATATTGTTTTTGATATGGTGACATTTCTTATCAGATCATCATTGTTAGTGAAGATGAGGTCTAGTGTTTCCCCCAGTCTAGTAGGCTCTATTATTTGCTGGTTTAAATTGAATTTTGTGCAGAGATTTAAAAGCTCGTGTGAGTGTGAGTTTTCATCAGAGCTGCCTCCTGGTGTTATTACTGCAACAATATTATTTGCTATATTCCTCCATTTTGGGTTTGCCTTAAGTTGAAATCCCCCGGGAGCAAGATGTTGGGTGCAGGAGCGGGAAGATTTTCCAGACAGTGGTCAATTTTTAACACTGTTCCGGGAATTGCTGGGTTTGTTGCACCCGGGAGGCTTGTAGACTACCACAATGACTAGGTTTGGTTCTCGCCTTTACTGCAAAAAACTTCCACTACGTCATTTGAGGCATTAAGCAGTTCTGTGCAAACAAGTGACTCTGCAATGTACGGGCCAACCCCCCCCTTTTGCCTGTTCACTCTGTCACATCTGTATAGGTTGTAACCTGGGATCCATATTCGTTGCCCCAAGTGACCTTTATTGGGTCTCAGTGAAAGCCGCGAACATTGCCTTTGCCTCTGCAAGCATCCAGGGATGAAAGGTATTTTGTTGTTTATTGCTGGCTTTAGACCCTGTATATTTGCAAAGAAGAATGTTATCGGCTGGTGGTATTGTTGGTACGGGGGGGGATTTTTTTTCCGGCTTTAGTATCTGTATCTGTTGGTTTGGAGTGGAGGCCATCGACTGTGGTTCCACTCCAGGAAATGACTGGTTTTGGTGTACGATTTCTGCCTTTTCCCTGCCAGTTTTTTTTCCTTCCTGGCACTAAAAAACCTCTCCCTCTTGAGTGGCTGTGGCTACCCAGGTTTTCCATGCCTGGATGTTTTGTATTTTTTTGTCCCCTTTAGATGGTATGCCTGGCAATTTAAGTTATAGCACACTTCTTTCCTGACTGAAGAGGTACACTTTCAGGGTGAAAAAGTTTACGGGAAAGGGGAGTTTGCATTTTCCTGTTGTCATATGGGCATGACATTTTCTAGGGTGGCCCATAGTTGCATGTCCCACCCTTTTTTTTTTCCAGATTTCCCATGCCAGCAGAAAACCAAGTGCATAGTATGTGCACAGGCTTGGTTTCCGTTTGCCTTGGGTTTCTGTGACTGTATTCCCTTTTGGGTGCATTTTTTCCCTGTCTTATTTCCTATCCTCCTTAGCACCAACAATGGAGCTCCCACCAGTTGTTTTTGGTAATTTATCCTCACTATTGCTATTGGAGTCCTTTTGTTTGCTTTTTCCCTGCGGTATTTCTGGTTTGCAATTTTGGGTTTATTTATCTTTGACTACACCTTGTTTCCCTACTATGGCTCCTGTCCTCTATGAGGTCATTTATATGTATTCCTTCCTGCGTATAATTCCCGACTACCTGGACAAAATCTCCAGCTTACCATTACTGTCTACCAGGACAGTATCTCCACTTCACCATTTCTGTCTCCCAGGACAGCACCTCCAGCTTCACCATTACTGTCTCCCAGGACAGTATCTCCAGCTTCACCATTACTGTCTCCCAGGACAGCACCTCCAGCTTCACCATTACTGTCTCCCAGGACAGCACTATCAGCCCTACATTTACTGACTACCGGACATCACCTCCAGCCTTACAGTTTGTGACTACTGCCAGTATCAAGGCAGTACCTTTCAGCCGGACTTTTTATGTTCCCATCTTTTTGTAGAAAGCTTCCAGGTTTCTATGAAAGCAGCTTTGATGTTATCCTCTTTTAATACCCTTGTGATTTTAGTCCACAGTTTTTCCTCATTTGGGCATACCCAAAAACACTTCTCTGTTTTAATACTGCTTGTAGCTAGTTCTGGGATATCTGCACAAGGAGCGTGACCCCCAATTTCCACAAAAATGACAATTTATCCATGGGTAGCCCGTTTGTTTGACTGACCACAGACTACACACAGCTTCATAATGATTTGATGGTTGATTTACTGCAAGTCTACTAGCAACCTCTTGAATATTATATTATAACCTTAAATGAAGCTCTAGCTATTTGTATTTCTGTTTCTAACTCTTTTTGTATTTGGACAGCTTACCGTCACGTTCCTGTTTTTTAATGTTTGTGTTTAAAGGGGGGCCTACAAACCCATCCGTTACAGCCCTGCTTTATTGTCCAACGAAACGTTTGAAACCAGCCCCCGGGTTCGGACCAGTCAAGGGTTCGGACCAGTCAAGGGTTCGGACAGTCGATCTGCTCTGATCAGTGGGTCACTTATTTAAAACAACTGGTCGGTGATTTGAGCTAACACATGAAGGATCACGGGAAATTATCTACCCGATAATATGTGATTTGACTGATACAAAAGTATAACTTGCGTGTTGAAGACCCGGGTGATATCTGGCAGCTCCTACAAGACGTACAGTCGACCTCTTTGTTTATCAATCGCTGTATCTGGCTTTTCTATTTTTGTTTTTCCGTCTCCACCACAATAAATGCTATATTACCCACTATAGTTGACTGGTGCAAATTTTGGAGGAAGGACCTTTTTCTGTAGTAATAATTGCTTCTCGTTGTGTATATTGCGACCGCTGGTAACTACAGGTTATATGAAATTCACAGTAACGTCTCGTATTTCAAGAAATGAAGCTAATGAAGCTAATGTATATATATATTATATATATATATATATATATATTATATATATATTTTATAATATATAATATATATAAAATATATATATATATAATATAATATATATATTATATATATATATATTATATATATATATACTATATATATATATATATATATATATATATATATATATATATATATATATTAAATAATTATATATACAGGTATTATTTGTAGACACAACCACCCAGAAGTACTACCTTTCTGCCAGATGACTGGAAACAGAACCCTGAAACTGTTTTGCATGATGATAGAATTGCTGGTTTCTTTTTCTGTCTCATAACACCTAGATAACAGGGATATCTTGCTACCCCTACTACCTTGGTCACACTTCACAGACACGCAAAATGCAAATAAATATATAAAAACATACACTAGGTTTTCTCCTTTTTCTAAACCTTGTTCTTCTTTATTTCTTTATTGTCCATGGAAGGGGAAAAGAATCTTTCCCCGGGTAGCCATGCCTCGATGGGGCGACAAAATGCCGGACAGGGGCTAGTAACCCCTTCTCCTGAAAACTTACTAAAAAGAGAAGAAGAAAAACTTTATAAAACTGGATGCTAAATTGCGGGATGAATGCGAACAAGAAACCCAGATGTTTGCTGAGGGTTATGAATGAAAAGAATTTGGGATGCCTGGCCCTAACGAAACAAACTGAAGGGTAGGAGAGTTTCAGTGGGGGGAAATATGGATTAATCGGGGGTATCTGGAAGTTAGAGCAAAGGAAGGGTACAGTAATGTTAAATACCCATTATGAAGGAAAGAGAAATGAATGTGAAATCAAGATTATGTGGATTAAAGAAAAGGGTTGGATGCGAGAAGTTGGGTCATAATAAGCGTGTATGCACCGGGAGAAGAGAGGAATGCAGAGGAGAGAGAGAGATTTTGGGAAAATGTTAATGAATTAAGGAGCCTTTGAACCAAGTGAGAGAGTAATTGGGGTAGGGGACCTGAATGCTAAAGTAGGAGAAACTTTTAAGAGGGTGTGGTAGGTAAGTTTTGGGGTGCCAGGTGTAAAATGATAATGGGGGGCCCTTTGATTGAACTTGTATAGAAAGGGGTTTAGGTATAGGTAATACATATTTTAAGAAAAAGAGGATAAATAATATACAAGATGATGTAGGGCGAAATAAACAGTAGTTTGTTGGATTATGTATTGGTAGATAAAGACTGTTGAGTAGACTTCAGGATGTACATTTTTTATAGAGGGGCCACAGATATATCAGATCACTTTCTAGTTGTAGCTACACTGAGAGTAAAAGGTAATGGGATACAAGGAGAATAGAAGCATCAGGGAAGAGAGAGGTGAAGGTTTTAAAAACTAAAAGAGGAGCAGTTAGGGTAAGATATAAACAGCTATTGGAGGATAATGGGCTAATGAGAGCATAGGGAATGGGGTCGAAGAGGTATGGGGTAGGGTTTTAAAAAAGTAGTGTTAGAGTGTTCAGCAGAAGTTTGTGGGTTTCAGGAAAGTGGGTGCGGAGGGAAAGGAGCGATTGGGGGAAATGATGATGTAAAGGGGAGTAGTAAGGGAGAAAAAGTTAGCATATGAGAAGTTTCTACAAAGTAGAAGTGGGTGCAAGGAGGAAGAGTATATGGGAAAAAAAGAGAGAGTTAAGAGAGTGGTGAAGCAATGTAAAAAGAGAGCAAATGAAAAGAGTGGTGAGATGTATCAACAAATTTTTTGAAAATAAGAAAAAGTTTTGGAGTGGAATTAAAAAGTTAAGAAGCCTAGAGAACAAATGGGTTTGTCAGTTAAAATAGGAGAGGAGAGTTATTAAATGGAGATTAGAGGTATTGGAAGATGGAGGGAAATTTTGAGGAATTGTTAAATGTTGATGAAGATAGGGAAGCTGTGATTTTCGTGTATAGGGCAAGGAGGAATAACATCTTGTAGGAGTGAGGAAGAGCCAGTTGTGAGTGTGGGGGAAGTTCGTGAGGCAGTAGGTAAAATGAAAGGGGTAAGGCAGCCGGGATTGATGGGGTAAAATAGAAATGTTAAAAGCAGGTGGGGATATAGTTTTGGAGTGGTTGGTGCAATTATTTAATAAATGTATGGAAGAGGGTAAGGTACCTAGGGATTGGCAGAGAGCATGCATATTCCTTTTTATAAAGGCAAAGGGGATAAAAAGAGTGCAAAAATTATAGGGGATAAGTCTGCTGAGTATACCTGGTAAAGTGTATGGTTTGAGTTATTATTGAAAGAATTAAGAGTAAGACGGAGAATAGGATAGCAGATGAAAAGGAGGCTTTAGGAAAGGTAGGGGGTGTGGGACCAGGGGTTTACAGTGAAACCATAAAGTGAACAGTATTTAGATAAGGCTAAAGAGGTCTTTGTGGCATTTATGGATTTGGAAAAGGCGTATGACAAGGGGTGGATAGGGGGGCAATGTGGCAGATGTTGCAAGTGTATGGTGTAGGAGGTAGGTTACTGAAAGCAGTGAAGAGTTTTTACGAGGGTAGTGAGGCTCAATTAGAAATATGTAGGAAAGAGGGAAATTATTTCTCAGTAAAAGAGGCCTTAACAAGGATGTGTGATGTCACCGTGGTTGTTTAATATATTTATAGATGGGGTTGTAAGAGAAGTAAAATGCGAGGGTCTTGACAAGAGGCGTGGGGTTAAAAGATAAAGAATCCACCAAAGTGGGAGTTGTCCCCAGCTGCTCTTTGCTGAGACACTGGCCTTGGGGGATTCTGAAGAGAAGTTGCAGAGATTGGTGGATGAATTTGGTAGGGTGTGCAAAAGAAGAAAATTAAAGGTGAATACAGGAAAGAGTAAGGTTATGAGGATAACAAAAAGATTAGGTGATGAAAGATTGAATATCAGATTGGAGGGAGAGAGTATGGAGGGGGTGAATGTATTCAGATATTTGGGAGTGGACGGTCAGCGGATGGGTCTATGAAAAATGAGGTGAATCATAGAATTGATGAGGGAAAAGAGTGAGTGGGGCACTTAGGAGTCTGTGGAGACAAAGAACTTTGTCCTTGGAGGCAAAGAGGGGGAAAGTATGAGAGTATAGTTTTACCAAAGCTCTTATATGGGTGTGAAGCATGGTGATGAATGTTGCAGCGAGGAGAAGGCTGGAGGCAGTGGAATGTCATGTCTGAGGGCAATGTGTGGTGTGAATTTTAATGCAGAGAATTCGTAGTTTGAAAGTTAGGAGAGGTGCGGGATTACCAAAAATGTTTTTCCAGAGGGCTGAGGAAGGGTTGTGAGGTGGTTCGGACATGTAGAGAGAATGGAGCGAAAAAAGAATGACTTCAAGAGTGTATCAGTCTGTATGGAAGGAAGGCGGGGTAGGGGTCGGCCTAGGAAAGGTTTGGGGAGAGGGGTAAAGGAGGTTTTGTGTGCGAGGGGCTTGGACTTCCAGCAGGTATGCATGAGCGTGTTTGATAGGATTTAATGGGGACAAATGGTTTTTAATACTTGACGTGCTGTTGAGTGTGAGCAAAGTAACATTTATGAAGGGTTTCAGGGAAACCGGCAGGCCGGACTTGAGTCCTGGGGATGGGAAGTACAGTGCCCGCACCTGAAGGAGGGTGTTAATGTGCAGTTTAAAAACCTGTGTAAAGCACCCTTTTTGGCAAACATGTGGAGTGAATGATGG
The DNA here is from genome assembly GCF_026875155.1 of Cherax quadricarinatus. Classification (NCBI taxonomy): domain Eukaryota; kingdom Metazoa; phylum Arthropoda; class Malacostraca; order Decapoda; family Parastacidae; genus Cherax; species Cherax quadricarinatus. The sequence continues at coordinate 32,722,093 of NC_069430.1, read as the reverse complement.
TGAAAGTTTTTTTTTTTCGGGGCCCCCCTGCCTTGGGGGGAATCGGGCCCGTGTGATAAAAAAAAATATATATATATATACATATATATACATTAAGACATGGGCTGCGGTGGGCACTGGATCATAAGAGATGGACGACAGATGAATGAAGAAGTTATATTTTTCAGATGTGATGCATTTTGAAGCACATGAGCACAGATCAATGGTAGTAAGACGGAGCAAAGGCGAACCTCTTTGGAATGAACATGTTTAACAAGCGCCAAAAGACCCATCTAAGAAGATGTCTTGGGGTAGTATTACCGCTAAAGGCCCTGTACGGCTTGTTATTGTTGAGGGAACGATGAACACTGACACATACAAGGCAATCCTGGCAACTCATTTGCTTCTCATTGTGGATAGAGACTTTTCTGATGGAGAAGGCATTCCAGCAGGATCTTGCTCCAAGCCACACTTCACGAAAATGCTGACAGTCTTCGAAGAGAGTGGGCTAAGCGTTCCAAACTGGCCTGGAAACTCTCCTGGCCGCAACCCAATTGAGAATCTATGGGCAATAACCAAACGCAGGATCGAGAAACAGGACTGGTCAACTGTGGAGAAGTAAATTGCTGCTGTTATTAGTACCTGGTACCACGACAAACTTTATAAAATACGTTCAACATTGTTTGATTCTATGCCAATCCTTATAAAAACAAAAGGTAGTTATATCTCTTATTAAATATAATTATCTGTCATATCATTGCCGTGGATTTTTCAAATAAACATTAATTTTCCAAATAAATAATATGCACACTATATATAAACAATCGCCTTAATACGTAGATAGCGTATTGAAAACAGAATCAACCGGAGAGTAATTATAGTCGCTTTGACAACGTTTCGAGAAATATCCACTCTCATCATCAGGCCTATATCATTTAAAATTAAAAAGTGTAAAACTACAAATTAAAAAAAAAAACATTAAAAACTGAAAAACAAAAAACATATATTAGGGGCAAGTTATTAAAAAAGTAAGAGATCGTAGGAGCTCTGGCATGTGCCGACACTCAGCTTCAGACGAGAGAGAGAGAGAGAGGGAGAGAGGAGAGAGAGAGAGAGAGAGAGAAGAGAGAGAGAGAGGGGAGAGAGAGAGAGGGGAGAGAGAGAGAGGACAGAGACAAGACAGAGACAGAGAGAGAGAGAGAGAGAGAGAGAGAGAGAGAGAGAGAGAGAGAGAGAGAGAGAGAGAGAGAGAGAGAGAGAGAGCAGAGAGAAGAGAGAGAGAGAAGAGAGAGAGAGAGAGAGAGAGAGAGAGAGAGAGAGAGAGAGAGAGAAGAGAGAGAAGAGAGAGAGAGAGAGAGAGAGAGAGAGAGAGAGAGAGATATTCAGCTCCATTTTGAAGGGCAGTGGACGCTCACCGAGTGGTCTTGCGTAAGCGCATTGATGCTTTTCTTGAGCGGCAGAGAAGGCTGGTTTGCCCGGCTGTGTCACTGATCAGAATGATTCACCCAGATGCTCAACACAGAGCCACCAGCTGTCTCGTAGTTTCCCAACACGTTCAGACTTACATCTCATTCATGTATACTGATACACTACGGACCACTGCAGGCAGTCAGGCATCAAACCTCTCAACTTCAAGAACCTTTGCAACGTGAATCTTTTTCCGTGGTACAGTTTACGGAGAACACTGTATAAATTCCCTAAATAACTTAGTAGTAGAACTATACACAAATAAGTTGAAGCTGATGTTGGGAGAGTGTGAGAGAAGACAGATTAGCCACACTCTCCCAGCATCACCTTGAATGTCTTGGTATTGGTCATTCCTTTGCCACTTCACGACGTTCCGGTCCAAGTCGGACCTAAACGTCGTCAGAAGTTTCATTCTCCTATGTCCGGGTTATTTGTGTATTGTTCCCAGTCACCGTATTATGACTTTTTATTGTTTAATAGAATTATTTACACACTTTCCTTCTTTCTGCAGTTAAATAATAGGAACCTCTGAGGGCGCTAAAACTTCACTAAGCTGTAGACTCCCATGAGAATCAAAACAAATACAAAGTTACGTGGTAGACGATTTTGTTCCAATAGGGAGCTTAGAAACTGTAGTTCATGGTCAAAACTGATATATCTCGAACATATTCGGTAAATTATAGTGCTAACAGCTGTTATTAAATCAGGTTGAAAGTGAATCAGTACAACTGAGGAAATCTGAGGCACTGAACCAGTCAATGCAGACTTTCAACTGATACAGTGATTCAGTGAAAATATCGTAACAATAAAAAATAACTTGTAGTTATTCTCTAAATCGCAAGTAAATATATTATTGGTATTCTGGCCGCCTGAATAATCAAAGAATAACTAAACATGTTCATGGGGGATTTAAAACTTCTAAAGAGGTGACAACATACCTACTAAACAATTATAATTTCACATGCGTTCAACAGTTATTATTAAGCCAGGTTTTATTTATCAAAACTCGGGAAATAAAGCATTTGTCATCGTTGTACCTGGACAGTTAATTATTGTAACACCATTAACTTGAGAATACAATGATATTAAGCACGAATGAACGTCAATTTACTCCTTAAGACGAAAGTTTGCGAAATTGGGATTTATTCAGACTGTTCATAGTATTAGTGTCTTAACTGGGATTCATTCAGACTGGTTACATTATCAGTGTCTTAAATGGGATTTATTCAGACTATTTACATTAATAGTGTCTTTACTGGATTTATTCAAACTATTCATATTATTAGTATCTTAACTGGGATTTATTCAGGCTATTTATATTATTAGTGTCTTAACTGGGATTTATTCAGGCTATTTATTAGTGGATTAAATGGGGTTTATTCAGACTATTTATATTATTAGTGTCTTAACTGGGGTTTATTCAGACTATTTATATTATTAGTGTCTTAACTGGGATTTATTCAGACTGTTTACATTATCACTGTCATAACTGGAACTTGCTTAGACCGTCTACAGTATCAGTGTCCCAGAATAACTGATCTGTATATTACATTTATTTAAAGTCTGAGCAAGAAAAGAATGGTTGTAAATAACGAGTGAACATCAAAGGTAAGCATTGAGTAGGTAGGCAAGTTAACATTGCATATATTTCTTTAGCAAAATTGAAAGAGTCTTTCGATGTGTGATATTTAGATCAATCATTAACACAGCCTATTGAAGAGCCTTGTTTGATTCCTGAACGCTGAGGTAGTCCAGACATGATACCTGGTTCTGAATCAGACGCCAGCATGATGCCGGGTTCCGAACCAGACGCCAACACGATACCAGGTTCTGAACCAGACGCAAACATGACATCAGATTCTTAACCACACTCAATCAAACCAGTGTATAAGAATCCACGAATGATATTTCTGGATGATACCAAAATAAGGAAGAAAATCAACTAGGTAGAGGTTACGAAAAAATTACAGAAAGACATAAAGTCTTCCAGTGTCCAGTGGAGAACAACATGACGTTTAAGAGCGACACGTTACAACTACTTAGATATGGAAAGAATGAAGCACTCAAGAGAGAGAGTGAGAGAGAGAGATGGAGAGAGAGAGAGAGAGAGAGAGAGAGAGAGAGAGAGAGAAGAGAGAGAGAGAGAGAGAGAGAGAGAGAGAGAGAGAGAGAGAGAGAGAGAGAGAGAGAGGGAGAGAGAGAGAGAGAGAGAGAGAGATTAGCAAATAGATCAAAAGGAACGTGTGAAAGACGTGTGAATGCAATAAAATTAGCCAAACTTTCTTTTGAAGAACACAATTAGGTAAATATCACGAATACCAGGAAAATGACATGGTGGATAATGGGAATTTTCAAAACAAGAGAAATATTGCTGACGGTGACGTTATTTTGCTCTGTCTTGCTTATTGTTCAGTGTTGATGGCTACTCTCAGGGCAGGAGAGATATCAGAACTGGACCATGTACACAGATAATTTATAACTGGACCATGTACACAGATAATTTATAACTTGCATAGAATAAATAAAGTATTTAAATAACTGAGAACAATTCAAAGTCCTAAATATATACCAACTGGAGCGGAGGAAACTATATAAGTGGAAAGTATTTTAAGTACTTGAGGGTCTAGTTTTGGACCTGCACACTGCCATAACAACATACTGGAGTGAGAGCTATGGGAGAATGTGTAAAATAAATCCATGGAACAACACGGGCGCCGTGGTCATAATACAAGAACGCTGTATCAACATCCGTAAGCCCAGATAGTTTAAACATTCTCCCACAAAATATCAGAAACATTTTCAAGAGGTACATGTTCAAGAGGAACTTGAACATGTGCCTATGCCAAGTGCTGGATGAACCAGGCTGTGATGGATATTGGGGCCGGCAGGCCGCCGGCAATAATAGCCTAGTTGACCAGGCAAACACCAGACAAATCTGGCTTAGGCCAGGTGCAGTATATAGAGTCCCACAGCCTCGGAGAAGTAAGTATAATGTCTTGTAGGAAGAGTCTAGAGACCCTTCCAATAACAATATTTAAAAATACGATAAAATATTTCATTTAAAAAAACAGAAATACCTGAGCATTTCTATATTCTTACACACGTCGTCAGAGGAGTGCGAAGCCGGAAAGAAAGGACGCACATTTCGTAACTTCCCAAGTGAGGCAACTTCCTCAAGTTTAAGAGCCTAATTCTAGAAAGATCCCTCTCACAAACCTTCACACTCACACACCTGCTTAATCTTATTTAATAACCTATCCATGAGCAACTGAGACCTGCAGGAGACCTGCAGGAAACCTGCTGAATAAACGCATTAAATACATACGAGAGTGAAAGAGCCCACTGACCTGTGCTAGTAACTCATGCAGTGAGACATTTCATGTTATGTGTTTCTTTTCCAAAGAACACAGTCTATATTGTAGTTAAATATATTTTCACTTTAAATATTATGAATTATATATTAGACTATAAAACTGTCAGTTATTTAGATGCCTGAACTTAGCAGTATCTTGTTTAATGAGCGACGATTCAGTAATATTTTTCGTTGAATAGCAAAATTACTTTGAATAAATTCTTTAGAATGATCCTCATCTCGTAAATAAATGAAGAAAACACTGGTTTTCTTTAGTTCTCAGTTCTCAATCCTCTGCAGCTGTGAGTGTAAACACATAATTACTCCTAAATGCCCTAAATAATGAACTTTTTTTCAAAAATTTCTTTTATGGGCTTATAGATAGCCTTTTTCATTCAAAATGGAGTATTTTTTTTTTTTTTAGTTCTGTACCAAACCTAACTTAAGAGACCCCACCTAACCCAACCTAACTTAACTGATATCAGCATAATTCCACTAAATTCTACTAAATTAAAATAAATTATATATTTTTTCGTTATATTCAGACTTAATTTCGGAGATTTATGACACAAAAAAAATTCACTGTCTTTATTCGACAGAAGTGACCCTTGTTTTTTAAGGACTAACTCGCCGGTCGACTTATTAGGCACGATATATTTATATATATATATATATATATATATATATATATATATTATATATATATATATATATATATATATTATATATATATATTATATATATATATATATATATATATATTTATATTTATATATATATATATATATATATATATATATATATATATATATATATACATATAATGCAATACGAGCAGGTATCAACTGACCTCTATTGATCTGACCTTGAAGAACAAAACACATGTACAACACCTGGTTATCGGATAATTTGAACATAACACTGGAAGACCTGAGGGACTGACCACCTCCTACCACGGCTGACTGATTAATCGCACCTAAATCTACTTCTCCTCCTGCCGCCTCCAGTGTTATACTCCCCAGTTTTCGATTGAAGTAACCTGCTGTGCCGTTTAGGCGACAGCAGGTTACTTCGGATGTCACATAACGGACGTTATGTGACATCCGTTGTACAGAATACTTGCATCGCAGAACGCTAATTAGAGATGACCAAATGATGCGTGTTGTTGCCATCTGTCGGGAGGAAACTGAACTGTCATTTAGACATAAAGAACTGAGCATCTGATGCGCTCACTTTCTCTCTCTGTTAAAATTATCAGATTTAAAGACAGGCTGGTTATTGTTGAAATTTATTCTGTAGTCACAACTACGTCGCGAGAGAACACGCCACCACGTACATGAGAGAACACACCACCACGTACATGAGAGAACACACCACCACGTACATGAGAGAACACACCACCACGTACATGAGAGAACACGCCACCACGTACATGAGAGAACACGCCACCACGTACATGAGAGAACACACCACCACGTACATGAGAGAACACACCACCACGTACATGAGAGAACACACCACCATGTACATGAGAGAACACGCACACGTATGAGGAACACGCCACACGTACATGAGAGAACACCACCACGTACATGAGAGAACACACCACCATGTACATGAGAGAACACACCACCACGTACGTGACAGAACACACCACCACATACATGAGAGAACACACCACCACGTGCGTGACAGAACACACCACCACGTATGTGACAGAACACACCACCACGTACATGACAGAACTCACCACCACGTACATGAGAGAGCACACCAACATGTACATGAGAGAACACACCACCACGTACATGAGAGAACATACCACCACGTACGTGACAGAACACACCACCACGTACATGAGAGAACACACCACCACGTACGTGCAGAACACACCACCACGTACGTGCAGAACACATCACCACGTACGTGCAAAACACCACCACGTACATGAGAGAACACACCACCACGTACGTGGCAGAACACACCACCACGTACATGAGAGAACACACCACCACGTACGTGACAGAACACATCACCACGTACGTGCAGAACACACCACCACGTACATGAGAGAACACACCACCACGTACGTGACAGAACACACCACCACGTACATGAGAGAACACACCACCACGTACGTGCAGAACACACCACCACGTACGTGCAGAACACACCACCACGTACATGAGAGAACACACCACCACGTACGTGCAGAACACACCACCACGTACGTGCAGAACACACCACCACGTACGTGCAGAACACACCACCACGTACGTGCAGAACACACCACCACGTACATGAGAGAACACACCACCACGTACGTGACAGAACACACCACCACGTACGTGAGAGAACACACCACCACGTACGTGACAGAACACACCACCACGTACATGAGAGAACACACCACCACGTACGTGACAGAACACACCACCACGTACGTGCAGAACACACCACCACGTACATGAGAGAACACACCACCACGTACGTGCAGAACACACCACCACGTACGTGCAGAACACACCACCACGTACATGAGAGAACACACCACCACGTACGTGACAGAACACACCACCACGTACATGAGAGAACACACCACCACGTACGTGACAGAACACACCACCACGTACATGAGAGAACACACCACCACGTACGTGCAGAACACACCACCACGTACGTGAGAGAACACACCACCACGTACGTGACAGAACACACCACCACGTACGTGCAGAACACACCACCACGTACGTGCAGAACACACCACCACGTACATGAGAGAACACACCACCACGTACGTGACAGAACACACCACCACGTACGTGCAAAACACACCACCACGTACGTGCAGAACACACCACCACGTACATTTCTCTTCACATCCCAGTTGTGCTCTTACAAACCTGTACTGAAACTTCACACCTGTGTCACCGCTGTCATTATTCTATCTACTGACTGTGTTATTGTGTCTACTGACTGTGTTATTGTGTCTACTGACTGTGTTATTGTATCTACTGACTGTGTTATTGTATTTATGATACACACACACACACACACACACACACACACACACACACACACACCACACACAACACACACACACACACACACACACACACACACACCACATATATATATATATATATATATATATAAATCATTATATATATATAATACATATATATATTATATATTATATATATATAATATTATGTATATCTCTCAATGAATCAAGTCATTAATTACTTTTTCCCAGTGTTTTATTTTTTTCGAGTTTTTTATTTATAAAAAAAATTGCTAAGATTGTTGAAATATGAGATTCTGAATTTTACAGAAAACAAGAAGCAAAAAAATTGCAGGAGCAGCGAACTGAACCTCTGGTTAAGATCCATCCAGGAAAATATTGTATATTTTATTTGTAAACACAACACAGAACACTGCCTCCCTCAGCAGTGCTGTCATCCTCAGCAGTGCTGTCATCCTCAGCAGTGCTGCCCTCCCTCGCACATGTCTGTAACACCCTCTCGCAGACATGCCTGCTCCCTCAGCATGCTGTCATCCTCAGCAGTGACTGCCTCCCTCAGCAGTGCTGTCATCCTCAGCAGTGCTGCCTCCCTCAGCAGTGCTGTCATCCTCAGCAGTGCTGCCTCCCTCAGCAGTGCTGCCTCCCTCAGCAGTACTGTCATCCTCAGCAGTGCTGTCATCCTCAGCAGTGCTGTCATCCTCAGCAGTGCTGTCATCCTCAGCAGTGCTGCCTCCCTCAGCAGTGCTGTCATCCTCAGCAGTGCTGCCTCCCTCAGCAGTGCTGCCTCCCTCAGCAGTGCTGCCTCGCTCAGCAGCGCTGTCATCCTCAGCAGCGCTGCCTCCCTCAGCAGTGCTGTCATCCTCAGCAGTGCTGCCTCCCTCAGCAGTGCTGCCTCCCTCAGCAGTGCTGCCTCGCTCAGCAGCGCTGTCATCCTCAGCAGCGCTGCCTCCCTCAGCAGTGCTGTCATCCTCAGCAGTGCTGCCTCCCTCAGCAGTGCTGCCTCCCTCAGCAGCGCTGCCTCGCTCAGCAGCGCTGTCATTATCAGCAGCGCTGCCTCCCTCAGCAGCGCTGTCTCCCTAATTAGCACTGCCTACCTCAGCAGCACTGCCTACCTCAGCAGCGCTGCCTCCCTAAGTAGCGCTACCTCCCTCAGTAGCGCTGTCATCCTCAGTAGCGCTGCCTCCCTCAACAGTGCTGCCTCCCTCAGCAGCGCTGCCTCCCTCAGCACCACTTCCTTCCTCAGCAGCGCTGCCTCACTCAGGAAGCACCACCTAGAAGGTATATGGAGATAAACACATGCAGTGTAACGAGATCATTACTGACCACGAAATCGCTACCAGTTCCTACACGAAAAACAACTGGCAGTGATTTAGTGGCCGCTGGAGCACTCATTACTTTGTTCTGTGTGTCTTGTGTCATCGTGTCGGCATTCTACACAGTCTCCCCACAGAAGGTATATATACAAGAACAGGTATACCTACTAGAACAGGTATACTCGTAAAAACCAGATGATTGCACCTCACCTGTGTAATTAACGTGGCTTTTTGTCAAAGTCAGAGGAACATCCAGATTGGCTGCCCAGTAACGTTCAAGACATTCTGGCTTTGACAAAGGGATTATTAAGGCTATAGTGAACTTGTACACTAATCAAGAATACGCTAATCTCTAAAATGTGGTTTACAGGACCTTAATGTGCACACACACACACACACACACACACACACACACACACACACACACACACACACACACACACACACACACACTCACACACACACACACACACACATCGAGGTGTATATTGTTAGGTGCTTATACACTTGTAATACCAGCGTATAAATAACAGTATAAATACGTATTTCCCTTAAAATATATACAACGTGACATAACTCAGATCACAAAGTCCTGGACATACAAGCAGTCATAATTCTGTTATTATACAACTTGAAGTGATCGTCCAGTCACTGACTGACTGACTGACTGACTGACTGGAAACAAATAACTTAGTTTCTAACCCAACAATGGCAAGATCAAACCTAACTTTAACCCCACATAACTTTATCCAAAATCCAAGTATACATTTCTTTTTATTTAAAATCCAAGTTTACTGGTTTTTTCCAGTCAATACGTGAAATTTATTATATTTTGTGGAAGACATATTATAAATACAACTCTCAACTTTTTTTTTTAAGAAATTCTTCAGCAGGTTTTTTTGCAAATAATTTATATTATAACTTAATGTATTATTATTGAATGTACTGTTATTATTGTTATTATTATTATTATTATTATTATTATTATTATTATTATTATTATTATTATCAATATATTATTATTATTATTATTATTATTATTATTATTATTATTATTATCATTATTATTATTATTATTATTGTTATCAAATATATTATTATTATTATTATTATTATTATTATTATCAAATATATTATTATTATTATTATTATTATTATTATTATTATCATTATTATTATCAAATATATTATTATTATTATTATTATTATTATCAAATACATTATTATTATTATTATTATTATTATTATTATTATTATTATTATTATTGTTACTATTATTATTATTATTATTATTATTGTTGTTATTATTATTATCATATATTATTTTTTTTATTATTATTATCAAATATATTATTATTATATTATTATTATTATTCAATTATTATTATTATTATTATTATTATTATTATTATTATTATTATTATTATTATTATTGTTATTATCGCCCTCAGTGAAAGAAAGAGAGGTACCATGAGTACAATAAGTGACAACAACAACACAATAAGTGTATGAGATACAATATTTTTGAAGATCCTCTCTTCTTAACCTCCTGAAGTAAGTTCCTGATCATCCGGGCTGTGCTTCATACGTCGGACTACGTGTGGCGGCCACCAGTAAAAGACTAGTTGATCAGGCCTTGATCCATCAGGAGGCATGGTTAGGGACCGGGACGTGGGGGCGTTGACCCCCGGTAACATACTTCAGGTAGCCTTCAGGTACATTCATTGGGAACACTAAGTCCGTAGGGGTAATGAGCTCCTAGGGGGTACGGGAGGTAATGAGGCTTAATTAGAGGAATGGGAAGGTGCCTCAAAGGCCTTGAAGGGAAGTAAGGTAATAATTGCAGTGAGCAAATTTGGAAGCAGTGCCTCCAGTATCGTCCACATGTAACTTGTTTTCTGGCCTCTACTTCCGGAGAGAAATATTGGAGGCTTTTTCTAGACATTTCCAATAATAGAGATCCTTTTACATATGGGGAGTGAAAACCGACTGTACATTCTCCAGACTGGCCATTTCACCTGTTTAAAAAAAGGACTCACCTATATGTGGTTGTAGGGATCGAGTAACGGCTCCTGGCCCCGCCTCTTCGCTGTAAGTATACATGTATGTACGCATGTATGTATGTATTTATGTGTGTATAGTTCCCTTACAGTTCTTTTCAGGTGTAACGAGCACATTAACCAGCTCATCTGTATTCCCCAAAATTTTCGACAGCAGAGGAGGTGAACTTTGTCCTCGTTGAACAACGTTCCAGCTAACATAGGACTAAGAGAAACTAAATAAAAATACAAATTAGGAAAAATATTTTAATAAATATAAACTGAATATTGAAGAAAGTGAAGATAAAATATAGCTTCGTGTAAATCCAGGTTATTATTTATTAACATGTGTATTGTCGCAGTGTATAAAGTATTTTCTGGGTAATATATATTAAAAGGAGATGTATATTGCTGTTATAATTGTATGACAGTGTATACTATTGTAGAGTAGAATATGGCAGTGTATATTGCTGTAGACTAATGTATTGTAGGTGAATTGTTGCAGTGTATGGCGTTTATATTGTTGCAGGTTGTTGTAGTAACAGTGTATAGATTCCCTTTTTTTGTTAAACTATATATATAAATATATATATATATATATATATATATAATTATACTATTATATATATATTATATTAAGTAAATAAGTTATATTGCTATAGATATTAATTGTATGAATTGTTTGTGTATTATGAAATGGCTTATATGGCAGGTTGCCGAGTAGACATTATCATCATTCCCTTATTATTTTATTAAACAGTATATATATATATATATATATATAATATTTTATATATATATATATATATATATATATATATATATATACTATTTATAATTATAAAGGATATATCTATATGATATATAGTGCTATATGAAGGATGTTATATGTTGCATTTAAAATTAGTGTAAATATTTTAAGAATATATAATATTAAATATATCTTTTGATCCTTATGGTGTATAATAATAATATATATATATATATATATATATATATATATATATATTATATATATATATATATAATATATATATATGTATAATTATTATTATATAAAATATGGTGTATACTCTATCCAGATTTGAGATTGTTGTATTGCATACCTTGCTATACTGTATTACTGTATGTTGTGTGTGTGTGTGTGTGTGTTGTGTGTGTGTGTGTGTGTGTGTGTGTGTGTGTGTGGTCATCCTTAATGTGGTGTAGCTGTTTGTGATAGTGAGTCATGCTTATGTTAGGTTAGGATAGTTAGGTTAGGTTAGGTTAGGTTAGGTTAGGTTAGGTTAGGTTAGGTTAGGTTAGATTAGGTTAGGTTAGATTTGCCAGGAAACAGGACAAACGTTTCTTGACGCGGGTCTCAGTCACACGATGATCAACATCTGGAGATTTTGGCCATCTGACTGAGACCTTCCTCTGGCTTACTCGTCGAAACCTTTAAAAAATTATGGTCATGATTATAACTGTTGTTTTTAATTGACTAAGCAGGAATGAGACCACTGATGCTGCCG
>NC_069430.1:32606907-32704407 GCF_026875155.1 Cherax quadricarinatus | reverse complement strand
ATAAAATAAATAATTTGTATTTTAATACAACAACAAAAATAATAATAATAATAATTATAATAATATTATTATTATTATTATTATTATTATTATTATTTTTATAATTTTTATTAACAAATAATACAAAGAATAATAAACAATATGGAAAACAAAATCATATAAAATCATACACGATTATACACATAAAGTCGTACATAATTATACACGTATATAATACAGCAATATACAATCTTTCCCGATAATGAACTTCCCCGTCGATGTATTCCTCAGTGTATATACCCGAAGAAGTATGCATCTCAAGTGTATATTCTCTGAGAGGTGTGTGTATCTCTGTGTATATACACCTAGAAGTGTATATCTCTCAAGTGTATATACTACTCAGAGATGTGTATTAGTGTGAAGTATATACACTGAGAATTTACTTTTAAATTCTCACTTCCTGTACCGGTATTTAGCAGGTTAAAATGCACGACCCTCCTGTAGTCGATAGGCTTCAAACCCCAACCAAAAAAAAAAAAAGTGTGAATGGAAACGAAGCAAGTCCAACCAAACTTAAAACACGAGGTTGATGCCTCTGTGAACACTATACTGATAAACACTGGCAGTGTTGAGCACATTGCAGGTAGCGGTGTGCAATAAAGCTGTGCCCTTCCTATTATCGTAATTTCAATGGTAATTATTATTACTATTATTGTTAACAACAACAATAATAATAATAATAAAAATAATAATAATAATAATAATAATAATAATAATAATAATAATAATAATAATAATAATTATAATAATAAAATAATAAGTTATAATAACGATAATTATATAAATTATATGATTATAGTGTGGGCGTATACGATTAATATTGGTAGTCTGGGCGGGGTGTGGGCGTGCATGGGCGGTGGACCACCGTGTTAATGCTGCAATGTATAGACGAGGTGCGGGTACAAGAGCAGTTGTATTTACCTGGAAACCTGTGGCCGAAGAGCCTCGTATGTCGTGAGAGAAGCCAAGGGTACAGCGGGAACTCCCTGGGTCCGGGCGCCGGTGGTAATGGGGTGCCCAGATGGGGCATCTGGCCCAGTAACACCGGGGGCACACTATGGTGCATGCCATGGGCAGCCCCGGGGGGCAGCAGGGCTGCTAGGTGTAGGGCTTGTGGCATGTGCAGGCCTGGTAAGGCCTGCAGGGGCGGGATGGCACCCGGGTGGTGGGCTAGCGACGTGGGCACTGACGTGGGTACCAGCGGGTGTATGGGCTCCGGTATGCGTACCTGCGTCTTGTGCAGGTCGTGGAGAGGCGCCAGGGGGCTCCTGGGGCGTGGGCTCCCTCTGGGGGAGCCTGGCGAGGGGGGCGGTGACTCCCTGGGTTCTACCCTTCCACGCCCGACGATGCTGTCAATAGAAAAGCCCAACTTGGGGCGTGTAGGCGTGTGAATGACGGTAGACGGCGTGGGAATCATGACAATCGCCAGCCGCCAGAGCAGCAGCAGCAGCGGCGGCGGCGCAGCAGCAGCAGCTGCAGCAGTAGAGCATCGTCACTGCGCTACTCCGTCCCCAGCGCTACCATCCCCGGCGCTATGCCTCGCTCTATCTCTCCAGCAGTCAATATTTCACACCAACACGGCGCCGTAGTTCGCTCACACGAGGTACTACGCTCGCAGGAGTTCCCATGAGCACGCAGGGAAGGCGAACAGGAAGCCTTGATAGTAATGTTGACACTTACACGATGTTGACTACATGAACAACACATGGAGCCTTACCGCCTGGATGGCCATGTTGGGCCAGCCCCGGGATTGGTGGCTGGGCCAACAGCCAGGTGCAAATGTTCCTCTCTATTGGCTGCCACCATGTTAACTCCGACGCGACTCCGCCTACCCAATTAATATCTTTTCGTTATCTCCCAGAATACAGCTGTATCCCACTTCCATGGATACCCGAAACGCCGTCCCTCACATCTCCACCGCATTTTTGCCTCTAAAGTCAATTTCCGTCTTAGAGATAATGAAATTAACTAACAAATACGTCTGTAGAAGATAGTAGCAGAACGTCTGTCAGTGTCTCAGAGTAACAGAAGGGGGAGAAAAAATTCTACGTCTCGTAGCGTCCTCCAGCGGCCAGCGTTAGAACCAGAGGAAGTAGGCGGAGTTGCTCTGCGGTCCCTCCTCCAGGGAGGAGCCACGTAATGGAATACAAACATAACTGCTATTGTTATAACGGGCAGCGAATTATGAGAAAGCTGGCGGGTCTCTTACATCCAATGGTTGTGTCAGATTCAGGCTGGCGCTGGCTTAAGTTTCCAGGGGTCCCCCCCGAGCATCAGGCTTTATGCTGTGTTTGTCCTGAGCCCAGTAATATTAACACGATTGTAATGTGTGTGTGAGGTTTGCGACGGGTAAATATATAGTAACGTAGAGAGGCGAGTCTTGGAGTAAACGAGGTAATCTCGCTAGCTTGAAGCCTGCTGCTGCTCGCTCACTGTTGCTCTCAAGACTGTAAACTTCAATGATGCAGCTAACATAAACAGACGACAGACACATAGACAGATACATGCAATAATGCATATGTCTTCTGAACTAACCTAGACCACAAGTTAAGCTTAAAATTGGCATAAATTGATGAGCCAGGCTAATAAACTATATCGTTTTGATAAAAAATCGGTCGGATCATGCGATTTTGCGACTCCCTTCTGTTATTATTAATTAATTATTATTATTACTATTACTATTATTATTATTATTATTATTATTATTATTATTATTATTATTATTATTATTATTATTATGACTTATTATGACTATTATTATGACTATCATTATTATTATGACTATTATTGTTGTTGTTGTTGTTTTTTATTATGTTATTATTATTATTATTAATTATTATTATTATTATTATTATTATTACTTGTAGTAGTAGTAACAACATTAATAGTAAAAGTAGTAGTAGCAGTAGTATTGGTACTAGTAGTAGCAGTAATACTAATTTTAGTAGTAGTAATAGTAGTAGTAGTAGTAGTCGTAACAATAATAGTAGTAGTATATTTAGTAGGAAGCGATAGCTCATAGCAGTCATACACCACTGGGATGAATCGTGGCCAAAGAGTTTCGACCCATAGAAGTGGAAAAGGCAGGTCCAGCCCCTTGCATCCAGAGTCACTCACACTATCGTGTTCGACCCATAGATGATGAAAAAAAGGAGGGATACCTCCACTTCCTCGCATCAAAAACCTCCATCACCAGGAACCTGCCTGGAGGGCTGCCTGAAGTCTACCTCGAGGGTATTCCGGGGATCAGCGCCTCCCCGGCCCGGTCCATGACCAGGCCTCTTGGTGGGTCAGGTCCTGATCAACGAGGCTGTTACTGTTGGCCGCACGTAGTCCAACGTATGAACCACAGCTCGGCTGGTCGGTATCTTGGTTAGGTATCTGTCCAGCTCCCTCTTGAAGACAACCAGGGGTCTATTGGTAATTCCCCTTATGGCTGGTGGGAGACTAATGAACAGTCTTGGGCCCAGGACACTTATTGTGTTTTCTCTTAGTGTACTAATGGCGCCCCTACTTTTCACTGGGGGTATATTCCATCGTCTGCCAAGTCTTTTGCTTTCCTAGGGAGTGATTTCTGTGTGCATATTAGGGACCAGTCCCTCCAGAATCTTCCAGGTGTAGATTATGATGCATCTCTCTCACGTACACTCCACTGAGTACAGTTCAAGTGCTTTCAGGCGTTCCCAGTAGTTAAGGTGTTTGATGGAACTTATATGTGCAGTAAAGGTTCTCTGTACATTCTCTAGATCTGCAATTTCACCTGTCTTGAATAGAGATGTTAATGTACAACAGTATTCCAGCCTAGAGAGAACAAGTGATTTAAAAAGGATCATCAATGGCTTGGCATCTTTTGTCTTGAGTGTTCTCATAGCCAGCCTATCAGTTTCCTCGCAGATGTAATAGTGGCACTTTCGTGACCCTTGAAGGTGAGGTCCTCAGACATTACCACTCCCAGGCCCTTCACATTACTTTTCCGCTCTATTGTGTGATTAGAGTTTGTTGTATACTCAGTCCTAGTTATTATTTCCTCCAGTTTTCCATAACGGAGTAGCTGGAATTTGACTTCATTGAACATCATATTGTTCTCCGTTGCCCATTGGAAAACTTGGTTTATATCTTCTTGGAGATTTGCCGTGTCCTCATTGGATGATACTATCATGTGGTTCCTAGTATCGTCTGCAAAGGACAATACGGTGCTATGGTTTTCATCTTTGTCTATGTCTGATATGAGGATGAGGAACAGGATAGGGGCGAGTACTGTGCCTTGTGGAACAGAGCTCTTCACTACGGCAGCATCCGATTTAACTCTGTTTTATCACTACTCTCTGTGTTCGATTCGTTAGAAAGTTGAAGATCCATCTGCCTACTTTGCCAGTTATCCCTTTGGTATGCTTTTTGTGTGCTGTTACACCATGATCGCACTTGTCAAAGGTTTTTGCAAAATCTGTGTATACTATATCCGCATTCTTTTTGTTTTCCAATGCATCCAAGACCATATCATAGTGGTCCAGTATTTACGAGAGGCAGGAGCGACCTGCTCTGAACCCATGTTGCCCTGGATTGTGCAGTTGTTGGGAGTCCAAGTGCTTCTTAGAACTCTTTTAAAGATAGTGCTTAGCTACTGCTTTGCTACCACCTTTATGGAGTGGGGCTATTTCCGTTGTTTTTGCTGACTGTGGAATCTCACCTGTGTCTATGTTCCTTCTCCATAGCATACTTAGGGCCCGTGAGAGGGGTTTCTTGCAGCTCTTAACGAACACAGAGTTCCACGAGTCTGGGCCTGGGGCTGAGTGTATGGGCATGTTGTCAATGGCTTTCTCAAAGTCTAGTGGAGTTAGTGTTATGTCAGAAATTTGGCATATATTTGACAGGGTTTTGAGGCTCATTCATGGAAAAAAAATATTTGGATTGTCTATATTTAGTCTTTTTAGTGGCTTGCTGAACACAGAGTCATATTGGGATTTCAGTATCTCACTCATTTCTTTGTTGGTATCTGTGTAGGAAATTCGTCTTGTCTGAGCAAGGGCCTATGCTAGAAGTGGTTTTTGACATGTTTTTGTCATATGAAAAGAAATATTTCAAATTTCTTTCAGTTTCACTAATCGCTTTTAGTTCCTCTTGTCTCTCCTGGATCCTGTATGAGTCCTTTAACTTTAGCTCAATATTTTCCACTTCCCGGGTTAGCACTTCCTTCTTTCCTTCTTCGCCATCTCCTGTAGAAGGAGCGTCTCTCTCCAGTTTACTTTTTTTTTTTTTTAGGGGAATATGCCTTGAACATAATTCAGCTACCAGAAAGTTGATCTTTTCAAAGCATTGGTTAGGATCCATGTTATTTAATCTTCCCAACATGTCTCATGTAGGACATAGTTTACCTGGTCCCAGTTGATGTTCTTGTTGTTGAAGTTAAATTTGGTAAAGGTACCCTCATAGCTGTATGCATTTTGTTGATCAGGAACCCTGTGCATGTAAGTCTGGACTTCGATTAGATTGTGATCAGAATTAGTTGTTTTTGATATTGTTATGTTTCTCACCAGGTCCTCATTATTTGTGAAAATAAGGTCAATTGTGTTGTCCAGTCTTGCTTGTTCCACTGTCTGCTGACTTAGGGTGTATTTATTGCAGAAATTCAGCAGCTCATGTCTGTGTGTGACTTTTCATCCGAGCTGCCTCCAGGGATTATTTCTGCTACGACATTATTTGCTACATTCTTCCATTTTGTATGTCTTATATTGAGGTCACCAAGCAGCAAGATGTTTTGGGATGGGGCTGGAAGGTTTTCAAGACAAAAGTCAATTTTTGATAGCTGTTCCTTGAACTGTTGGGAAGTTGCATCTGGCGGCTTATATACAAGTACAATAACTAAGTTTTGGTTCTTGATTTTTATTGTTAGAACTTCAGCTACATCATTTGTGGTGTTCAGTATCTCTGTGCAAATAAGCGACTCTGACACATAGGCCAACCCTCTCCCTTCCCCCCCTCATCCTTGTTTCCTGTTCTTTCTGTCGCATCTGAAAAGGTTGTATCCAGGTATCCATATTTCATTGTCAAAGTGATCTTTGGCGTGGGTCTCTGTGAATGCTGCAAACATTGCATTTGACTTCTTTAGAAGTCCACTGATGAAAGGTATTTTGTTGTTGGTGGATGGCTTAAGGCCCTGCTGTATATTAGCAAATGTTAATGAGGTCATGTTGCTTGTTTGTTGGGGGGATATTGTTGTTGGCATCGGTAGTTGTGAGTCTGGAGGGGCCACTGGCTGTGCCTCTAGTCTAACAAGGCTCCAAGGTAGGGAACTGTTTTAGTTATTTCTTTCCATTTTCTTTCTTCGTTTCCTACCACTATAAAAATGACTTGGAGTGGAGTTGTTATAACTACTATGATTTGTTTTACAGGGTGTGTGCCTCCTGCTCCCTTTAAGTGGTATGTGAGGCAGTTGGTGTCGTAACATTGTTTTTTTAAGGACTGAAGAGTGGCACATAGCAGGGTGAAAGAATTTACGAGAGTTAGAACGACACACTCCTTTAGACAGGAGGTCGCGGCATTTTCTGGAATGCTCAAAGTTGCATGTCCCATTTGCTTTCCCCGATATTCCATGCTTACAGATGCCCCAAGCATAAAATTGGCACCATTTTGCTTTTGGTTGGATACAGTTCGTACTGGATGTATTCCCAATTTGTGCAGATTCTAGAACAGCACTACAGTCTTAGAGAGCCAAGCCAGAGGCACCAGCATCTGTGTTCACGCAGGCCAACTATTCCCCGAAAGAGCGGTCTCTCTACTACATCTCTAAGAGAGGCTATGGCGGTGGTGGCTGTGGAAGAGTCTTTAGCCCTAATCCGGATTTTCACTATGGCTGGGGGCTGAGTCTGGGTCAGCCCTAGGGCTGGGGGCTGAGTTTGGGTCAGCCCTAGGGCTGGGGGCTGAGTCTGGGTCAGCCCTAGGGCTGGGGACTGAGTCTGGGTCAGCCCTAGGGCTGGGGACTGAGTCTGGGTCAGCCCTAGGGCTGGGGACTGAGTCTGGGTCAGCCCTAGGGCTGGGGGCTGAGTTTGGGTCAGCCCTAGGGCTGGGGGCTGAGTCTGGGTCAGCCCTAGGGCTGGGGACTGAGTCTGGGTCAGCCCTAGGGCTGGGGGCTGAGTCTGGGTCCAGCCCTAGGGCTGGATGAGTCTGGGCAGCCCTAGGCTGGGACTGAGGGTCAGCCCTAGGGCTGGGGGCTGAGTCTGGGTCAGCCCTAGGGCTGGGGGCTGAGTCTGGGCCAGCCCTAGGGCTGGGGGCTGAGTCTGGGTCAGCCCTAGGGCTGGGGTTGAGTCTGGGTCAGCCCTAGGGCTGGGGACTGAGTCTGGGTCAGCCCTAGGGCTGGGGGCTGAGTCTGGGTCAGCCCTAGGGCTGGGGATTGAGTCTGGGTCAGCCCTAGGGCTGGGGACTGAGTCTGGGTCAGCCCTAGGGCTGGGGATTGAGTCTGGGTCAGCCCTAGGGCTGGGGGCTGAACTAGCCGAATAAGGCTTAGTAAACAGTTTAATTAATATATATTTCTTTACTCAACAAGTGGCGTTTAATTTAATTCAGTCAGATTTTACAGGGCATTCCTGCAGCCAGAGAACGTTCCTACGCACATTCCTACGTGCGTTCCCACATGCGTTCCTACGTGCGTTGCTACGCACGTTTTCACGAGCGTTCTTAAGCACGTTCCTACCCACACTCCCACGTGCGTTCCCACGCACGTACCTACGTGCGTTGCTACGCACGTTCCTACGCTCCGTCAGTAAAGCTTTAAATATTAATCGATTTAATTTTATCTATAAAAAAATCTGTTGGACCAGCTGAAAGAACGTAGATTATTATTATTATTATTATTATTATTATATTATTATTTTATTATTATTATTATTATTATTATTATTATATTATTATTGTTATTATTATTATTATTTTATTATTTGTATTATTTATTATTATATTATTATTATTATTATTGTTATTATTTATTATATTGTTATTATTATTTATTATTATTATTATAAACATTCACCTGGAAGCTCTAAGCCCGTAGGGACCTGTACGGCGCCTAGGGGAAGGCATGGGAGTGTGGGGGGACTGCGGAGTAATCAGGTTGTATCTGAGGAGAGAGAACGATGGCTCAGTACCTAGGATCGAGAGCCCCTTCCCCCACCACCAGCACAAGGCGTCCCCCACATCTGGAGGGATGTGGCTACACTGTGAAACCAGTGTTGCCACCCGGTGATATATCACTGGTAATATTGCAACACTGGTTATGTAACAATGGTTATATTGCAGCACTGTTTATGATGTATGGTGCTAGTGGATATTAATGGTGCTAGTGGATAGTTAATGGTGCTAGTGGATAGTTAATGGTGCTAGTGGATAGTTAATGGTGCTAGTGGATAGTTAGTGGTGCTAGTGGATAGTTAGTGATGCTAGTGGATAGCTAGTGATGCTAGTGGATAGTTAGTGATGCTAGTGGATAGTTAGTGATGCTAGTGGATAGTTAGTGATGCTAGTGGATAGTTAGTGATGCTAGTGGATAGTTAGTGGTGCTAGTGGATAGTTATGAGTGCTAGTGGATAGTAGTGGTGCTAGTGGATAGTTAGTGGTGCTAGTGGATAGTTAGTGTGCTAGTGGATAGTTATGGATGCTAGTGGATAGTTAGTGGTGCTAGTGGATAGTTAATGGTGCTAGTGGATAGTTAGTGGTGCTAGTGGATAGTTAATAGTGCTAGTGGATAGTTAATGGTGCTAGTGGATAGTTAATGGTGCTAGTGGATAGTTAAGTGGTGCTAGTGGATAGTTAATGGTGCTAGTGGATAGTTAATGGTGCTAGTGGATAGTTAATGGTGCTAGTGGATAGTTAGTGGTGCTAGTGGATAGTTAATGGTGCTAGTGGATAGTTAATGGTGCTAGTGGATAGTTAATGGTGCTAGTGGATAGTTAATGGTGCTAGTGGATAGTTAGTGTGTGTAGTGGATATTAATGGTGCTAGTGGATAGTTAATGGTGCTAGTGGATAGTTAAGGGCTAGTGGATAGTTAATGTGCTAGTGGATAGTTAATGGTGCTAGTGGATATTAGTGGTGCTAGTGGATATTAATGGTGCTAGTGGATGTTAATGGTGTGTGGAGAATGGTAGTAGTTAGGTGCTAGTGGATAGTTAAGTGGTGCTAGTGGATTAATGGTGCTAGTGGATAGTTAGTGGTGCTAGTGGATATTAATGTGCTAGTGGATAGTTAGTGGTGCTAGTGGATAAGTTAATGGTGCTAGTGGATAGTTAATGGTGCTAGTGGATAAGTTAATGGTGCTAGTGGATAGTTAAGGTGCTAGTGGATAGTTAATGGTGCTAGTGGATAGTTATGGGCTAGTGGTAGTATGTGGTGTAGTGGAAGTTATGGTGCTAGTGGATAGTTAATGGTGCTAGTGGATAGTTAGTGGTGTAGTGGATAGTTAATGGTGCTAGTGGATAGTTTATGGTGCTAGTGGATAGTTAGTGCTATGTGGATAGTTAGTGGTGCTAGTGGATAGTTAAGTGGTGCTAGTGGATAGTTAGTGGTGCTAGTGGATAGTTAGTGGGTGTTAGTGGATAGTTAATGGTGCTAGTGGATAGTTATGGTGCTAGTGGATAGTTAGTGGTGCTAGTGGATAGTTATGGGCTAGTGGATAGTTAGTGGTGACTAGTGGATAGTTAGTGGTGCTAGTTAGTGTGCAGTGATTGTTAGTGGTGCTAGTGGATAGTTAGTGTGCTAGTGGATAGTTAGTGGTGCTAGTGGATAGTTAGTGATGCTAGTGGATAGTTAGTGATGCTAGTGGATAGTTAGTGGTGCTAGGGTATAGTTATAGTTAGGTGCTAGTGGATAGTTATAGTGCTAGTGGATAGTTAATGGTGCTAGTGGATAGTTAATGGTGCTAGTGGATAGTTAATGGTGCTAGTGGATAGTTATGGTGCTAGTGGATAGTTAAGTGCAGTGAAGTAATAGTGCTGGTGGATAGTTAATGGTGCTAGTGGATAGTTAGTGGTGTTAGTGGATAGTTAATGGTGCTAGTGGATAGTTAGTGGTGCTAGTGGATAGTTAATGGTGCTAGTGGATAGTTAGTGGTGCTAGTGGATAGTTAATAGTGCTAGTGGATAGTTAGTGGTGCTAGTGGATAGTTAGTGGTGTTAGTGGATAGTTAATAGTGCTAGTGGATAGTTAGTGGTGCTAGTGGATAGTTAATAGTGCTAGTGGATAGTTAGTGGTGCTAGTGGATAGTTAATAGTGCTAGTGGATAGTTAGTGGTGCTAGTGGATAGTTAGTGGTGTTAGTGGATAGTTAGTGGTGTTAGTGGATAGTTAGTGGTGCTAGTGGATAGCTAGTGGTGCTAGTGGATAGTTAATAGTGCTAGTGGATAGTTAGTGGTGCTAGTGGATAGTTAGTGGTGTTAGTGGATAGTTAGTGGTGCTAGTGGATAGCTAGTGGTGCTAGTGGATAGTTAGTGGTGCTAGTGGATAGTTAGTGGTGCTAGTGGATAGCTAGTGGTGCTAGTGGATAGTTAGTGGTGCTAGTGGATAGTTAATGGTGCTAGTGGATAGTTAATGGTGCTAGTGGATAGGTAATGGCGCTAGTGGATAGTTAATGGTACTAGTGGATAATTAATGGTGCTAGTGAATAGTTAATAGTGCTAGTGGATAGTTAATGGTGCTATTGGATAGTTAATGATGCTGATGGATAGTTAATGGTGCTAGTGGATAGTTAATGGTGCTGGTGGATAGTTAATGGTGCTAGTGGATAGTTAATGGTGCTAGTGGATAGTTAATGGTGCTAGTGGATAATTAATGGTACTGGTGGATAGTTAATAGTGCTAGTGGATAGTTAATGATGCTGGTGGATAGTTAATGGTGCTAGTGGTTAGTTAATGGTGCTAGTGAAAAGTAAGATTGCGCTAATGGTTAGTTAGTGGTGCTAGTAGATAGTTAATGATGCTGGTGGATAGTTAATGGTACTAGTGGATAGTTAATGGTGCTAGTGAATAGTTAATGATCTTAGTAGATAGTTAATGGTGCTGGTGGATAGTGGTGGTACCGGTGGATAGTTGATGCTGCTAGTGGATAGTTAATGGTGCTAGTAGGTAGTTAATAATGCTATTGGATAGTTAATGGTGCTAGTACATAGTTAATGGTGCTAGTGGATAGTTAATGGTGCTAGTGGATAGTTGATGGTGCTAGTGGATAGTTAATGGTGCTAGTGGATAGCTAATGGTACTAGTGGATGGTTAATGGTGCTAGAGGATGGTTAATGGTGCTAGTGGGTAGTTAATGGTGCTAGTGGATAGTTACTATGCTAATGGATGGTTAGTGGTGCTCGTGGATAATTAATAGTTCTGGTGGGTAGTTAGTGGTGTTGATACATAGTTAATGGTGCTAGTGAAAATTTTTTGATCCGAGGAAGGAGAGTATAGCTCCAATTCCTAAGATCAAGAGCCTCATGACCGACTCACAAGAGTCTTAAGCCTCCCAAACGACCCACCAATTGCCTGGAAGCCTTCCAAAAGACCCAAAAGTGCCAGGAAGCCTTCCAAACTACCTATAAGTACCAGGAAGCCTTCCAAATAACCCAATAAGAAATTGAAAGCTTCCCAAATGACCCAATAAGAGCCTGGAAACCTCGCCAACTACCCAACAAGAGCCAGGAAGCCTCGCCAATGACCTAATAAGAGCCAGGAAGCCTCCCCAACGACCCACCATCCCGGTAATCATGTCATTACTGGAACATTAACCCATGGACAAATTAGTACCAAATTACCCTGTGTTGAATTAAATGACCGCGAGCCCACCATGCAATTAAGGGGAACCAGTCATAGATTACCACGTAATGATGCGATTAATTGATGCTTGCCAGGCGTGTACATCTGTGTGTGTGTGTGTGTGTGTGTGTGTGTGTGTGTGTGTGTGTGTGTGTGTGTGTGTGTGTGTGTGTGTGTGTGTGTGTGTGTGTGTGTGTGTGTGTGTGTGTGTGTAATCATATATTGACCTATTTGTGGTTGCAGGAGTCGAGTCACAGCTCCTGGCCTAGCCTCTTCACTTTGCGCTATTAGGTCCACTCGATCCCTGCTCCAAGAGCCTTATCGTACCTTTTCTTAAAGCTAGATGGATTCTTCCTCCATTACTTCACTCTCCGGATTGTGAGTGTGTGTTGTGTGTGTGTGTGTTGTGTGTGTGTGTGTGTGTGTATTTGTGTTGTGTTGGTGTGTATGGTGTGTGTTGTGTGTGTGTGTGATTGTGTGTGTTGTGTGAGGTTGCGTTTGATGTGCGTGTGGGATGAATATATGTGCTTAACTATCTGCTGTGTGAGGGGTCGAGTTCCATCTTTTTCGCGCGCCTATCAACTTGTCCCTTGCAAGAATTCCCTCTCATTCCCCGTGGGCCATATTCAACTGCTCATAAAACTATGTGTGAGTCCTGCTCCACAACTTCCTTTCACGAGGACTATTCCCTTGCCTATCATCCTAGGATACAAAATGTTCCTGACATCCCTGGCCTCTTCCTGTCTTCAAAAGCCCAACGTTTCCCCTCTCAACACCTAATCCTTGTCCACATGCTTGAAATTCTCCCCCCTGGTATTTTGTTATGTTGTCACTAGATCTCACCTTGGCCTTCTGTCCTCCATTATTCATAGTTAACCCTCCGTTAGTCTCACCTAGTACTGTCCCCTTCTTAAATACAGGGATACATTGTATGTCTCTCAGATCTGTCACAGTCCCCTGTCCACTGACTTAATTGTTGATCTTAGGTAGGGGTTTGGACAGTGCTTCTGCTCCCTCCTGCAGTATCCATGGTGACACCTTGTCAGGGCCCACTGTCTTCGATGCTTCCACCTCCATCAGAAGTTTTATTGCTTCTCCTGTTGTGTGTATAGTGTCTAGTACCTGTCGGTGCACTCTGTCTCCTAGGCTTTCTGGTATGCACCCGCCCTCCCTCCCTCATCCCGTTTCAGCCCTCTTTAATTAGATTGATCAACACTTCATGACCTCCCTTGTAGTTTTTTTTTTTTGTGTGAGCGCTGTCGTCCTCTTTCTGATATGGTTGTAATAGGGTAGTCGAAGCAGCGTATACGGTGAAGGGTTAGATAGAGCACGGTTAGATAGAGTAGGGATAGACGGAGTAGGGTTAGACGGAGTAAGGTTAGACGGAGCAGAGGTAGACGGAGCAGGGGTAGACGGAGCAAGGGTAGACGGAGCAGTAGACGGAGTAAAGGTAGACGGAGTAGGGGTAGAGATAGCAGGGTTAGGATTCACAAAGAGATCGTTATGGCAGGGAGAGTACCGCCCCTCTCCCTTCCCTACAATTTCCCCCTCCCCTACCGTACCCCTGCTACCCTCCTTTACCCTTCCCTTCCATTCAGTCCCTCCGCGTCTCATCACTCCCCTTATCTTTACTCCCGTTCCATTTACTTACCATCCCCTCACTACCCTCCCCTCATTCTCCCCTTACCCTCCTCCACTTCCCCCCCTTCTACCCTTCCCTAAACTTTAGTCAGTAGTTCCCATCTTAATAAGACACATCAATCACTCCACCTTACACATTTCATCCCACAACGTATACACATTCACATCCACACAACTATACACTATCATCTACACAACGTACACATTCATCATCTACACAACGTTATACATCCTCCACCACGTATACACATCATCATCCACCAACGTATACACATCATACACACAACGTATACATTCACCCATCTACACAACTAAACATCATCATCTACACACGTATACACATTCATCATCCACACAACGTATATACATTCATCATCCACACAACGTACACATCACATGCCCGTAACATGAACTCCATCATCCACACAACGTATACACATTCATCATCCACACAACGTATACACATTCATCATCCACACAACGTATACACATTCATCATCCACACAACGTATATACATTCATCATCCACACAACGTATACACATTCATCATGCCCGTAACATGAACATCCATCATCCACACATATAAACATCCATCATCCACACATATAAACATACATCATCCACACAGAATAAACTAACTCACGTATTAAGAACATTCATGTTGATAACATACCATGGGTTTTAATAGATGTAACAATGTTAAAAATGATTAATGGTCTAACTTAAAACATTTGCATACACAAGTAACAAGTTTATGTGGTGTTAATACATTTGCAACATTGTAAAAAGGTTAGGAGGCTTATTAAAACATTTCAACATTGTTAACAGGTTTATTCTTTATAAACTACATTTGCAACAAGAACAAGTTTATGTGTGTTTAATACATTCAACTTGTTAACAAGTTAGGAGGTCTTATT
Organism: Cherax quadricarinatus; assembly: GCF_026875155.1. Classification (NCBI taxonomy): domain Eukaryota; kingdom Metazoa; phylum Arthropoda; class Malacostraca; order Decapoda; family Parastacidae; genus Cherax; species Cherax quadricarinatus. Next base: position 32,690,028 of record NC_069430.1, on the reverse strand, counting down.
AAACATTTCAACATTGTTAACAAGGTTTATGGGGTCTTTACTTAAAACATTTGCAACATTGTTAACAAGGTTTATGGTGGTGTTTAATACATTTGCAACATTGTTAACAAGGTTTATGGTGGTGTTTAATACATTTGCAACAATGTTAACAAGGTTTATGGTGGTCTTTAGTTAAAACATTTGCAACATTGTTAACAAGGTTTATGGTGGTGTTTAATACATTTGCAACAATGTTAACAAGGTTTATGGTGGTCTTTAGTTAAAACATTTGCAACATTGTTAACAAGGTTTATGGTGGTGTTTAATAATTGCAACATTTAACAAGTTTAGTGCTTAAAACATTTACTACAATGTTAACAAATTTATCGTGGTTTTTAATTAACACATTTGCAACAACGTTAACAAGGTTTAAAAGATCTTTAATACACTTGCAACAACGTTCTTGGTCTTTAACAAATTAGCAACAATGCTTAACAAGGTTTCTTGCAACAATGTTCGTGGTCTTCAACATATTAATCATCTACTACGACACTTATGAAAATAAACAGAAGCATTATTGCAAATATATATTTTCAATCTTTTACACAGTATTTTTTTCCTTGCCATTTATCATTATGGAGGGAATGTGTAATTTATTATGGTGCGCAGGTACACCATCTAAGGAGGTAAGTGTAGGTTCTGGGAGGAAGTAGGTGGCACCACCTAAGTGATGGATGGACAGGCAGGTGACTGACGCTTGGCTACAGCAGTCATTCTCAGGTGAAGATTGGAGACCAAAAATGTAAGTCACAGTACCGTGGCTTCTGTAGTACCGTGGCTTCTGTATTACCGTGGCTTCTGCAGTACCGTGGCTTCTGCAGTACCGTGGCTTCTGTAGTACCGTGGTTTCTGTAGTACCGTGGCTTCTGTAGTGCCGTGGCTTCTGTAGTACCGTGGCTTCTGTAGTACCGTGGCTTCTGTAGTACCGTGGCTTCTGTAGTACCGTGGCTTCTGTAGTACCGTGGCTTCTGTAGTACCGTGGCTTCTGTAGTACCGTGGCTTCTGTAGTACCGTGGCTTCTGTAGTACCGTGCTTCTGTAGTACCGTGCTTCTGTAGTACCGTGGCTTCTGTAGTACCGTGGCTTCTGTAGTGCCGTGGCTTCTGTAGTACCGTGGCTTCTGTAGTACCGTGGCTTCTGTAGTACCGTGGCTTCTGAGTGCCGCGCTTCTGTAGTACCGTGGCTTCTGTAATACCTGGTTTCTGTAGTACCGTGGCTTCTGTAGTACCGTGGCTTCTGTAGTACCGTGGCTTCTGTAGTACCGTGGCTTGTAGTGCCGTGCTCGTAGTACCGTGGCTTCTGTAGTACCGTGGCTTCTGTAGTACCGTGGCTTCTGTAGTACCGTGGCTTCTGTAGTACCGTGCTTCTGTAGTGCGTGCTTCTGTACCGTGGCTTCTGTAGTACCGTGGCTTCTGTAGTACCGTGGCTTCTGTAGTGCCGTGGCTTCTGTAGTACCGTGGCTTCTGTAGTGCCGTGGCTTCTGTAGTACCGTGGCTTCTGTAGTGCCGTGGCTTCTGTAGTACCGTGGCTTCTGTAGTGCCGTGGCTTCTGTAGTACCGTGGCTTCTGTAGTGCCGTGGCTTCTGTAGTACCGTGCTTCTGTAGTACCGTGGCTTCTGAGTGCCGTGGCTTCTGTAGTACCGTGGCTTCTGAGTGCCGTGGCTTCTGTAGTACCGTGGCTTCTGTAGTGCCGTGGCTTCTGTAGTACCGTGGCTTCTGTAGTACCGTGGCTTCTGTAGTGCCGTGGCTTCTGTAGTACCGTGGCTTCTGTAGTACCGTGGCTTCTGTAGTACCGTGGCTTCTGTAGTACCGTGGTTCTGTAGTACCGTGGCTTCTGTAGTACCGTGGTTCTGCAGTACCGTGGCTTCTGTAGTACCGTGGTTCTGTAGTACCGTGGCTTCTGTAGTACCGTGGTCTTAGTATCTGGTTTACAGTACCGTGGCTTCTGTAGTACCGTGGTTCTGCAGTACCGTGGCTTGTGTAGTACCGTGGTTCTGCAGTACCGTGGCTTGTGTAGTACCGTGGTTCTGCAGTACCGTGGTTCTGCAGTACCGTGGCTTCTGTAGTACCGTGGCTTCTGTAGTACCGGGGCTTGTGTAGTACCGTGGTTCTGCAGTACCCGGCTGTGAGTACCGTGTTCTGCAGTACCGTGGCTTATGTAGTACCGTGGTTCTGCAGTACCGTGGCTTGTGTAGTACCGTGGCTTGTGTAGTACCGTGGTTCTGCAGTACCGTGGCTTCTGAGTACCGTGGTTCTGCAGTACCGTGGCTTCTGTAGTACGTGTTGTAGTACCGTGGCTTTGCATCGGCTTTGTATACCGTGGCTTCTGCAGTACCGTGGCTTCTGTAGTACCATGGTTTCTGTAGTACCGTGGATTCTGCAGTGCCGTGGCTTCTGTAGTGCCGTGGCTTCTGTAGTATCGTGGCTTCTGCAGTACCGTGGCTTCAGTAGTACAGTGGCTTCTGCAGTACCGTGGCTTCTGTAGTACCGTGGTTCTGCATACGAGGTTCTGCAGTACTGGTTTCTGCAGTACCATGCTTCTGTAGTACCGTGGTTTCTGCAGTACCGTGGCTCCTGCAGTATCGTGGCTTCTGAAGTACCGTGGTTTTGCAGTACCGTGGATTTTGTTGTACCGTGGCTTGCTTAGTACCGTGGTCTGCAGTTCGGTTCGGAGTAACCGTGGCTTCTGCAGTAACCGTGGCTTCGAGTACGTCTGCTCTGTAGTAAACCGTGGCTTCTGTAGTACCGTGGCTTTGCAGTACAGTGGCTTCTGTAGTACCGTGACTTCTGCAGTACCGTTGCTTCTGTAGTACCGTGGCTTCTGCAGTACCGTGGCTTCTGTAGTGCCGTGGCTTCTGTAGTATCGTGGCTTCTGCAGTACCGTGGCTTCAGTAGTACAGTGGCTTCTGCAGTACCGTGGCTTCTGTAGTACCGTGGTTTCTGCAGTACCGTGGCTTCTGCAGTACCATGCTTCTGTAGTACCGTGGTTTCTGCAGTACCGTGGCTCCTGCAGTATCGTGGCTTCTGAAGTACCGTGGCTGCAACAGTACCGTGGCTGCAACAGTACCGTGGCTGCTACAGTACCATGGCTGCTAGAGTACCATGGCTGCTAGAGTACCGTGGCTGCTACAGTACCATAGCTGCTACAGTACCATGGCTGCTACAGTACCATGGCTGCTACAGTACCATGGCTGCTACAGTAACGTGGCTGCTACAGTAACGTGGCTGCTACAGTAACGTGGCTGCTACAGTAACGTGGCTGCTACAGTAACGTGGCTGCTACAGTAACGTGGCTGCTACAGTAACGTGGCTGCTACAGTAACGTGGCTGTTACAGTAACGTGGCTGCTGCAGTACCATGGCTGCTGCTGCAGTACCATGGCTGCTGCAGTACCGTGGCTGCTACAGTACCGTGGCTGCTACAGTACCGTGGCTGCTACAGTACCGTGGCTACTACAACGTGGCTCTCACAGTACCGTGGGGTGCTACAGTAGTGGCGCTACAGCACCATGGCTGCTACAGTACCGTGGTGCTACAGTACCGTGGCTGCTACAGACCGTGGCGGCTACAGAACCGTGGCGGCTACAGCACCATGGCTGCTACAGTACCGTGGCTGCTACAGTACCGTGGCTGCTACAGTACCGTGGCTGCTACAGTGCCATGGCTGCTACAGTGCCATGGCTGCTACAGTGCCATGGCTGCTGCAGTACCGTGGCTGGTACAGCACATGCTCTGCATACCGGGCTGCTGCAGTACCGTGGCTGCTGCAGTACGGGCTACAGTCGTGGCTGCTACAGTACCGTGGCTGCTACAGTACCATGGTCTGCTACAGTACCATGGCTGCTACAGTACCATGGCTGCACAGTACAGCTGCTACAGTACCAGGCTGCTACAGTACCATGGCTGCTACAGTACCATGGCTGCTACAGTACCATGGCTGCTACAGTACCATGGCTGCTACAGTACCGTGGCTGCTACAGTACCGTGGCTGCTACAGAACCGTGGCTGCTACAGAACCGTGGCTGCTATAGAACCGTGGCTGCGACAGTACCGTTGCTTCTGCAGTACCGTGGTTTCTGCATGTTACACTCCAAGTATTGTAACCACTATTTCCTTCTTTTTAGAGCATAACAACTTTGGTCAGAGAGGTTAGGGTAATAATAGTGATCCTCCGGAATGCCTAATTTTAATTAAGTAAATTCATAATACAACAAAAGCCAGAAATAATATACGAATTATCGTATATAAGTTAAGAATGCATGTTCTATATTATCCAAAATATATATAAGGCTTTCATAACATGATTAGGAGGAGATCCTAGATATAACATATATGTATATAGAGATTACTTTAATGTATGAAGTCTTGTTTCCCAATTGGAAGCAGTCAGAATAAAACAGAATATATCCAGGCCGGATTATAAACCTTGGCCAGTTACCAGAGACGAGCAGGAGTGTTCTCGTTGGCTGCTACTTCACTGCTCGTCCCTCAACCTTGAGCATACAGGTCAAGTGGGTCACGTGACGTGACTCACCAACACTCGGTATAGTTGAATATAAAGGGGGGGGGAAAGGGGGGTATAACCATCGAACATCACGGCTAACCATACACCGGCACACCGGGCGGCAGGTATGTTTCTATACCTCCAATTAAACTTATGGCCATGTTACATAAATTATGGCCATGTTACATAAATTATAATAATTGTTATAAGAATTAGCCTTAATAATACAAGGACGTTCATTTCCAATTTAGCTATTAAAGGAAATAACCGCAATGTAATATTAAAGAAAGGTTAACCATAGGGGCATGACACCCCGGCCCACTAGCAAATATCTCTGCGTTTAAGATGCTGATGGTGTGGAAGAAACCAACCAGCTGGTATAGGGATGGAGGTACATCTCTCCAAGCTCAATTATCCACTTGCTAGAACTGGACCAGAAACTACTAGACTGCAAAGAATTTCCGTAGTTAGGCAATATATTAGGAGCGAGAGAGAGCATCGGCTAAAACGTTGCTCGAACCCTTTGTGAAATATGGAGATCCGGTAAGGTTGGATCCTTAAAGCCCAGAGTAATATTCTAACATTTTTTGATTTCATAGAATTTATGAAAGTTAGAGGGTTATGGTCTGAGTAAATATTTATCACACGAGGAGTATAACCGATGTATACGTCAAAGTGTTCCAAGGACAAGACTAAAGCCAGGGCTTCTTTTTCTATGGTTGAATAAGATCTTTGATATTCTTTCAATTTATAGGAAAAATAGTTTGTCAGCAATATAAGTCCTCATCTGAGGCCAAAAAAAATATTTCCTAATCTTTTTCTCTGTCTTACGAGACCCTAAATGACCTCCCAGTGGATTATCATGTGCTAGTTCAAATACCGTATTACGTAAGGACGATGGCACCACTAACAAGTTTCCCTTTGAACTCTAGTCATTATCATTATTTTTCTTCCAAAGAAAACCGTCTTCATCTAAAAGGTAACCTTCCTCTTTATCCTTATTGGTTAAACTTTTATCGTCGTTTAGAGCTATAAGAAATTCTTCTTTATTACATTTTCTAGCTAGGTCCGCAGGGACTGATAAAACTGTCACCTGTGCGTCTACTGAATTGCTTCGCTAAACAGGAAGTTCAAACCTAATTCATCGGACATTTCTAAAGGCTGTTGAATATCCACATTTTTAGAGTTCTTAGCCATGGCTCTGGTGACCACATTAAGGGGAAATAAATCTAGCCCTGCCTCAGAGGTTTCTAATGCATAATTTACATCACAAGGATTATCTAAAACCAGAGGCTCTCTGGGTATCTCCAATTGATCAATTTCGTTCCCGATTAATAGATCCACGCCGGCAATGGGAAAAGGTTTATCTGAAAGTCCCACATTGATCCAGCCTACATATCCAGGCAGTTCCACATAAATCCTTATAATAGGGACCTTTATTATTGTGCCTCCGTAAGCCTCTAATAATACGTCTAGCCGGGGTTCATTACTAGTAGGTAACTTTACCAGGTTTGATCTTCAATAAAGAGAGATAGCTGCCAGTATCTCGAAAGGTCGTGATGTTTACTAACCTCTCTTTACAGAGTCCAAACTTCCCCTGGGAAAAGTAGGGTTCCATAGCTACTCGGACCTTTTCTTCTGAAGCGCTGTCGTGGTAAAGAAGTCTATTAGACGGTCTGCTAGACGAGGCCTGGAAAGGTAAAGATTCATCATCCAGAGTTTCATACTTCCGAGAGGAATTTATTACCCGAGTAGGATATCTCCCTCTTGGTTGGGTTTTATCTTCCCGCTGTTTATGCCAACACTGGAACTGTATGACCTGACTTTTTACAAAAAAGGCACAGTGGTAATTGATCTTTAGGGTAATGCCTGGAGAAAGAGCCGTTTGTCACCTGTTTTTTTTTCTGAAAACACCTTCAAAGGTTCGCCAGCTGGAGCTTTCCTAGTAGTCAATCTTTAACTAAAACCTTGGGAGGTAGATTTCTTTTCCGGGGTCTTAGACATTTCTATGGTTATAGCATGGGAAATTTCAAAGTGATCTGCGTGGGCAGCAGTATCTAACAAGTTAGTGGTAGGAAATGTCAAAAGATAAGTATGAACCCTCTCTGGAAAATATTTAAAAAGGTCTTCATGCAATATCAGCAGGGAAAGTGACTCGACTGAGGCGGCTCCCGCGGCCCTACGCCAACGCTCGAGAGCAGAGATCTTTTCTCTGGCAAAGTCCACCCAAGACTGCTGAGGATATTTCTTCAGAGTTCTAAACATCAAGTAACTAACAGGTAATAAATCTTAAGCTTTCAAAAGACAATCTTTAACCTGAGTATAATCAGAATATTGTTCAAAAGGTAAGTTTGCAGTTATGGTTTGAGCTTTTCCTATTAAAGATGAATGTATTAAAGCAGCCCAATATTTAAGAGGCCATTGCATCACCTTCGCCTGATTTTCGAATGCTTCAAAAAATGAATCTAAATTATCCTCAGTAAATTTAGGCATCAAAGAGGCTGCTTTACTAAGGTCAAATGAAGGGATTGTATACATATTACTCGATTCTCTTTTCTTCCTCAGTAATTCCCGTTCATAAAGCAAAGATTCACGTTCAAAATTCTCCTTTTAATTTTCTCTGGGCTTCTACAAAGGAGGTTTGAAGCGATAAAATACGTTCTAGACGTTCGAAATTCTCCTTAGATTGAATAGTAGTCAAAAGGGCTAAAGAGATTTGAGGTGGAACGTGTTCATCATCCAATAGGACTTCCTCTTGTTCTGTTTCAAAAACATCTGTAAAGGGTTTACCTGGAACCGTTTCTTTAGCCTGATGGAGTTCTGTTCCCCATATAGTCCTTGGAGATGGAATTGGAGTCGTTGTAGCAGTGTAGCGTTTCCGAGTATCGGGAAGGTCATGTCCGTCGTCTCCAGTAGGGGTTGTTAGCGTCGTAGTTTCGGCCTCGGGTGTCTGTAGTAAAGAATTCAAAAAGGAAGGAATATCTGCTTCTCCATTCTCAGTCTCTGGATCCTGCTCATCTGGAAAAAGGACATTCTGTATCATACATCCGACTGCCTGGGCAGTGAAATGCCTGTCGTATTTTATACCCAAGCTTCGTGCTAATTGCCAACAAGATTGAAGCTTCAAATTCTGTTATCTCTCCTTTGTTATATCTTCAAACGTCTCTGCCATTTCTACATTCATTTTAAAGGAAATTCAGTGTTATGCTCCCGGACAGGCCCCCACTTGTTACACTCCAAGTATTGTAACCACTATTTCCTTCTTTTTAGAGCATAACAACTTTGGTCAGAGAGGTTAGGGTAATAATAGTGATCCTCCGGAATGCCTAATTTTAATTAAGAATATTCATAATACAACAAAAGCCAGAAATAATATACGAATTATCGTATATAAGTTAAGAATGCATGTTCTATATTATCCAAAATGTATATAAGGCTTTCATAACATGATTAGGAGGAGATCCTAGATATAACATATATGTATATAGAGATTACTTTAATGTATGAAGTCTTGTTTCCCAATTGGAAGCAGTCAGAATAAAACAGAATATGTCCAGGCCGGATTATAAACCTTGGCCAGTTACCAGAGACAAGCAGGAGTGTTCTCGTTGGCTGCTACTTCACTGCTCGTCCCTCAACCTTGAGCATACAGGTCAAGTGGGTCACGTGACGTGACTCACCAACACTCGGTATAGTTGAACATAAAGGGGGGGGGAAAGGGGGTATAACCATCGAACAGAACATCACGGCTAACCATACACCGGCACACCGGGCGGCAGGCATGTTACTATACCTCCAATTAAACTTATGGCCATGTTACATAAATTATAATAATTGTTAATAATAATTAGCCTTAATAATACAAGGACGTTCATTTCCAATTTAGCTATTAAAGGAAATAACCGCAGTGTAATATTAAAGAAAGGTTAACCATAGGGGCATGACACTGCAGTACCGTGGCTTCTGAACTACCGTGGCTTCTCCAGTACCCTGGCTTCTGAAGTACAGTGGCTTCTGAAGTTCTGTGGCTTCTGCAGTGCCCTGGCTCCTTTAGTACCGTGGCTTCTGTAGTACCGTGGCTTCTGCAGTACCGTGGCTTCTGTAGTACCGTGCCTTCTGTAGTACCGTAGCTTCTGCAGTACCGTGACTTCTGCAGTACCGTGGCTTCTGCAGTACCGTGGCTTCTGAAGTACCGTAACTTCTGCAGTACCGTGGCTTCTGAAGTACCGTGGCTAATACAGTACCATGGCTGCTACAGTACCATGGCTGCTACAGTCCCATGGCTGATACAGTGCCGTGGTTTCTGCAGTACCATAGCTTTTGTAGTACCGTGGCTTCTGCAGTACCGTGGCTTCTGCAGTACCGTGGTTTCTGCAGTACCGTGGCTTCTGTAGTACCGTGGCTTCTGTAGTACTGTGGCTTCTGCAGCACCGTGGCTTCTGCAGTACCGTGGCTTCTGAAGTACCGTGGCTGCTACAGTACCATTGCTGCTACAGTACCATGGCTGCTACAGTTCCATGGCTGCTACAGTACCATGGCTGCTACAGTACCGTGGCTTCTGCAGTACCGTGGATTCTGCAGTACCGAACCTGCTGCAGTACCATGGCTGCTACAGTACCATGGCTGCTACAGTATCATGGCTGCTACAGTACCATGGCTGCTACAGTACCGTGGCTGCTACAGTACCGTGGCTGCTACAATACGTGGCTGCTACAGTACCATGGCTGATACAGTACCATGGCTGCTACAGTACCATGGCTGCTACAGTTGAATGGCTGCTAGAGTACCATGGCTGCTAGAGTACCATGGCTGCTACAGTACCGTGGCTACTACAGTACCGTTGCTGCTACAGTACCGTGGCTGCTACAGTACCATGGCTGCTACAGTTCCATGGCTGCTACAGTAACGTGGCTGCTACAGTACCGTGGCTGCTACAGTACCGTGGCTGTTACAGTACCGTGGCTGCTGCAGAACCGTGGCTCCTACAGTACAATGACTGCTACAGTACCATGGCTGCTACAGTACCGCGGCTGCTAAAGTACCGTGGCTGCTACAGTGCGGTGACTGCTACAGTACAGTGACTGCTACAGTACCGTGGCTGCTACAGTACCGCGGCTGCTAAAGTACCGTGGCTGCTACAGTGCAGTGACTGCTACAGTACAGTGACTGCTACAGTACCGTGGCTGCTACAGTACCGTGGCTGCTACAGTACCGTGGCTGCTACAGTACAGTGACTGCTACAGTACAGTGACTGCTACAGTACCGTGGCTGATACAGTACAGTGGATGCTGCAGTACAGTGACTGCTACAGTACAGTGACTGCTACAGTACCGTGGCTGCTACAGTACCGTGGATGCTACAGTACAGTGACTGCTACAGTACAGTGACTGCTACAGTACCGTGGCTGCTACATTACCGTGGCTGCTACAGTGCAATGACTGCTACAGCACTGTGATTGCTACAGTACAGTGACTGCTACAGTACCGTGGCTGCTACAGTACCGTGGCAGCTACAGTACCGTGGCTGCCACAATACAGTGGTTGCTACAGTACAGTGACCGCTACACTACCATGGCTGCTACAATACCGTGGCTGCTACAATTACAGTTAACCCACGATTTCCACTTCACACGAGCTGAGGATGCTTGGGACACACGAGCTGAGGATGCTTGGGACACACGAGCTGAGGATGCTTGGGACACACGAGCTGAGGATGCTTGGGACACACGAGCTGAGGATGCTTGGGACACACGAGCTGAGGATGCTTGGGACACACGAGCTGAGGATGCTTGGGACACACGAGCTGAGGATGCTTGGGACACACGAGCTGAGGATGCTTGGGACACACGAGCTGAGGATGCTTGGGACACACGAGCTGAGGATGCTTGGGACACACGAGCTGAGGATGCTTGGGACACACGAGCTGAGGATGCTTGGGACACACGAGCTGAGGATGCTTGGGATACATGTGTTTGTGCAATACATACATACTTTGTGTGTGTGTACTCACCTAGTTGAGGTTGCGGGGGTCGAGTCCGAGCTCCTGGCCCCGCCTCTTCACTGGTCGCCAATAGGTCACTCTCCCTGAACCGTGAGCTTTATCATACCTCTGCTTAAAGCTATGTATGGATCCTGCCTCCACTACATCGCTTCCCAAACTATTCCACTTCCTGACTAGTCTGTGACTGAAGAAATACTTCCTAACATCCCTGTAATTCATCTGTGTCTTCAACTTCCAACTGTGTCCCCTTGTTACTGTGTCCAATCTCTGGAACATCCTGTCTGTGTGTCCACCTTGTCAATTCCTCTCAGTATTTTGTAAATCGTTATCATGTCTCCCCTATCTCTCCTGTCCTCCAGTGTCGTTAGGTTGATTTCCCTTAACCTCTCCTCGTAGGACATACCTCATAACTCTGGGACTAGTCTTGTTGCAAACCTTTGCACTTTCTCTAGTTTCTTTACGTGCTTGGCTAGGTGTGGATTCCAAACTGGTTCCGCATACTCCAATATAGGCCTAACGTACACGATGTACAGGGTCCTGAACGATTCCTTATTAAGATGTCGGAATGCTGTTCTGAGGTTTGCTCCGCGCCCATATGCTGCAGCAGTTATTTGGTTGATGTGCGCTTCAGGAGATGTGCCTGGTGTTATACTCACCCCAAGATCTTTTTCGTTGAGTGAGGTTTGTTGTCTCTGGCCCCCTAGACTGTACTCCGTCTGCAGTCTTCTTTGCCCTTCCCCAATCTTCATGACTTTGCACTTGGTGGGGTTGAACTCCAGGAGCCAATTGCTGAACCAGGTCTGCAGCCTGTCCAGATCCCTTTGTAGTTCTGCCTGGTCTTCGATCGAATGAATTCTTCTCATCAACTTCACGTCATCTGCAAACAGGGATACTTCGGAGTTTATTCCTTCCGTCATGTCGTTCACAAATACAAGAAACAACACTGGTCCTAGGACTGACCCCTGTGGGACCCCGCTGGTCACAGGTGCCCACTCTGACACCTCGCCACGTACCATGACTCGCTGCTGTCTTCCTGACAAGTATTCTTTGATCCATTGTAGTGCCTTCCCTGTTATCCCTGCTTGGTCCTCCAGTTTTTGCACTAATCTCTTGAGTGTGTGTGTGTGTGTGTGTGTGTGTGTGTGTGTGTGTGTGTGTGTGTGTGTGTGTGTGTGTGTGTGTGTGTGTGTGTGTGTGTATGTGTGTGTGTGTGTGTGTGTGTGTGTGTGTGTGCATGTGTGTGTGTGTGTGTGTGTGTGTGTGTGTGTATGTGTGTGTGTGTGTGTGTGCATGTGTGTGTGTGTGTGTGCATGTGTGTGTGTGTGTGTGTGCGTGTGTGTGTGTGTGTGTATGTGTGTGTGTGTGCGTGTGTGTGTACCTCCTCCTCTAACAACAAACACACACACACCCTAAAATCAGCATTAATATCACACTGACGTGCATTTTATTTCCACTAATGGAGGAGATAATCATGAGAGTGATGGGGCATCCGGAGAGGTAAATAAGGTTAATCCCGTCTGAGGACACAGCTGGTGTTCCACCACAAGGTAACACAGATCAATCACGACACAGAAGGGTGGAAAACACTTTCTCGGACCGTAAGAAGGCATTCGACACTGAACAACATTTTCTAGTACCGTAATAAGACATTCGACACTCCTCCTCACTTCCTGGACCAAAAGAAGGCGTAGAATACGCAGCACCAGCATGGAACCCACAACTGATCTAGCATATGTCAAGAAAATAAAGAAAACTCAATGGTTCACTGTGAGATAAGAAACACGACGTACCAGGGAGAAAAACTGACAACAAGGATTTAGGAATAATAACGTCTGAGAGATGTCAAGCCAGTGATGACACTCTTTAAGTCACTAGTTCTCCTTAGTACAATATCTTACTGTTCACTAACAATTCCTTTCAAGACAGGAGAAATTGCAAGCAGAGAGAAAATACAGAGACCCTTTACTGCAAATACAAATTCAGTCAAACACCTTAATTACTGGGAACGTCTGAGGTACCTTGAACCGTACTCACTGGAACTCAGGCTACTAAGATTCAGCATAATTTACACCTGGATAATCCTGGAGGGACTGGCCTGTGAAAACAAGAAGCTCGACAAACGGTGTAGAATACCATTATGAAATGCAGGAGTGCCATGAAAGATAGCACTAAACGTAAGGGGTCCAAGACTCTTCGAAAACCCTCCTACATGGGGAGGATTTGCAGACCCTTCTCCCCTTAGCAGTCTTCAAGAAAGAACTAGATAGGTTCCTATAGTCAGATAGCTCCTGGCCAGTCGGGCCGTGGTTAGTACGAACGACTGTGTGCTGCTAACAGTAACAGCCTGACTGACCAGGCTCAGTCTGCCTGGAGGCCTGGTCATGAATCGATCTGCGGGGGAGTTGACCCCCGGAACACCGTCCAGGTAGACACTGGTCTTAAAGGCTGAGGGATCAGGGAAGACTTAAGAAAGTCAGCAGCACAACACTTCAGGGTCCCATTAGGGAGTTTGGAACGCGCCTTGGAGGACTTTTTGAACCTACCAGCCTACCAGCCTACCAGCCTACCAGCCTACCAGCCTACCAGCCCACCAGCCTACCAGCCTACCAGCCTACCAGCCCACCAGCCTACCAGCCTACCAGCCTACCAGCCTACCAGCCTACCAGCCTAATAGCCCACCAGCCTACCAGCCTACCAGCCTACCAGCCTACCAGCCTACCAGCCCACCAGCCCACCAGCCTACCAGCCTACCAGCCCACCAGCCAGCCCAACAGCCTACCAGCATACCAGCCCACCAGCCCACCAGCCTACCAGTCCACCAGCCTACCAGCCCACCAGCCTACCAGCTTACCAGCCAACCAGCCCACTAGCCTACCAGCCCACCAGCCTACCAGCCCACCAGCCTACCAGCCCACCAGCCTACCAGCCTACCAGCCTACCAGCCCACCAGCCCACCAGCCTACCAGCCTACCAGCCTACCAGCCTAATAGCCCACCAGCCTACCAGCCTACCAGCCTACCAGCCTACCAGCCTACCAGCCCACCAGCCCACCAGCCCACCAGCCTACCAGCCTACCAGCCCACCAGCCAGCCCACCAGCCTACCAGCCCACCAGCATACCAGCCCACCAGACCACCAGCCTACCAGTCCACCAGCCTACCAGCCCACCAGCCTACCAGCATACCAGCCAACCAGCCCACTAGCCTACCAGCCCACCAGCCTACCAGCCCACCAGCCTACCAGCCCACCAGCCTACCAGCCTACCAGCCCACCAGCCCACCAGCCTAACAGCCCACCAGCCCACCAGCCCACCAGCCCACCAGCCCACCAGCCTAACAGCCCACCAGACTACCAACTCACTAGCATTCCGTGTAAACTGTCCATCCCCCTAAGAGCTCGCGAGTCTACTAGTCTATCAGCCCAACAGTCTGACTCTCTCTCTCTCTCTCTCTCTCTCTCGCTCTCTCTCTCTCTCTCTCTCTCTCTCTCTCTCGTACTTAAACACCCGTGTAGACACTGGAGCAAGTGACCTCATATTTACTTTCTTCTTACATATAAAAGCGAGGGCAAGAATTGGTGAAGACTCGATCCTTCGTCCTCCCAGAGCAAGACGCGCTCTCTGTACTCACCCAAAATTCTGAAGCGTTAATAGCAGAGTGGACACGAGGCCCCAGATAATGATCCATCGCTCGTCAACTGATGTTAATCAATCAAGGAAGGAATAATTCAGGCTTGAAGTTGATCTAGTTGAATATTATCTAGGGATTAGCGAGTTGCAGGTAATGAACGGGAGATTACCCGGGATGTGTCTGCTGGAGCAGTGGCAGTGTTTTGTGACGGTGCTGGAGCAGTGGTACTGTTCTGTGACGGTGCTGGTGCAGTGGTAGAGTTCTGTAACGGTGCTGGAGCAGTGGTACTGTTCTGTGACGGTGCTGGAGCAGTGGCACTGTTCTGTGATGGTGCTGGAGCAGTGGTAGAGTTCTGTAACGGTGTTGGAGAAGTGGCACTGTTCTGTGACGGTGCTGGAGCAGTGGCACTGTTCTGTGATGGTGCTGGAGCAGTGGTAGAGTTCTGTAACGGTGTTGGAGAAGTGGCACTGTTCTGTGACGGTGCTGGAGCAGTGGCACTGTTCTGTGATGGTGCTGGAGCAGTGGTAGAGTTCTGTGACGTTGCTGGAGCAGTGGCACTGTTCTGTGACGATGCTGGAGCAGTGGTAGAGTTCTGTAACGGTGCTGGAGCAATGGTAGAGTTCTGTAACGGTGTTGGAGCAGTGATAGAGTTCTGTAACGGTGTTGGAGCAGTGGCACTGTTCTGTGACGGTGCTGGAGCAGTGGCAGAGTTCTGTAACGGTGTTGGAGCAGTGGCACTGTTCTGTGACGGTGCTGGAGCAGTGGTAGAGTTCTGTGACGGTGCTGGAGCAGTGGCACTGTTCTGTGACGGTGCTGGAGCAGTGGTAGAGTTCTGTGACGGTGCTGGAGCAGTAGTAGAGTTCTGTAACGGTGTTGGAGCAGTGGCACTGTTCTGTTACGGTGCTGGAGCAGTGGTAGAGTTCTGTGACGGTGCTGGAGCAGTGGTAGAGTTCTGTGACGGTGCTGGAGAAGTGGCACTGTTCTATGACTGTGCTGGAGGAGTGGTAGAGTTCAGTGACGGTGCTGGAGGAGTGGCACTGTTCTGTGACGGTGATGGAGCAGTGGTACTGTTCTGTGACGGTGCTGGAGCAGTGGTACTGTTCTGTGGCGGTGCTGGAGCAGTGACACTGTTCTGCAACTGTGCTGGAAGAGTGGCACTGTTCAGTGACAGTGCTAGAGCAGTGGCACTGTTCTGTGACGGTGCTGGAGAAGTGGCACTGTTCTATGAGTGTGTTGGAGCAGTGGCACTGTTCTGTAACGGTGCTGGAGCAGTGGTAGAGTTCTTTGACGTTGCTGGAGCAGTGACAATATTCTGTGACGGTGCTGGAGCAGTGGCACTGTTCTGTGACGGTGCTAGAGCAGTGGTAGAGTTCTGTGACGGTGCTGGAGCAGTGACACTGTTCTGTGGCGGTTCTGGAGGAGTGCCACTGTTCTGTGACGGTGCTAAAGCAGTGGTAGAGTTCTGTGACGGTGCTGGAGCAGTGGCACTGTTCTGTGACGGTGCTGGAAGAGTGGCACTGTTCTGTGACAGTGCTGGAGCAGTGACACTGTTCTGTAACTGTGCTAGAAGAGTGGCACTGTTCTGTGACTGTGCTGGAGGAGTGGCACTGTTCTGTGACTGTGCTGGAGGAGTGGCACCGTTCTGTGATAGTGCTAGAGCAGTGGTACAGTTCGGTGACGGTGCTGGAGCAGTGGCACAGTTCTGTGACGGAGCTGGAGCAGTGGCACTGTTCTGTGACGGTGCTGGAGCAGTGGTAGAGTTCTGTGACGGTGCTGGGGCAGTGACACTATTCTGTGACGGTGCTGGAGCGGTGGCACTGTTCTGTGACGGTGCTAGAGCAGTGGTAGAGTTCTGTGACGGTGCAGGAGCAGTGACACTGTTCTGTGACAGTGCTGGAGCAGTGACACTGTTCTGTAACTGTGTTGGAAGAGTGGCACTGTTCTGTGACGGTGCTCGACGAGTGGCACTGTTCTGTGACGGTGCTGGAGGAGTGGCACTGTTCTGTGATGGTGCTGGAGCAGTGGTAGGGTTCTGTAACGGCGCTGGAGCAGTGGGAGAGTTCTGTAACGATGTTGGAGCAGTGGTAGAGTTCTGTAACGGTGTTGGAGCAGTGGTAGAGTTCTGTAATGGTGTTGGAGCAGTGGCACTGTTCTGTGACGGTGCTGGAGCAGTGGCACTGTTCTGTGACGGTGCTGGAGCAGTGGTAGAGTTCTGTAACGGTGCTGGAGCAGTGGTAGAGTTCTGTAACGGTGTTGGAGCAGTGGCACTGTTCTGTGATGGTGCTGGAGCAGTGGTAGAATTCTGTAACGGTGTTGGAGCAGTGGCACTGTTCTGTGACGGTGCTGGAGCAGTGGTAGAGTTCAGTGACGGTGCTGGAGCAGTGACACTGTTCTGTGACGGTGCTGGAGCAGTGGTAGAGTTCTGTGACAGTGCTGGAGCAGTGGCATTGTTCTGTGACGGTGCTGGAGAAGTGGCACTGTTCTATGACTGTGCTGGAGGAGTGGTAGAGTTCTGTGACGGTGCTGGAGGAGTGGCACTGTTCTGTAACGGTGCTGGAAGAGTGGCACTGTTCTGTGACTGTGCTGGAGGAGTGGCACTGTTCTGTGACTGTGCTGGAGGAGTGGCACCGTTCTGTGACTGTGCTGGAGCAGTGGCACTGTTCTGTAACGGTGCTGGAAGAGTGGCACTGTTCTGTGACTGTGCTGGAGGAGTGGCACTGTTCTGTGACTGTGCTGGAGGAGTGGCACCGTTCTGTGATGGTGCTAGAGCAGTGGTAGAGTTCTGTGACGGTGCTGGAGCAGTGGCACTGTTCTGTGACGGTGCTGGAGCAGTGGCACTGTTCTGTGACGGTGCTAGAGCAGTGGTAGAGTTCTGTGACGGTGCAGGAGCAGTGACACTGTTCTGTGACGGTGCTGGAGGAGTGGCACTGTTCTGTGACGGTGCTGGAGAAGTGGCACAGTTTTGTGACTCTGCTGGAGCAGTGGCACTTTTCTGTTACTGTGCTGGAGAAGTGGCACTGTTCTATGACTGTGCTGGAGCATTGGCACTGTTCTGTAACGGTGCTGGAAGAGTGGCACTGTTCTGTGACTGTGCTGGAGGAGTGGCACTGTTCTGTGACTGTGCTGGAGGAGTGGCACCGTTCTGTGATGGTGCTAGAGCAGTGGTAGAGTTCTGTGACGGTGCTGGAGCAGAGGCACTGTTCTGTGACGGTGCTGGAGCAGTGGCACTGTTCTGTGACGGTGCTAGAGCAGTGGTAGAGTTCTGTGACGGTGCAGGAGCAGTGACACTGTTCTGTGACGGTGCTGGAGGAGTGGCACTGTTCTGTGACGGTGCTAGAGCAGTGGTAGAGTTCTGTGACGGTGCTGGAGCAGTGGCACTGTTCTGTGACAGTGCTGGAGCAGTGACACTGTTCTGCAACTGTGTTGGAAGAGTGGCACTGTTCTGTGACGGTGCTGGAGGAGTGGCACTGTTCTGTGACGGTGCTGGAGCAGTGGCACTGTTCTGTAACGGTGCTGGAGCAATGGCACTGTTCTATGACTGTGCTGGAGGAGTGGTAGAGTTCTGTGACGGTGCTGGAGCAGTGGTACTGTTCTGTGGCGGTGCTGGAGAAGTGGCACAGTTTTGTGACTCTGCTGGGGGAGAGGCACTGTTCTGTGACAGTGCTGGAGCAGTGACACTGTTCTATGACTGTGCTGGAGCAGTGGCACTGTTCTGTAACGGTGCTGGAAGAGTGGCACTGTTCTGTGACTGTGCTGGAGGAGTGGCACTGTTCTGTGACTGTGCTGGAGGAGTGGCACCGTTCTGTGATGGTGCTAGAGCAGTGGTAGAGTTCTGTGACGGTGCTGGAGCAGTGGCACTGTTCTGTGACGGTGCTGGAGCAGTGGCACTGTTCTGTGACGGTGCTAGAGCAGTGGTAGAGTTCTGTGACGGTGCAGGAGCAGTGACACTGTTCTGTGACGGTGCTGGAGGAGTGGCACTGTTCTGTGACGGTGCTGGAGAAGTGGCACAGTTTTGTGACTCTGCTGAGCAGTGGCACTTTTCTGTTACTGTGCTGGAGAAGTGGCACTGTTCTATGACTGTGCTGGAGCAGTGGCACTGTTCTGTAACGGTGCTGGAAGAGTGGCACTGTTCTGTGACTGTGCTGGAGGAGTGGCACTGTTCTGTGACTGTGCTGGAGGAGTGGCACCGTTCTGTGATGGTGCTAGAGCAGTGGTAGAGTTCTGTGACGGTGCTGGAGCAGAGGCACTGTTCTGTGACGGTGCTGGAGCAGTGGCACTGTTCTGTGACGGTGCTAGAGCAGTGGTAGAGTTCTGTGACGGTGCAGGAGCAGTGACACTGTTCTGTGACGGTGCTGGAGGAGTGGCACTGTTCTGTGACGGTGCTAGAGCAGTGGTAGAGTTCTGTGACGGTGCTGGAGCAGTGGCACTGTTCTGTGACAGTGCTGGAGCAGTGACACTGTTCTGCAACTGTGTTGGAAGAGTGGCACTGTTCTGTGACGGTGCTGGAGGAGTGGCACTGTTCTGTGACGGTGCTGGAGCAGTGGCACTGTTCTGTGACTGTACTGGAGGAGTGGCACTGTTCTGTGACGGTGCTGGAGGAGTGGCACTGTTCTGTGACGGTGCTGGAGGAGTGGCACTGTTCTGTGACGGTGCTGGAGGAGTGGCACTGTTCTGTGACGGTGCTGGAGCAGTGGCACTGCTCTGTGACGGTGCTGGAGCAGTGGTACTGCTCTGTGACTGTGCTGGAGGAGTGACACTGTTCTGTGACGGTGCTGGAAGAGTGGCACTGTTCTGTGACTGTGCTGGAGGAGTGGCACTGTTCTGTGACTGTTCTGGAGGAGAGGCACTGTTCTGTGACGGTGCTGGAGCAGTGACACTGTTCTGTGACTGCGCTGGAAGAGTTGCACTATTCTGTGATGGTGCTGGAGGAGTGGCACTCTTCTGTGATGGTGCTGGAGCAGTGGTACTGTTCTGTGACAGTGCTGGAGGAGTGGCACTGTTCTGTGACAGTGGCACTGTTCTGTGACTGTGCTGGAGGAGTGACACTGTTCTGTGACAATGCTGGAGGAGTGGCAGTGTTCTGTGACAGTGCTGGAGGAGTGGCACTGTTCTGTGACAGTGCTGGAGGAGTGGCAGTGTTCTCTGACTGTGCTAGAGGAGTGACACTGTTCTGTGACAGTGCTGGAGGAGTGGCACTGTTCTCTGACTGTGCTGGAGGAGTGGCACTGTTCTCTGACTGTGCTGGAGGAGTGACACTGTTCTCTGACTGTGGAGGAGTGGCACTGTTCTGTGACTATACTGGAGAAATGACACTGTTATGTGACGGTGCTGAGGCAATGGCAGTGTTGAGTGACGGTGCACATATTAAACAATTCAGTTATCAGAGGATAAACACTAAGCAATAGTAATAATAGTAGTAGTAGTAGTAACAGTAGTAGTAGTGGAAATAGTAGTGATAATAATACTACTACTATAGTAGTAGTAATAGCAATATAAATAGTAGTAGCAGAATCAGTAAAAGTAATAATAGGAGTAGTAGTAGTACTACTAGTAGCAATATTAGTGGTAGGAGTATTAGTAAGATAAAACACAGAATAAGGTAAGTGAGTAAGAGCAGTGGATGTAACTGCTTAGTGAATGATTTAAAAGAAGAAATATTATGAGAGGAGTGACAGCTGTTGTTGTTACCAGTGGTGGCAAGGTGGAGCATAGTGGCAAGGTGGAGCATAGTGGCTAGGTGGAGCATAGTGGCAAGGTGGAGCATAGTGGCAAGGTGGAGCATAGTGGCAAGGTGGAGCATAGTGGTAAGGTGGAGCATAGTGGTAAGGTGGAGCATAGTGGCAAGGTGGAGCATAGTGGTAGGGTGGAGCATAGTGGCAAGGTGGAGCATAGTGGCTAGGTGGAGCATAGTGGCAAGGTGGAGCATAGTGGCAAGGTGGAGCATAGTGGCTAGGTGGAGCATAGTGGCTAGGTGGAGCATAGTGGCTAGGTGGAGCATAGTGGCAAGGTGGAGCATAGTGGCAAGGTGGAGCATAGTGGTAAGGTGGAGCATAGTGGCAAGGTGGAGCATAGTGGCAAAGGGGGAGCATAGTGGCAAGGTGGAGCATAGTGGCAAGGTGGGAGCATAGTGGTAGGGTGGAGCATAGTGGCAAGGTGGAGCATAGTGGCTAGGTGGAGCATAGTGGCAAGGTGGAGCATAGTGGCAAGGTGGAGCATAGTGGTAAGGTGGAGCATAGTGGCAAGGTGGAGCATAGTGGCTAGGTGGAGCATAGTGGCAAGGTGGAGCATAGTGGCTAGGTGGAGCATAGTGGCAAGGTGGAGCATAGTGGTAAGGTGGAGCATAGTGGCAAGGTGGAGCATAGTGGTAGGGGGAGCATAGTGGCAAGGTGGAGCATAGTGGCTAGGTGGAGCATAGTGGCAAGGTGGAGCATAGTGGTAAGGTGGAGCATAGTGGCAAGGTGAGCATAGTGGTAAAGGTGGAGCATAGTGGCTAGGTGGAGCATAGTGGCAAGGTGGAGCATAGTGGTAAGGTGGAGCATAGTGGCAAGGTGGAGCATAGTGGTAAGGTGGAGCATAGTGGCAAGGTGGAGCATAGTGGATAGGTGGAGCATAGTGGCAAGGTGGAGCATAGTGGCAAGGTGGAGCATAGTGGTAAGGTGGAGCATAGTGGCAAGGTGGAGCATAGTGGTAAGGTGGAGCATAGTGGCTAGGTGGAGCATAGTGGCAAGGTGGAGCATAGTGGTAAGGTGGAGCATAGTGGCTAGGTGGAGCATAGTGGCTAGGTGGAGCATAGTAGCTAGGTGGAGCATAGTGGCAAGGTGGAGCATAGTGGTAAGGTGGAGCATAGTAGCAAGGTGGAGCATAATGGTAAGGTGGAGCATAGTGGCAAGGTGGAGCATAGTGGCTAGGTGGAGCATAGTGGCAAGGTGAGCATAGTGGTAAGGTGGAGCATAGTGGCAAGGTGGAGCATAGTGGTTAAGGTGGAGCATAGTGGCTAGGTGGAGCATAGTGGCTAGGTGGAGCATAGTGGCAAGGTGGTAGCATAGTGGCAAGGTGGAGCATAGTGGTAAGGTGGAGCATAGTGTCAAGGTGGAGCATAGTGGCTAGGTGGAGCATAGTGGCAAGGTGGAGCATAGTGGTAAGGTGGAAACATAGTGGCAAGGTGGAGCATAGTGGCAAGGTGGAGCATAGTGGCAAGGTGGAGCATAGTGGCAAGGTGAAGCATAGTGGTAAGGTGGAGCATAGTGGTAAGGTGGAGCATAGTGGCAAGGTGGAGCATAGTGGCAAGGTGGAGCATAGTGGTAAGGTGGAGCATAGTGTCACCTTGTAAAACACAACAGGAAGTGAGTCATATACATATATGTGTGTATATATATATATATATATATATATATATATATATATATATATATATATATATATATATATATATATATATTATATATATATATATATATATATATATATATATATATATGTTGCTGCTGGCTGTGCTCTGCCCCACGTATCCATCACAGCCTGGTTAGTCTGGCACCCGGTGAAGATATCTCTCCAGTTGCCTCTTGAAGACTTTTCTACACTTGTCCCTGGAATGACAGACAACCACATTGTTAGGTCAGATAACAGCAAGGCAGACAGACAAACAGACAGACAGACAGACAGACAGACAGACAGACAGACAGACAGACAGACATACATACATACAGACAGACAGACAGACGATGTGAAGTTAATGAGAAGAATCAACTCGGATGAGGATCAGGCAGGACTACAAAGAGACCTGGACAGGCTACAAGCCTGGTCCAGCAACTGGCTCCTTGAATTTAACCCTGCCAAATGCAAAGTCATGAAGATTGGGGAAGGGCAAAGAAGACCGCAGACACAATATAGTTTAGATGGCCAAAGACTACAAACCTCACTCAAGGAAAAAGATCTGGGGGTGAGTATAACACCGAGCATATCTCCCGAGGCGCACATCAATCAGATAACTGCTGCAGCATACGGGCGCCTGGCAAACCTACGGATAGCGTTCCGATACCTCAGTAAGGATTCGTTCAAGACTCTGTATACCATTTACGTCAGGTCCATACTGGAGTATGCAGCACCAGTTTGGAATCCACACCTAGTCAAGCACGTCAAGAAATTAGAGAAAGTGCAAAGGTTTGCAACAAGACTAGTCCCAGAGCTACGGGGATTGTCCTACGAAGAAAGGTTGAGGGAAATCGGCCTGACGACACTGGAGGCCAGGAGGGTCAGGGGAGACATGATAACGACATATAAAATACTGCGCGGAATAGACGAGGTGGACAAAGACGGGATGTTCCAGAGAAGGGACACAGACACAAGAGGTCACAATTGGAAGTTGAAGACTCAGATGAATCAAAGGGATGTTAGGAAGTATTTCTTCAGTCATAGAGTAGTCAAGCCGTGGAATAGCCTAGAAAGTGAAGTAGTGGAGGCGGGAACCATACATAGTTTTAAGGCGAGGTATGATAAAGCTCATGGAGCAGGGAGAGAGAGGACCTAGTAGCAATCAGTGAAGAGGCGGGGCCAGGAGCTGTGAATCGACCCCTGCAACCACAAATAGGTGAGTACAAATAGGTGAGTACAGACAGACAGACAGACAGACAGACAAACATACATACATACATACATACATACATACATACATACATACATACATACATACAGACAGACAGACAGACAGACAGACAGACAGACAGACAGACAAACATACATACATGCATACATACATACATACATACATACATACATACATACAGACAGACAGACAGACAGACAGACAGACAGACAGACAGACAGACAGATAGGCAGACAGACAGACAGACAGACAAACATACATACATACATACATACATAAATGCAGACAGACAGACAGACAGACAGACAGACAGACAGACAGACAGGCAGACAGACAGATAGACAGACAGACAAACATACGTACATACATACATACATACAACATACAGACAGACATACATACATACATACATACATACATACATACATACATACATACATACATACATACATACATACATACATACAGACAGACAAACAGACAGACAGGCAGACAGACGGACAGACAGACAGACAACAAACATACATACATACATACATACAACAGACAGACAGACAGACAGACAGACAGACAGACAGACAGACAGACAGACAGACAGGCAGACAAACATACATACATACATACATACATACATACATACATACATACATACATACATACATGCATACAGACAGACAAACAGACAGACAGACAGACAGACAAACATACATACATACATACATACAGACAGACAGACAGACAGACAGACAAACAAACATACATACATACATACATACATACATACATACATACATACACAGACAGACAGACAGACAGACAGACAACATACATACATACATACATACATACAGACAGACAGACAGACAGACAGACAGACAAACATACATACATACATACATACAGACAGACAGACAAGACAGACAAACATACATACATACATACAGACAGACAGACAGACATACATACATACATACAGACAGAATACATACATACATACATACATACAGACAGACAGACAGACAGACAGACAGACAGACAAACATACATACATACATACATACATACATACATACATACCATACAGACAGACAGACAGACAGACAGACAAACATACATACATACATACAGACAGCGACAGACAGAACATATCATACAGACAGACAGACAGACAGACAGACAACAACAACATACATACATACATACAGACAGACAGACAGGCAGACAGACAGACAGACAAACATACATACATACATACAGACAGACAGACATACATACATACATAGACAGACAGACAGACAGACAGACAAATTATACAGACAGTACAGCAGCAGCAGACAGACAACATAAGAAAAACTAACAGACAGCCACAGAGACAGACAGACAGACAGACAGACAGACATACAGACAGACAGACAGACAGACAGACATACAGACAGACAAGCACTACTCATCTTCCACATTATGCTTCTATCATAAACGTTTCTATTTATACATTTAATTCCATTTAATTAAGGCGAGAAAGACTGTCTTACCTCCTCCAGACGATACTGATGAACGTCGCTGGAAAAGGTTAAATACCTATTAAAAACACCACAGATAAATATTCCACAGAGAGAGAGAGAAAAAAAAACAGAGTCAAATTAAATCTACCGATATTACAGGACCAAATTACAGGGCTTCGTGGTAAACCCAGCCGGAGGATCTTCATTATATTGATCAGTTATTCAGTAGTCGTTGCATGCAACTGTGCAATACACAAAATGCGAATGAGTATTAATTAATAGATAGAATTTCAGGTCTCGCGTTGCCCGTGATGGATAGATCGTTTAGTGTCCTTGTGTTGCGGCGTAATACTAGTGATAGCGACAGCGGCAACACCTTCATGTAATATTACAAGGACTTCTTAGATGTTATTTTTGGAGGTTAATTGTGATGTCTGTTGTTTATGTCTGGGGTGAACTTTTCTGCTGTAGCAAATATACGCTTGAGTAATGGAACCTAATTCTTCCTCTATCATTTTTATTCTTTTTCTTTTCTAGATTGTCCGATATTGCGTCTTCACTAATCTTGCTTTTGAGAACGTAAGAATGGAGGACTGCAGCAGGCCTACTGGCCTATGCTTGGCAGATTCTTCTCAAATTCAGCCTCTGTCAATTAAATGTTTGTCCCTACCCTGCAATTTCCTCACGGAAGTGGGCAAGGTAGAGAAGACTAAAGAACGATAGAGTGGGAAAGATGGAGAGAAGTAATGGAGGGAGGAGGCAGAAGCAGAGAGGAGAGGGCAAGGTGATGACGGATGGAGCAGGGCGGAAGTACAGGGAAGGAATGGTGGGAACAGAGAGGAAAGGAGGCAAGGGGCAGTACTGGAAGGGGTCGTTTTAGAGGGGAGGCTATAGGGAGGGAGGGGGCTTGGATATGTAGGCAGAAGGACGGGAAGGCTTCAAGCAGGATGATAAGGGAATGGGGACAGGGCAGAGAGCCCGGTGTTAGGGGCTGAGGGGCTTGTTAGAGTGTAGGGGGATGGTTGGTTGGGGTATGAAAAGAGGGGGAAGGGACACAGTAATAGGGAAAGGGAGGTGGGGGCAGGGTTGGGGTATCTCTAAAGGGGACCCCCAGAAGGTCTGCTGCAATGGTCTCTTTGAGGTCCAGGACTGACGGGAACCTCATTACCACAACAATGTAACCAGACGCTTGCCAGTTTCTCGAAGCTACTTAATATTATTTTTGAAAACAGGAGATTCAAGCATAAAATTGAACTACCGTCGAGTGTTTGGTTTCAAAACTGTTGCGTCTGAAGCAGCGAGTGAAGCAACGAAGCAAGAGCAAGTGACAAAAACGTCAAATTGAAAGTGCCTAGCGAACGAGAGATGGCAACTTCCAGGTTCAATCGTTTATGAATACGTGCTTGATTCGTTTATGATTCTCATTGACACTAAGCTAATCTGAGCATCGTTTGATCCTAAGTCGGCGGATTAGAGGCGATATGACGCAAGGGAATAATAGCTGGGCGGGGGTGAAACCATCCCCAGAACGCTTCAGAGCTGACCCCATTTATATACCTCCAGAATCTTGCTCAGAGTTACCTGAAGAACACACAGAGGTATATGCAATTCAGCTCACGCACAACACATCTGGCGACACCGGCGACGTATATAAGAAAAACAAACAATACCGAAAGAGAAATTGGCACAGAGTCCAGCTGATCAATGGTGGAGCAACCAGGCAGATACCTCACCGCGAGAGGAAAAGGGTGCTAAACCTCTTCACTAACCAGGTCGAAAATCCCACGGTAGAACCCATAACCCTGGGACTTAGAGACGTGTATGGCTTAGGTCCGCCCTGCCACGCCCTCTGGCTTTGGCAAGCTGGCTCTAGTTAGGAACTTAAGCACCTCAATATAGCTGTAATTGTGGGGCCAGCCACGACCCTTCCACAGAATGATATCCAATTACCTGGTATAATGGAGCGGGAGAGGGAGGGGGACGGATGATGGAGGGGGATGGATGATGGAGGAGGAAGAGGAAAGGGGGAAAGGGAAAGTGTAACAAGTGAGTAATAAGTTAGGAAGGAAGTAGAAGAATGAGAAATTACGTATGTGGAGAATAAATGAGAGAAGAAAAGAGATGAGATGAGAGAGTAAGAGAGAAGAGATAGAGAGATGAGAAGAGAGAGATTAGAATCTCTGCGACAGAGATCTCAATCCAATAGATCTGGAGCTGTCCTCCCCTTCCACGAACAGGACCTAATTATTTTAATTTCCAGAAATTAATAATAATAAATAATAAATAATATAATAATAATAATAATAATTGATAAATATAGATAATAATAATAATAATAATGATAATAATAATAAATATATAATTAATAAGTTAATAATAATCCGTAGTAATTCGCTCGCAAAAATTAATAATGATTTTTTCTTACGAAAGTAAATAAACATGGACCAGCATGCTAACAGATGGTCCAGCATGCTAACAGGTGGTCCAGCATACTAACAGGTGGTTCAGCATGCTAACAGATGGTCCA
Organism: Cherax quadricarinatus; assembly: GCF_026875155.1. Classification (NCBI taxonomy): domain Eukaryota; kingdom Metazoa; phylum Arthropoda; class Malacostraca; order Decapoda; family Parastacidae; genus Cherax; species Cherax quadricarinatus. The sequence continues at coordinate 32,663,229 of NC_069430.1, read as the reverse complement.
GCATGCTAACAGATGGTCCAGCATGCTAACAGGTGGTCCAGCATACTAACAGGTGGTTCAGCATGCTAACAGATGGTCCAGCATGCTAACAGGTGGTTCAGCATACTAACAGGTGGTCCAGCATGCTAATAGACGGTTCAGCACGCTAACATATGGTCCAGCATGCTAACAGGTGGTCCAGCATGCTAACAGATGGTCCAGCATGCTAATAGATGGTCCAGCATACTAACAGGTGGTACAGCATGCTAACAGATGGTCCAGCATGCTAACAGGTGGTTCAACATACTAACAGGTGGTCCAGCATGCTAATAGGCGGTTCAGCACGCTAACAGATGGTCCAGCATGCTAACAGGTGGTCCAGCATGCTAACAGATGGTCCCGCATGCTAACAGATGGTCCAGCATGCTAACAGGTAGTCCAGCATGCTAACAGATGGTCCAGCATGCTAATAGGTGGTCCAGCATGCTAACAGATGGTCCAGCATGCTAACAGATGGTCCCGCATGCTAACAGATGGCCCAGCATGCTAACAGGTAGTCCAGCATGCTAACAGATGGTCCAGCATGCTAACAGGTAGTCCAGCATGCTAACAGATGGTCCAGCATGCTAATAGGTGGTCCAGCATGCTAACAGATGGTCCAGCATGCTAACAGATGGTCCAGCATGCTAACAGATGGTCCAGCATATTATAGAGTCCGCCACTAAAATTTAGTAACTCATTCAATTCTTCTCACATTTCACGTCCTCAGAATCTCCAGACGTCCATAATAAAAAATGTTAGATAACGTGAAATGTTAGATATCATCAAGTGTTAGATAACATCAAATGTTAGATAACAATAAAATGTTAGATTACAAGAAATGTTAGATAACATCATATGTTAGATAACAATGCTGCAGTTTGCAGCATTGATATCTAATATATGATGTTAGATGGAAAGCGCTCTCGAGGAGGCCAAAAGAAGGGCTACAAGGACACCCTTAAGACTGGTCTGAAAGCTTTCAACATCAACCACACCATGTGGGAGCTGATAGCTCAGGACAGGAATGACTGGCGACCAGTTGTCCAGAAAGGGGCAACATCCTGCGAGGCAAGCAGAATCTCACTAGCTGAGCAGCGCAGGCAGGCGAGGAAGACCAGAGCCTTCAGACCCCTCGATGCCGCCACCCTTCCCTGTCCACACTGCCAGAGAACGTTTCGTGCGCGGAGTGGCCTGACAAGTCATCTGCGTACCCACCAACTTCGACCCCAGGATGACTAGATGGTCCTCGTCGAATCGACGGACAAACAACACACAGGTAACTAGAAATGTTAGATAACATCAAAAGCTAGATAACAATAACGGTTAGATTTTTACCAGGGGAACTCTGGCGTACGAGAGCGTTTGGGAACTGTCTTGCGTTACATAGTATGGGAACTTTCCTGTGTCATATAGCATGGAACTTTCTTGCGTCACATAGTTTTGGGAACTTCATCTTCATCACAAAGTTTGAGAACTTTCTTGCTTCGCATAGTTTCGGAACTTTCTTGGATCACAAAGTATGGGAACTTTTCTCCATCACATAGTTGGGGAACTTTCCTGCGTCACATAGTATGGGAACTTTCCTGTGTCATATAGTATGGGAACTTTCTTGTGTCACATAGTTTGGGAACTTTCCTGTGTCACATAGTTTGGGAACTTTCCTGTGTCGCATAGCATGGAAACTTTCCTGTGTCACATAGTTTGGGAACTTTCCTGCGTCACATAGTTTGGGAACTTTCCTGTGTCACATAGTATGGGAACTTTCCTGTGTCATATAGTATGGGAACTTTCCTGTGTCATATAGTATGGGAACTTTCCTGTGTCACATAGTATGGGAACTTTCCAGTGTCACATAGTTTGGAAACTTTTCTGTGCCACATAGTATGGGAACTTTCCTGTGTCACATAGTTTGGGAACTTCTTGTGTCAAATAGTATGGGAACTTTCCTGTGTCATATAGTATGGGAACTTTCCTGTGTCACATACTTTGGGAACTTTCCTGTGTCACATAATATGGGAACTTTTCTGTGTCGCATAGTTTGGGAACTTTCCTGTGTCACATAGTTTGGGAACTTTCCTGTGTCATATAGTATGGGAAACTTTCCTGTGTCACATAGTATGGAAACTTTCCTGTGTCACATAGTATGGGAGCTTTCCGTGTCACATAGTATGGGAAACTTTCCTGTGTCACATAGTATGGGAACTTTCCTGTGTCACATAGTATGGAAACTTTCCTGCCTCACATATTATGGGAAGCTTTCCTGCGTCACATAGTATGGGAAACTTTCCTGTGTCACATAGTATGGGAACTTTCCTGTGTCACATAGTACAGGAACTTTCCTGTGTCACATAGTATGGGAACTTTCCTGTGTCATATAGTATGCGAACTTTCTTTTGTTACATAGTATGGGAACTTTCCTGTGTCACATAGTATGGGAAACTTTCCTGTGTCACATAGTATGGGAAACTTTCCTGTGTCACATAGTATGGGAAACTTTCCTGTGTCCAATAGTATGGGAAACTTTCCTGTGTCACATAGTATGGGAAACTTTCCTGTGTCACATAGTATGGGAAACTTTCCTGTGTCACATAGTATGGGAAACTTTCCTGTGTCACATAGTATGGGAAACTTTCCTGTGTCACATAGTATGGGAAACTTTCCTGTGTCCACATAGTATGGGAAAACTTTCCTGTGTCACATAGTATGGGAAACTTTCCTGTGTCACATAGTATGGGAAACTTTCCTGTGTCACATAGTATGGGAAACTTTCCTGTGTCACATAGTATGGGAAACTTTCCTGTGTCACATAGTATGGGAAACTTTCCTGTGTCATAGTAGGAATCCTGTGTCACATAGTATGGGAAACTTTCCTGTGTCACATAGTATGGGAAACTTTCCTGTGTCACATAGTATGGGAAACTTTCCTGTGTCACATAGTATGGGAAACTTTCCTGTGCACATAGTATGGGAAACTTTCCTGTGTCACATAGTATGGGAAACTTTCCTGTGTCACATAGTATGGGAAACTTTCCTCGTTCCATTAGTATGGGAAACTTTCCTGTGTCACATAGTATGGGAAACTTTCCTGTGTCACATAGTATGGGAAAACTTTCCTGTGTCACATAGCTATGGGAAACTTTCCTGTGTCACATAGTATGGGAAACTTTCCTGTGTCACATAGTATGGGAAACTTTCCTGTGTCACATAGTATGGGAAACTTTCCTGTGTCACATAGTATGGGAAACTTTCCTGTGTCACATAATATGGGAAACTTTCCTGTGTCACATAGTATGGGAAACTTTCCTGTGTCACATAATATGGGAAACTTTCCTGTGTCACATAGTATGGAAACTTTCCTGTGTCACATAATATGGGAAACTTTCCTCTGTCACATAGTATGGGAAACTTTCCTGTGTCACATAATATGGGAAACTTTTCTCTGTCACATAGTATGGGAAACTTTCCTGTGTCACATAATATGGGAAACTTTCCTCTGTCACATAGTATGGGAAACTTTCCTGTGTCACATATATGGGAAACTTTCCTGTGTCACATAGTATGGGAAACTTTCCTGTGTCACATAGTATGGGAAACTTTCCTGTGTCACATAGTATGGGAAACTTTCCTGTGTCACATAGTATGGGAAACTTTCCTGTGTCACATAGTATGGGAAACTTTCCTGTGTCACATAGTATGGGAAACTTTCCTGTGTCACATAGTATGGGAAACTTTCCTGTGTCACATAGTATGGGAAACTTTCCTGTGTCACATAGTATGGGAACTTTCCTGTGTCACATAGTATGGGAAACTTTCCTGTGTCACATAGTATGGGAAACTTTCCTGTGTCACATAGTATGGGAAACTTTCCTGTGTCACATAGTATGGGAAACTTTCCTGTGTCACATAGTATGGAAAACTTTCCTGTGTCATAGTATGGGAAACTTTCCTGTGTCACATTATGAACTTCCTGTGTCACATAGTATGGGAAACTTTCCTGTGTCACATAGTATGGGAACTTTCCTGTGTCACATAGTATTGGAAACTTTCCTGTGTCACATAATATGGGAAACTTTCCTGTGTCACATAGTATGGGAAACTTTCCTGTGTCACATAGTATGGGAAACTTTCCTGTGTCACATAGTATGGGAACTTTCCTGTGTCACATAGTATGGGAAACTTTCCTGTGTCACATAGTATGGGAAACTTTCCTGTGTCACATAGTATGGGAACTTTCCTGTGTCACATAGTATGGGAAAACTTTCCTGTGTCACATAGTATGGGAAACTTTCCTGTGTCACATAGTATGGGAAACTTTCCTGTGTCACATAGTATGGGAAACTTTCCTGTGTCACATAGTATGGGAAACTTTCCTGTGTCACATAGTATGGGAAACTTTCCTGTGTCACATAGTATGGGAAACTTTCCTGTGTCACATAGTATGGAAACTTTCCTGTGTCACATAGTATGGGAAACTTTCCTGTGTCACATAAGTATGGGAAACTTTCCTGTGTCACATAGTATGGGAAACTTTCCTGTGTCACATAGTATGGGAAACTTTCCTGTGTCACATAGTATGGGAAACTTTCCTGTGTCACATAGTATGGGAAACTTTCCTGTGTCACATAGTATGGGAAACTTTCCTGTGTCACATAGTATGGGAAACTTTCCTGTGTCACATAGTATGGGAACTTTCCTGTGTCACATAGTATGGGAAACTTTCCTGTGTCACATAGTATGGGAAACTTTCCTGTGTCACATAGTATGGGAAACTTTCCTGTGTCACATGTATGGGAAACTTTCCTGTGTCACATAGTATGGGAAACTTTCCTGTGTCACATAGTATGGGAAACTTTCCTGTGTCACATAGTATGGGAAACTTTCCTGTGTCACATAGTATGGGAAACTTTCCTGTGTCACATAGTATGGGAACTTTCCTGTGTCACATAGTATGGGAAACTTTCCTGTGTCACATAGTATGGGAAACTTTCCTGTGTCACATAGTATGGGAAACTTTCCTGTGTCACATAGTATGGGAAACTTTCCTGTGTCACATAGTATGATAACTTTTTACAGTGTAGAGTAAATTTAAAGAATGTACACCAGATTTGAAATCTTTTGGTTATGTAGAGCAACAAGAATGAAAGGACGTCGTGAATAGTTATAAAATATTTTACATTATATATTAATAGATTATAATATTATAGTCAATTAAATTATTTTGGTTATTTATAACAAGATATTAAAGGAGCGTCTGATATAGTTATTAAATTATTATTATTATTATTATTATTATTATTATTATATTATTATTATTATTATTATTATTATTATTTTGTATATATTTTTTAACACATCGGCCGTTTCCCACCAAGGCAGGGTGCCCGAAAAAGAAAAACTTTCATCATCATTCACTCCATCACTGTCTTGTCAGAAGGGTGCTTTACACTACAGTTACAAAACTGCAACATTAACACCCCTCCTTCAGTGTGCAGGTACTGTACTTCCCATCTCCAGGACTCAAGTCCGGTCTGCCGGTTTCCTTGAATCCCTTCATAAATGTTACCTTGCATACTCTCCTACAGCACGTCAAGTCCTAAAAGCCATTTGTCTCCATTCGCTCTTATCTAACACGCTCACGCATGCCTGCTGGAAGTCAAAGACCCTCGCACACAAAACCTGCTTTACCCCCTCCCTCCAACCTTTCCTAGGCTGTCCTCTACTCCGCCTGCCCTCCACTACAGATTTATATACTCTCGAAGTCATTCTAATTTGTTCCACGCTCTCTACATGTCCGAGCCACCTCAACAACCCCTCCTCAGCCCTCTGGATAATAGTTTTGGTAATCCCACACCGTCTCCTAATTTCCAAACTACGACTTCTCTGCATTATATTCACACCACACATTGCCCTCAGACATGACATCACCACCCATGCTTCACAACCATATAAGAGCTTTGGCATAACTATACTGCCATGCATTCCCCTCTTTGCTTCCATGGACAAAGTTCTTTGTCTCCACAGACTCACCAATGCACCACTCACCTTGTTTCCCTCATCAATTGTATGATTCACCTCATCTTTCATAGACCCATCTGCTGACACGTTCACTCCTAAATATCTGAAAACATTCACCTCCTCCATACCCTCTCCCACATTATTATTATTATTATTGTTATTAATAGTAGTAGCATTATATTCATAGATAAAGGCTAATCTTCGATATGTTTTACAGTGACTGGGGGAATCATGATTAGAATGGCTCCAAATTCCTCGGATCAAGAGCCCTTCATTACCATCAAGGCAACCCTGTTGTAGAACATACATTATAACGATGCGATGACTGAGCTTAATTAAGTCACTGATCTAATCAGTGAAAGGCCACAGTCCCAGTCACTGCCCAAGAAGCAGTAACTTATAATATTTATATATATATATATATATATATTATATAATATATATCATAATAATAAAATATATAGAATATATATATACATATAATAATATAATATCCAATAGTATTCACATATCAACATGATATCGATAATAATCAAAACACTGTGAAAGAATATGAAATTCATAGCTATGTGACTTTACATATATCAGGAATATCATATTCTTATATATATAAATCACGAAAGCTTGAATTTACTATTATATATATATATAAATATATATATATATATATATATATATATATATATATATATATATATATATATATATATATATATATATAGTGGGGTTGGATATCTTATGACATCCAACTTTCTCTTCCTCCTCCCCTTTTCTCTTTCCTTTGTCTCCTCTGGATGCTTTCTCGTGCCTTTGCTCTGGGATGATGGAGATATCTTCATAAAATGTCCCTCTCTCGTGTGTGTGGGATAGTCCATCCTGAGAGAGAGTAATTCCCAAGCGACTAGTAACTCCAGCTCTGTTGGAAGTAAACCTTTTGAAGCTGCCACACATGTAGCTGATGGATCCTTGCTGGAAAGCTTGACGATATCCATATCGAACTTCTGAAGTCTCCCAGCTCAGGATGATACCGCTGAAGTCTCCCAGCTCAGGCTGACACTTCTGAAGTCTCCCAGCTTAAACTGTCACAGTTCAACATCATGTATGAACCCCTTCTTACGTGACGGAATAAGATAAGGAAAACATGACTAACTTTTGTTCCCGCTGTGTAACTCATACAGAATAGTGTAGCAGCACACTGCGGATGTATCCAACCGAGAAAATAAGGGAGACTCCCCGTAGCCCTTAACGAGACGTTAACAAACAGCACCCATATTTCTCCTCGAGGTTTCCTTGAGATAAACTCAAAGAAGCGGTGATAAGGGCAGAGAAGTCTCTTAATAAATGATTTGGAGGTGATCCATCATGTCTCTCTGAAGAATGGCTGGCCAGACATCTCTTACTCCTCACTTCAGTGAATGGCTGGCCAGACATTTCTTACTCCCCGCTTCAGTGAATGGCTGGCCAGGCATCTCTTACTCCCCGCTTCAGTGAGCTCTGATACCTGTCACCGGTAACTTTAGGTCCAACACGGATGATCACATTAGGCGGTGTTCAAGTGTATGACGTTTCGACCGCGTGGAACCAGGTAAGTTCGAAGTGGTCAGAATGGTTCCGACAACGTCGTCTGAAGTTGTCCGCATGTTGACAGGTATTTATAATTTTCCAACACGTATTGTTAAATTGGTATTGTTTTCAGCAGTATTTCAGCACTGTTATTACTACATGTTGAAGAATTAGACACATGTGCAACATCTGGGTATCTTTATTAGTAGACGTTTCGCCAAACATTGGCTTTATCAGTACAATACAAGGACATAACGTGTTGAATTACATACAGAAGATGAGGTAATCAGTCCCTCAGCCTTGGAACTGGTGAAGACCACCGTAACGCAGGAAGGTGTTACTCTCCACAGAACTGAAGAAATGACAAACGGTACAGTACAGACTTAAAGTGGGACAACATTTCGCCGTCTCGGAGCTGGCTGCCGTCATAAAGCTCCTCACTGAGAGGCATAAACCTCTATGCAGAGAGAGAAACATTGCTCAGTTCAACGTGTGCCTTTTCGCTAACCAGTACCTATCTTACGCCTAATTTCCAAGAGGCCACGCTCCAACCCAGGACTTATAAAGCGTTATGTACTGTTGCACAAGGTATATACACTGAGCAGAATGCACCTCTCAGGGCACAGTTTACGGAGAATGACCTCTAGTCCCCTATCCTAGAGGTTCAAGTTTGTGATCTATTTAAGAACATAAGAACATAAAGAAGGAATACTGCACCAGGCCTACTGACCTATGCGAGGCAGGTCCAATTCTCCCACCGGCTTAAGCCAATGCCTTGACCTAGTGAGGTCAGACACGTCACTTAAGGGAGGAGCACGGCATCTGACCTAGTAGCACATGCTAGTCAGGTCCAACTCACACCCACCCACACCCACTCATGTATTTATAAAACCTATTTTTAAAGCTACACAGCGTCTTAGCTTTATTGTAGAGAGAGTGTGCCAAGATCTTAATTACTTTGATCAATATAATTTTAAGTACAAATTTGTTATCTGGGCGAAAAAAAAGAAGTATTTCGTTTAAGCTGCACCATCCCTGGAATAATAACAATAATAATAATAATAATAATAATAATAAAAATAATAATAATAAAAAATAATAATAATAATATATAAAATAATAATAATAATAATAAAAAAATAAAAATATTATTATTATTATTATTATTATTTTTAAATATTATTATTATTATTATTATTATTATTACTCATGAAAAACTAAACCAGTATGGCCCACTTTTCTTCATCCTGTTAACTTTCCTAATATGAAAAAATGCGATTATTCTTGATTAAATCAATTAATCTGAAGATAATTATAATATACGTTAGTTGAGAAATTGCCTGCTTATAATTGAACACAACGAGGTTCCATAATTATCCCGACTTTGAGGAGCTGTGAGTCGTTAAACCTCGTTAACTTTTACCATGTATTGCAAAGAGGAAGTGTGTTGATACCGTCGTTGAACGGACGGATATTAAAAGTGCAAGGGTTTACAGTCCGTGTGTGCGTTGAGTGCCAGGCGAATTTGTTGAGTGTTAGGTGAATTTGTTGAGTGTGAGGTGAATCTGTTGAGTGTCTGGAGTCTGGAGTGAGGTGAATTTGTTGAGTGTGAGGTGAATTTGTTGAGTGTGAGGTGAATCTGTTGAGTGTCTGGAGTCTGGAGTGAGGTAAATTTGTTGAGAGTGAGGTGAATTTGTTGAGTGTGAGGGGAATTTGTTGAGTGTGAGGTAAATTTGTTGAGAGTGAGGTGAATTTGTTGAGCGTGAGGTGAATTTGTTGAGTGTGAGGTGAATTTGTTGAGAGAGAGGTGAATTTGTAGAGTGTGAGGTGAATTTGTTGAGAGTGAGGTGAATTTGTTGAGTGTGAGATGAATTTGTTGAGTGTGACGTGAATTTGTTGAGTGATGAATTTGTTGAGTGTGAGGTGAATTTGTTGAGAGAGAGGTGAATCTGAGTATGAGGTGAATTTGTTGAGTGTGAGGTGAATTTGTTGAGTGTGAGATGAATTTCTTGAGTGTGAGGTGCATTTGTTGAGGATGAGATGACTCAGGTTGGTGATCTGGATGTGTGATAGCCATAACCGCAGTCGCTGACAATATTCTCTCTCTCTCTCTCTCTCTCTCTTTCTCTCTCCTTCTCTCTCCTCTCCCTCTCTTCTCCTCTCTCTTCCCCTCTCTCCTCTCTTTCTCCCCTCTCTCTCTCTCTCTCACTCCTCTTCTCTCTCCTCTCTCTCTCTCTCTCTCTCTCTCATCTCTCCTCTCTTTTTCCTTTCGGGAAAAACAGGGGCCCTACCAGTAGATCTCACTCAAATCCAGCCAGGTTCATCTTTCCTGTATCATGTTATTGTTACAGTATGGTATGGTGTTACCCCCCCCCCCTGGTTGTTTACAATGGCGGCAGCGGCCGGAGGGAATGGAGGGTAGTAGGAAGGAGAGAATCTTCTGCTTTTCTGTCGTGGTCTCGAACACGATTAGTCCTTAATCTAGCTAGAAGTAAAGCTGTCCCTCTCAACAGATAGCCTCGGTGTGGATAGATAGCCTGGGTGTGGATAGATAGCCTGGGTGTGGATAGATAGCCTGGGTGTGGATAGATAGCCTGGGGGTGGATAGATAGCCTGGGTGTGGGATAGATAGCCGGGTGTGGAAAAGATAGCCGGGTGTGGATAGATAGCCTGGGTGTGGATAGATAGCCCGGGTGTGGATAGATAGCCTGGGTGTGGATAGATAGCCTGGGTGTGGATAGATAGCCTGGGTGTGGATAGATATCCTGGGTGTGGATAGATAGCCGCGGCGTGGATAGATAGCCTGGGTGTAGACTTGTAAATTCTATGTTATCTAGGTTTCCTCTGTGCTGTCTTCTTCCTTTTTTCTTCCTTCTTTCTTCCTTCTTTCTTCCTTCTTTCTTCTTTCTTCCGTCTATCGCCAGTATTCCATTTTTTCCTGTTCCCCGGTAAAATATCTTCCCTGATATTTTACTCCCATCATCTGTACCTCTTTCTCCTCCTTTTTCCTCTGCCTCCTCCTTCTCCTATTTTCTTCCTCCTTTAACTTCTTCTCTTCCTCCGATTGCTTTCCTTCTCTTCCTGTTTTTCCTTTTCATTCCTTCATTTCCTTCCTTAATTTCTCTATCTTTCCTTTCTTTCCCTCATTTTTTCCCTACATTCCCATACTTCTTCCTTCCTCATGTCCCTTTTCCTCCTCCTTTCTTCTTATCTCTTCCTATGTACTCTCTTCTGCCCTTTCAACACCCTCTCTCTCTCTCTCTCTCTCTCTCTCTCTCTCTCTCTCTCTCTCCTCTCTCTCTCTCTCTCTCTCTCTCCCTCCCTCCCTCTCATTTCTCCCCCCCCGCCTCCTCATCATCCCTGGCTTCTACTGTCAACATTCTTCATTATTCTTATCATCAGTTTATCACCAGTCCACCGTGTCCGTTTTTGTCCCCATTGTCCGATTCCTCTGAGTGGAAGTAAATAATGAAGTCGTTGCCAGGGTCGGCCGCAGTGCGCCATTGTTGTCGCCAGATTTATGAAGTCTCGCGCACAAATGCGCACTTATTAGCTGCCTATTACTGCGCATTTCAGCTGAGTTGTTGTGAATTAGTCGGAATGTTTGTGTGCGCTGCGACCCGCCGATCCTTCCCCGCTCCAGTGATCCAGTTCCCCCACTGAATGATCCAGTACCTCCCACTGAATGATCCAGTACCTCCCACTGAATGATCCAGTACCTCCCACTGAATGATCCAGTACCTCCCACTGAATGATCCAGTACCTCCCACTGAATGATCCAGTACCTCCCACTGAATGATCCAGTACCTCCCACTGAATGATCCAGTACCTCCCACTGAATGATCCAGTATCTTCACCACGTACACGTACTGAGAGAGAAGTGTGTCGCCACTTAGTACTGTGAAAACTCATTCACTCCTTTATGTGTGTGTGTCTGCATGTGTATTTCTGTGTGTGTATGTGTGTCTGCGATAACACATAAGGATGCTCTCTCTGTCTCTCTCTCTTCCAATCATCTTCCCAGTTATCCCACAGTTATCATCCCCCGTGATACCAACCGGTTTTTTTCCCTGGTGTTAATTTACATAGAGGTACGTCAAGAGACGTGCGCGTAAGAATGAGCGTAGAACATGTTTATTACCTTACACGGGACTCTCTGTCACTCTCTCAGACGTAAATTTATCCTCATTAGCGTCGAGGTGGAGGAAGATCTGTGTGGAGGTGGGAGAGAGACCTTACCTGTGTGGGGGTGGGAGAGAGACCTTACCTGTGTGGGGGTGGGAACTGCTTCAGTCTGAATTACCAGTTGGCTGGTCAAGAGAGTATGCCAATGGTTGAGTGTTGAATGTAGAATAAATTATAATATACTCGGTGTACCCCACACCTGGCCTGCTGTTCTTATAACTTGTTTCTCTCACTAGTACATTACTCTCGCTTGGTGCTTAAAATTGTGTGTGTGTGTGTATATATATATATACTATATATACATATATATATATATATATATATATATATATATATATATATATATATATATATATATATATATATATATATATATATATATATATATATATTAGCTCCATGATGGGCCACAATTGATACCTTCTGTCTTGCCTCAGAGAACTTCCCATTCTATCTGTTGCTGTCTTGCAACATTGCATAGCTCCTGACGACGTACGAGAGTGCGAGAGCTCTTGAGCTGAAGATTTCCATCCCCATGTGACTTGTTCTGTACTGTTAAGATCGCTTGTTTGCGATTGTATTGTATATATTTATAATACACGGAGAGACTAGTATTTATTTGAAGGGGGCATAGAAATCTTGGTTCGCCAATGGGACCATAAGGACCATTGCTAATGTCACTGGGAGTATAAAAACACTTGTCATTAGTGGTGGTCAGTAAGACCACCAGTTTTTGTCACCAGTGGTGGTCTTACTGACCACCACTGGTGACATAAACCCTCGTTAGTACCAGTGGATTAACATATACACTTTTTAGTGCTACTGGAACCAGTATCAGTAAGATGATGGAAACGATAGTCCGTGGCTGCGGCTGTGACTGCGGCTGTGACTGCGGCTGTGACTGCGGCTGTGACTGCGGCTGTGGCTGCGGCTGTGACTGCGGCTGTGGCTGCGGCTGTGACTGCGGCTGTGGCTGCGGCTGTGACTGCGGCTGTGACTGCGGCTGTGACTGCGGCTGTGACTGCGGCTGTGACTGCGGCTGTGACTGCGGCTGTGACTGCGGCTGTGACTGCGGCTTTGACTGCGGCTTTGACTGCGGCTTTGACTGCGGCTTTGACTGCGGCTGTGACTGCGGCTGTGACTGCGGCTGTGACTGCGGCTGTGACTGCGGCTTTGACTGCGGCTTTGACTGCGGCTTTGACTGCGGCTTTGACTGCGGCTGTGACTGCGGCTTTGACTGCGGCTTTGACTGCGGCTGTGACTGCGGCTGTGACTGCGACTGTGGCTGCGGCTGTGACTGCGGCTGTGACTGCGGCTGTGACTGCGGCTGTGACTGCGACTGTGGCTGCGGCTGTGACTGCGGCTGTGACTGCGGCTGTGACTGCGGCTGTGGCTGCAGTTGTTACAATTAAAAAAGACATCATGAGACACATTTCCAAATATAAAACTAAAATATTAACCCTAAATATAAAATATTTCACTCTTGTGTACGCTTCGTCCAGTTGAAGAGGTGGGGTCAGGAGCTGTGACTCGACCCCCGCAACCACAACTAGGTGAGTACAACCAGGTGAGTATAACTAGGTGAGTACACACACACACACACACACACACACACACACACACACACACACACACACACACACACACACACACACACACACACACACACACATACACACACACACACACACACACACACACACACACACACACACACAACACACACACACACACACACACACACACACACACAACACAACACACACACACACACACACACACACACACACACACACACACACACACACACACACACACACACATCATGCCCCGACATGCTCCTCTAACATCATAACCCTCCTCTTGAGTATACGAATATTAAAACTCAGGTTACAACATTTTCTGGCCGGCTCAGTCCTTCCCCCGGCCATCAACCACAGCGGTGGCGGTGTCGGCTGAACACTCCCGAAGTCATCCACTCTCCATTTTCTATTCACTTCACTTCTGTTAGCCTTTTATGTTCGAGTTGGCCTTTGAAGGCAATGAAAATTTAGTTAGGTCCTTCAGCGGGGCTACACAATGGTCCCGGACCGCCTTCCTTGGAAGCCTCCAGCGTGCTCCAGAGGGCAGCCTCGCCTCCTTCGGAGACTGGTCAACACATTATCACTCTCCGTGACACTGAGAAGCCAGCACAATCCTCCTTCAGTCACTTGGTAATGTAGTTGTACATGGATGGTATACAATACAGACAAGATGAAGAATTAGACACATGAGCTACATGTGGGTACCTTTATTTGTAGACGTTTTGCCATCCAGTGGCTTTATCAATACAATTCAAAGACAAAATGTGAAGAATGTAGAATTACATACAAAAGATGAGGTATTCAGTCCCTCAGCTTTGGAGTTGAAGAGCACAGTAATCTTCACTAACTCCAAGGCTGAGGGACTGATTACCTCATCTTTTGTATATAATTTAACATTCTCCACATTATGTCCTTGTATTGATAAAGCCACTGGTTGACGAAGCGTCTACAAATTAAGATACCCAGATGTTGCACATGTGTCTAATGCTTCATTCAGTTGTTAATAGAGGTCGGCGTTGAGGCCACAGCCTTCACCGTGTGAATCATGTCACTTGAAGCGCCTGCCATTGTGTCACCTATAGCTTTTTTTCTCCTCAGTCTGGGACCAATTATGCCACGGATAATACCATCTGATTGCATAGAATTTCCCCTCGAAGGTTCAGGTGAGGACAAATGACGTTGTGGACAAGATTCATTTCAGCCTTCCATCAATCATTCTCGACGTATCACTCTGACTATAGCTTCTCAATGTCAATAATTCTATCTCTCTCTCTCTCTCTCTCTCTCTCTCTCTCTCTCTCTCTCTCTATATATATTATATATATATATATATATATATATATATATATATATATATATATATATATATATATATATATATATATATATATATATATATATATATACTTTGGAAGGTAGGAATTAGCCCGCACAGAGTAAGAGATCTGAGGCCTTTTTAAGAAGCAGCTCAGACAACGGAAGCGTCCGATAATGGCTGAGCATGCAAATCAGATTTACCTTAACCTTTCCCTTGTTACTAACCTGTCCTACCTGCCCAGCCTTGCCCCGGCCAACACACACAACCCTGGGCACCCAACAACCTCCCCCTCCCCCCTGTCCCAACTCACACACACATACACATACACACACACACGCACACACACACACACACACACACACACACACACACACACACACACACACACACACACACACACACACACACACACACACACATACATAGCTTTAAGCAGAGGTATGATAAAGCTCACGGCTCAGGGAGAGTGACCTAGTAGCGATCAGTGAAGAGGCGGGGCCAGGAGCTCGGACTCGACCCCCGCAACCTCAACTAGGTGAGTACAACTAGGTGAGTACACACACACACACACACACACACACACACGCACACACACACCCACACACACACACACACACACACACACGCACACACACACACACACACACACACACACACACACACACACACACACACACACAGTATTTCTTCAGTCATAGAGTCGTCAGGAAGTGGAATAGCCTAGAAAGTGATGTAGTGGAGGCAGGAACCATACATTGCTTTAAGACGAGGTATGAAAGCTCAGGAAGCAGAGAGAGAACCTAGTAGCGATCAGTGAAGAGGCGGGGCCAGGAGCTGAGTCTCGACCCCTGCAACCACAATTAGGTGAGTACACTCATACACACACACACACACACACACACACACACACACACACACACACACACACACACACACCCAGCCAGTGAAAGTGACTTTCAAGGCAGAATCGACTCAGAACAGGATCCTGCAGGAGAAAGCAAGACTGCAGGACATGCTGATGTACCAGAAAGTGTATCTCGACCGTGACAGAACACAAGAAGGAAGGCAGAAACTGAGAGAGCGGGTACAAAGACGAAAGGAGGAAAGAGAGGTGAAGATAGAGATGGTCGAGAGAACCCAGATTCAGGAGGAAGATCAGATACAGCCTCCCTCACAACTACCTACAGAAGCCCCCCAACCAGGACAACCATAAAGCAACTGAGCATGCTAACCCAAAACACACATGCCATATCCAATACCCCACCCACCACATTACAAACTTCGCCCCCACAGCAACCACCCATAGTTCCTTGTCAGATCTCCCACTTCCCCAACCCCAATGTACCCCCCAGACCACAGTTTTAGAAAAGAAGTTGAAAGTGTGGTACACAAATGTAGATGGAATAACAAATAAGTGTAAGGAGCTGCATGAAAGAATCTAGGAGACATCCCCAGACATAATAACACTCACAGAAACAAAGCTCATCAGGATGATAACAGATACAATCTTTCCACCCGGATATCAAATCCTCAGGAAAGATAGAGGTAGGAGAGGGGAAGGAGGAGTTGCACTGCTCATTAAGAACCAGTGGGGATTTGAGGATATGGAAGGAATGGATGGTATGGGCGAAAGGGACTACTTAGGAGGAACAGTCCAGTCTGAGGGCCATAAGGTAGTAATTGCAGTAATGTACAACCTGCCGCAGAACTGCAGGAGGCCAAGAGAAGAATACGACAGGAGCAACAGAGCAATGGTCGACACACTAGCCGAGGTGGCCAGAAGAGCTCACAGGGGGGGGGGAGCAAAGTTACTGGTTATGGGTGATTTCAACCACAACGAGACTAAGAAAACCTGGAGCCCCATGGGGGTCCCGAAACATGGAGAGCCAAGATGATGGATGTGGTACTGGAAAACTTCATGCATCAACATGTTAGAGACACTTCCAGAGAGAGAGGTGAGGATGATCCAGCAAGACTGGACCTTGTATTCACCTTGAGTAGTTTGGACATCGAGGATATGTATGAAAGGCTCCTTGGAGCTAGTGATCATGTGGTTCTGTTCTTTGATTACATAGTTGAGCTACAAATGGAGAGAGTAGCAGGAATAGGATGGAAAAAAACAAAACTACAAAAGGGGGAACTACACAAGCATGAGGAACTTCCTGCAAGATGTTCAGTGGGAGAGAGAACTGGGAGAAAAACCAGTAAAAGAAATGATGGACTATGTGACAACAAAATGCAAGGGAACAGAAATAATGGGAAGACCAGAACGAGTCCTTGGTTCACCCAAAGGTGTAGGGAGGCAAAAAGTAGGTGTATTAGAAAGTGGAAAAGGTACAGAAAACAAGGGACCCAGGAAAATAAAGAGATCAACCGAAGAGCCTGAAACGAATATGCAGAGATAAGAAGGGAGGCTCAGCGACAATATGAAAATGACAGCATCGAAAGTCAAGTCTGACCCGAAGCTGTTGTACAGCCACATCAGGAGGAAAACAACAGTCAAGGACCAGGTAATCAGACTGAGGAAGGATGATGGGGAGTTCACAAGAAACGACCAAGAGGTATGTAAGGAGCTCAACATGAGATTTAAAGAAGTATTTACAGTGGAAACAGGTAGGACTCGAGGAAATCAGAACAGAGAGATACACCAACAAGTGCTGGATGAGGTACACATAACCGAGGAGGAGGTGAAGAAGCTGCTATGTGAACTTGATACCTCAAAGGCGGTGGGACCAGACAACATCTCTCCATGGGTCTTTAGAGAGAGAGCAGAGATGCTGTGTGTGGCACTAGCAAAGATCTTCAACACATCCATTGAAACTGGGCAACTACCTGAGGTATGGAAGATGGCAAATGTAGTCTCATTTTTTTAAAAAACGAGACAGACACAAGGCATTACTCTACAGACCTGTGTCACTAACGTGTATAGTATGCAAAGTCATGCAGAAGATCATCAGGAGAAGAGTGGTGGAGCACCTGGAAAGAAACAAGCGTATAATCGACAACCAACATGGTTTCAAGGAAGGAAAATCCTGTGTCGCAGACCTACTGGATTTTCTTGGACTGCAAGAAGGCCTTCGACACAGTTTCTCACAAGAGGTTAATGCAAAAGCTAAAGGATCAGGCAAACATAACAGGAAAGGCACTGCAATGGATCAGAGAATACCTGACAGGGAAGCAACAACGAGGCATGGTACGTGACGAGGTGTCAGAGTGGGCGCCTGTGACGAGCGGGGTTCCACAGGGGTCAGTCCTAGGACCTGTGCTGTTTTTGGTATATGTAAATGACATAACGGAAGGGATAGACTCAGAAGTGTCCTTGTTTGCAGATGATGTGAAATTAATGAGGAGAATCAAAACGGTCGAGGATCAGGCAGGACTGCAAAGAGACCTGGACAGACTACTGGACAGCAACTGGCTCCTTGAATTTAACCCTGCCAAATGCAAAGTCATGAAGATCAGGGAAGAGCAAAGAAGACCGCAGACAGAGTATAGTCTAGGTGGCCAATGACTGCAAACCTCACTCGAGGAAAAAAGATCTTGGGGTGAGTATAATACCGAGCACATCTCCTGAGGCGCATATCAATCAGATAACTGATGCAGCACACGGGCGTCTGGCAAACCTAAGGATAGCGTTCCGATATCTCAGTAAGGAATCGTTCAAGACTCTGTACACCATATACGTCAGGTCCATACTGGAGTATGCAGCACCAGTTTGGAATCCACACCTGGTCAAGCACGTCAAGAAATTAGAGAAAGAGCAAAGGTTTGTAACAAGACTAGTCCCATAGCTAAGGGAATTGTTCTACGAAGAAAAGTTAAGGGAAATTGGCCTGACGACACTGGAGGACAGGAGGGTCAGGGAAGACATGATAACGACATATAAAACACTGAGCGGAATAGACAAGGTGGACAAAGACAGGATGTTCCAGAGATGGGACACAGAAACAAGGGGTCACAATTGGAAGATAAAGACTCAGATGAGTCAAAGTGATGTTAGGAAGTATTTCATCAGTCACAGAGTTGTCAGGCCGTGGAATAGCCTAGAAAGTGACGTAGTGGAGGCGGGAACCATATATAGTTTTAAGGCGAGGTATGATAAAGCTCATGGAGCAGGGAGAGAGAGGACCTAGTAGCAATCAGTAAAGAGGCGGGGCCAGTAGCTATGACTCGACCACTGCAACCACATATAAGTGAGTACAAATAGGTGAGTACACACACACACACACACACACACACACACACACACACACACACACACACACACACACACACACACACACACACATATACACACACACACACAGCTTTACACTGCGCTAAAATGTGCTTCAGTGTGTCCACCAGACAGGTGTCTGAACTACACTTAAAACCTTGGATGTCAGAGATTACTGAATGAGATAATTAGCAGTGAAGAGACTGGATGTGGTGGACCTGACTCGTTCATGACTGGGAGTAGTAAGAGTGGATCAGTTGAAGAGGGTATTGCGTATGCATAGTTGCGTACGCGGGAGCTGGTGAGTACCGCGCACCAGATAGCGTATCAAGTAACGTGTGTAAATGTGATAGCACCAAAAGGATGCGCTCTATCTCTCTTTCTCTCTCTCTCTCTCTCTCTCTCTCTCTCTCTCTCTCTCTCTCTCTCTCTCTCTCTCTCTCTCTCTCTCTCTCTCTCTCTCTCTCTCTCTCTCATTCTCTCTCTCTCTTTCTCTCTCTTTCGATAATAGATCTTAACGATCAGAGAGCACCTCTAGGTTACCTGTATTTGCTTTTGAAGATCACTGCCTCCGCGGCCCTGTCCTAGATCACTCCTTCTGGTTACTGGCCTAATCGATCAGGCTGTTGGTGCCCGCTGCCGGCCGCTCAACGTATGCACCACAGCCTGGCTGATCATGAATTTATTTGAGGAACCTGTTGATTTCCCTCTAGAAGGAAGTGTATTTAAGAGTCGTGGTCCCTTAACGCTTGTGTTCTCTCTCAGCGTACTCATCGCATGCTGAGAGACATAATTCCTGCTTTTCAGCATCGTCTGCCAAGCCTCTTCTGTTAATATGTAGTGATTTGGCACTAATCTCTACAGAATTTTCCAAGCACAATTATCATGTATCTTTCTCGCCTACATTCTAAGGAGTACAGTTCCAGGAACTTCAGGCACTCCCAGTAATTTAGATACTTGACTGAATTTATGCGAACTGTGAAAGTTCTCACTACATTTTCCAGTTCTGCAGTTTTTCCTTCCTTGAAGGGGACGTTAGTATATGGCAATATTCCAACCTACAGAGAACGAGTGACTTTTGGTGTGTCATTAGTTTCTTGGCATCTCCTATTTTGGAAATTCTACTTATCCAGTTTATCATTTTCTTTGCAGTTGCAGTGACATTGTCGTGCTCCTTGAACGTGAGATTCCCTGACATTATCACTCCCAGGTCTCTCACTCTAGGCTTACGCTCTGTCGAGTGATTCGAGTTTGCTTTGAATTCCGATCTAGATTTGATTTCCTCGTTCCTTCCGTAATTTAGTAATTGAAATTTGTCCTCAATGAAAATTATAGTTTTGTCAGTAACCCACTGGAAAAAGTTGGTTTAAATCAGCTTGGTGGCTCACTGTGTCTTCTGCTGATACCACTGTCATGCTGATTCTAGTATCGTTTGTAGTAACTGATACCCCTGTCTATGTTAGATATGATAATGACAAAGAGAAGTGAACCATGTACTGTGTCCTCGGGAGCAGAACTGTTCACTTTGCAGTCTTTGTTACATTCTTTCATTAAAAGTGTCTTAAACTGAAGTCTCCAAGCAACAGCATGTTTGGGGCAGAGTTTGACAGGCTTTCATTAGTTGTTCTTTGAACTGCTGGGAACTTGCTTCTGGTGGTTTATATACCAATACAACAACTAGACTTTTATTTAACAATTTTAACTACCAAAACTTCGACTACATCATTCGTGATGTTAATTAACTCAGCATAGAGGAGCGACTTTCACATACAGACCAACATCCCCTTGTTGCCTGTCTTTACGGTCGTCCCTGAGCAGACTGTACCCAGGTATCCATATTTCAGTGTCAATGTAACCTTGAAGGTGGGTCTCTGTAGAGGCAGCAAACACTGTCTTCATCTCAGTGAGGAGACACCTCGTGAAGGTTAGTTTCTCGTTATTGTTACTTGCTCGAAGACTCTGAATGCTTGCCAAAAAATATTATACGTAAATTAAGAGACACTATAATCCACTATAATCTACCGTGTCCATAATTACTATTATATTTGTTTTTTTTCTTAAGGTGAAGTCCAGGATGTTTCCTTAGTTCATGGGTATATATACCATAAATTAAGGAAGGATCCTAGACTTCACCTAGCAAATGTGATACTAATTATGGACGAGGTAGATTATAGTGGAAAAATTAATATGTTATTAGAAGACGGGGTAACTTAGGTGCCTCTTAATACTTTTTATCCCCTCAAAAATTTAACTTTAAGGGAGAAAATAAAAAAATTCCTAAACATGTTTGATAAACTAAATAAAAACTAAAATATCACAAAATGTAATTTTGTCATTTCAACTGTTGTGGGGAAATACAGGAATACAAGGACTGGAAGGTGACTGTGACATTGTTTGACAGCCTGGTGTCAACTAGGTTGTTGTTGGTAGCAGTCCGCAGGCCCACATCACAGGCTGGTTGATCACGCACGATTACCAAGTTATGAAGAGGAAAGGAAGAGTGGAAACAGCTGAAGGAGACTAATTAGGGATTTGAAAGTAAACATCATGACGAACCTGTTACCTGACACACACACAAACACATATACACACACTCACACACACACACACACACACACACACACACACTCACACACACACACACACACACACACAACACTCACACACACACACACACACACACACACTCACACACACACAGACACACACACACACACACACACACACACACACACACACACACTCACACACACACACACACACACAGACACACACACACACACACACACACACACACACACTCACACACACACACACACACACACACACACTCACAGAATAACATGAGGATGGTGTTAGGAACCTTAACAAGGATTCTTAACATTTTCTCAACAAAGGTTTGCTAATACCATTGAGTAGGCAGCACCAGTGCGGATCCTGGAGGGGAGAGGAAGGGGTTAAAGGCGATGGTTGTGGAGGCAGTAGTGGCGGTTGTGTGGTGCAGCCGATGGTGGAGTGATGCAGTGGAGGTGTAGTGGAGGTGTAGTGGGAGTGGTGTAGTGGGAGTGGAGGTGTAGTGGGAGTGGAGGTGTAGTGGGAGTGGAAGTGTAGTGGGAGTGGAGGTGTAGTGGGAGTGGTATAGTGGAGGTGTAGTGGGTGTGGTGGTAGGGGATGGGAGGGGTACTGAGGGTGGATACGAGGGTGGGAGAGGGGTTTGTAGGGGTGGTAGGAAGTGTGTTGGGGGGCAGGTTGGGAGATGAGTAGGTGGGTTGGTTGGGTGGTGGGTGGGATGGTTGGTGGGTTGGTTGGGTGGTGGGTGGGATGGTTGGTGGGTTGGTTGGGTGGTGGGTGGGCTGGGTAGTGGGTGGAGTGTGTGTTACAAAGTAGTGAGGTAATCAGTGAGCATTGTGAAGCCAGCCACAGGGGACTCATGTCTATATTAACCTCCCTCTCTCTCTCTCTCTCTCTCTCTCTCTCTCTCTCTCTCTCTCTCTCCTCTCTCTCTCTCTCTCTCTCTCTCTCTCTCTCTCTCTTTATTATTATTATTATTATTATATTATTATTATTATTATTATTATTATTATTATTTTCTTATTCTTGTCTTCCTCTCCTATTACTCTTTCTCTTCCTCTTTCTATTTTTCCTCCTCCTCTTTCTCTTCGCCCAAGTGTTAGTCATATAATAACCTCCCCCATGGTTGAGCTTTTGGTCTATTGACTGAGACCTTCCCTGGCTTACCAGTCCACCCAGTACACAAACCAGCCATAACATCTTCAGATAGAGAGGCAGAGGTGCGCCTCCAGTGCAGACTCTGGGGACCCTTAGTCTCGGCCTTCCAGATACTGTGGTCACTTTATCGTCCTGTTTTTTCGCCCTCCTTCGTGACAGAAGGCAGCTTGAGGGAGTGGAGGATAGGGAGAGAGCTTTCTGCTTTACTGTCCACGACTCAGACATTTAGATGAGGGTCGTGAAGAGTCCAGCTTAGGGCAGGACTCTGCTACCTGCTTTTTCCGTGTACTCCCAGGCACTTCCAGATACTGCCGTGTACTCTCAGCCCCTTACAGATACTCCTGTGTACTTCCAGGTACTTCCAGATACTGCCGTGTACTCCCAGGCACTTCCAGATACTGCCGTGTACTCTCAGCCCCTTATAGATACTCCTGTGTACTTCCAGGTACTTCCAGATACTGCCGTGTACTCCCAGGTACTTCCAGATAATCCCGTGTGCTCCTAGGTACTTCCAGATACTCCCGTCTACTCTTAGATACTCCAAGTACCTTATGGAATTCCTGTGTACTCTCATATCCTTCTGTGTACTCACATATGTTTTCCATCATTCACTGATATTCCCGTGTACTATGTACTCCTAAATACTTCCAAATACACCCATGTACTCCCAGGCACGTGCAGATACACCAATGTGGTTTCAAGCACGTGCAGATACACCCATGAACTCCCAGACACGCGCAGATACACCCATGTACTCCCAGGCACGTGCAGATACACCCATGTACTCCCAGGCACGTGCAGATACACCCATGTACTCCCTTGTATTCCAGAGGTACCAGCATTTTTAAGTTTTCATTTCATTTCACGTACACACACACACACACACACACACACACACACACACACACACACACACACACACACACACACACACACACACACACACACACACACGCACGCACACAACAACAACAGTACTTAATGATGTGACTCTGAGCGAGGCTGAGCTTCCCTGACAGCTGGTCCAAACGAGGTAGAGAAGGGGGGGGGAGGGTGAACGAGAGAGAGAGATGTAAAGGATGGAGAGGGAGAGGATGTTAAGGAGGGAGGGAGGGAGGGAGAGAGAGAGAGGGAGAAGGAAGAGGAGAAAGAAGGGCTAACGCTAATAAATACATTATGCTGTCAGGTCCAGGCGACAGTATAGACCAAGGGAACAAGTTTGCAGTATTAAAGTTGAAGACGTCAGCTGCGAATATTATGCTCTGAATAAGGAACGAAGGAATTACTAGAAGGTGGGGGTAATATCATGGTAATATCAGTGAGTGGTCTCTTAGAAACTGGTTGGCCGGACTCGAGTCCTGGAGGTGGTAAGTAACAATGGCTTCACTCTGAGAATCTCTGGTGGGACACTCCGCTTATTTCGGCTATCGTCTTTAATACCCTTTCGGCTCGATAGCCAGTGAGGTAGTCATGGTGGATATGTGTGTGTGTGTGTGTGTGTGTGTGTGCTCATCTATACTCACCTATATGTGGTTGCAGGAGTTGAGTTCCAGCTGCCAAGCACCATACAAGCATCACCCAGCACTGCTCACCATGACCCCCCCCATGTGCCAGGCACCATACAAGCATCACCCAGCACTGCTCACCATGACCCCCCCCATGTGCCAGGCACCATACAAGCATCACCCAGCACTGCTCACCATGACCCCCCCATGTGCCAGGCACCATACAAGCATCACCCAGCACTGCTCACCATGACCCCCCCCCATGTGCCAGGCACCATACAAGCATCACCCAGCACTGCTCACCATGACCCCCCCCATGTGCCAGGCACCATACAAGCATCACCCAGCACTGCTCACCATGACCCCCCCCATGTGCCAGGCACCATACAAGCATCACCCAGCACTGCTCACCATGACCCCCCCATGTGCCAGGCACCATACAAGCATCACGCACCACTGCTCACCATGACCCCCCCCCCATGTGCCAGGCACCATACAAGCATCACGCAGCACTGCTCACCATGACCCCCCATGTGCCAGGCACCATACAAGCATCACCCAGCACTGCTCACCATGAACTAGAGCACCATGACACTGGCATCGCCAGTACCACTTAACAAAGTGCACACACTCTTCAATACGATACACAGATCCACAATATACCGAGGAGAACTTTGCATCGCTCTTACGAATTTCCTAACACCCTCCATCCACTTATTTGTTCTCTCTCTCCCCCTCCCACTTCCGCAGCTTCCCCTCCCACCTTGACTCGCCCCTACCCCTGCTCTCCAGAGATGCCCGGGTGTGCCCAGGAGATTAACTGGGTCTGTCAAGTGTGCATTAGAGTTAAATATATTTGTTGTAAGTAGAGTAATGGCTGCGGCTCCTCCATGTCCTGCTGGAGGAGCAGGGGGAGGAGGAGTAGGAGCAGGAGAAGAGATTAGAATGAAGGAAAAAAATAAGAAGGATCTGTTACCAAGACAAATGAGTGTGTGTGTTGCATCATTATAAGGAGAGGGGGTGGAGGGGTGAGAGAGGGGGTGGAGGGGTGAGAGAAGGGATGGAGGGGCGAAGGAGGGGTCCGAGAGGAGTGAGAGAGGAGGTGGAGGGGATGAGGGAGGAAATGAAAAGGAATGAAGAAAGCAACCTGGCACTACAAAATAATCTTGTATTATACAAGATTCAAAATTGCGATAGAGGTTTGACGCTCCATCCTACCTGCTGAGCCTCCTGGTAATACATGGGCGGTGCACTAACCTATATGATACAGGGACGGTGCATTAACCTATATGATACATGGACGGTGCATTAACCTATATGATACATGGACGGTGCATTAACCTATATGATACATGGACGGTGCATTAACCTATATGATACATGGACGATGCACTAACCTATATGATACAGGGACGGTGCATTAACCTATATGATACATGGACGGTGCACTAACCTATATGATACAGGGACGGTGCACAAACCTATATGATACAGGGACGGTGCATGAACCTATATGATACATGGACGATGCACTAACCTATATGATACAGGGACGGTGCATTAACCTATATGATACATGGACGGTGCACTAACCTATATGATACATGGACGGTGCATTAACCTATATGATACATGGACGGTGCATTAACCTATATGATACATGGACGGTGCATTAACCTATATAATACATGGACGGTGCACAAAACTATATGATACAAGGACGGTGCATTAACCTATATGATACAGGGACGGTGCACTAACCTATATGATACAGGGACGGTGCATTAACCTATATGATACAGGGACGGTGCATTAACCTATATGATACATGGACGGTGCACTAACTTATATGATACAGGGACGGTGCACTAGCCTATATGATACATGGACGGTGCATGAACCTATATGATACAGGGACGGTGCATTAACCTATATGATACATGGACGGTGCATTAACCTATATGATACATGGACGGTGCATTAACCTATATGATACAGGGACGGTGCACTAACCTATATGATACAGGGACGGTGCACTAACCTATATGATACAAGGACGGTGCACTAACCTATATGATACATGGACGGTGCACTAGTCTATATGATACAGGGACGGTGAACTAGCCTATATGATACATGGACGGTGCATTAACCTATATGATACATGGACGGTGCATTAACCTATATGATACGTGGACGGTGCATTAACCTATATGATACAGGGACGGTGCACTAACCTATATGATACAGGGACGGTGCATTAACCTATATGATACAGGGACGGTGCACTAACCTATATGATACAGGGACGGTGCATTAACCTATATGATACAGGGACGGTGCATTAACCTATATGATACATGGACGGTGCACTAACCTATATGATGCAGGGACGGTGCACTAGCCTATATGATACATGGACGGTGCATTAACCTATATGATACAGGGACGGTGCAATAACCTATATGATACATGAACGGTGCATTAACCTATATGATACATGGACGGTGCATTAACCTATATGATACATGGACGGTGCACTAACCTATATGATACAGGGACGGTGCACTAACCTATATGATACAGGGACGGTGCACTAACCTATATGATACAGGGACGGTGCACTAGCCTATATGATACATGGACGGTGCACTAACCTATATGATACATGGACGGTGCATTAACCTATATGATACAGGGACGGTGCATTAACCTATATGATACAGGGACGGCGCATTAACCTATGTGATACAGGGACGGTGCATTAACCTATATGATACAGGGACGGTGCACTAACCTATATGATACATGGACGGTGCATTAACCTATATGATACAGGGACGGTGCACTAACCTATATGATACATGGACGGTGCACTAACCTATATGATACAGGGACGGTGCACTAACCTATATGATACATGGACGGTGCATTAACCTATATGATACATGGACGGTGCACTAACCTATATGATACAGGGACGGTGCACTAATCTATATGATACAGGGACGGTGCACTAACCTATATGATACATGGACGGTGCACTAACCTATGTGATACATGGACGGTGCATTAACCTATATGATACAGGGACGGTGCATTAACCTATATGATACAGGGACGGCGCATCAACCTATATGATACAGGGACGGTGTACTAACCTATATGATACAGGGAAGGTGCACTAACCTATATGATACATGGACGGTGCATTAACCTATATGATACAGGGACGGTGCACTAACCTATATGATACATGGACGGTGCACTAACCTTTATGATACAGGGACGGTGCACTAACCTATATGATACAGGGACGGTGCATTAACCTATATGATACAGGGACGGTGCACTAACCTATATGATACAGGGACGGTGCACTAACCTATATGATACATGGACGGTGCACTAACCTTTATGATACAGGGACGGTGCACTAACCTATATGATACAGGGACTGTGCATTAACCTATATGATACAGGGACGGTGCACTAACCTATATGATACAGGGACGGTGCACTAACCTATATGATACAAGGACGGTGCACTAACCTATATGATACATGGACGGTGCACTAGTCTATATGATACAGGGACGGTGCACTAGCCTATATGATACATGGACGGTGCATTAACCTATATGATACAGGGACGGTGCATTAACCTATATGATACGTGGACGGTGCATTAACCTATATGATACAGGGACGGTGCACTAACCTATGTGATACATGGACGGTGCATTAACCTATATGATACATGGACGGTGCACTAACCTATATGATACAGGGACGGTGCATTAACCTATATGATACAGGGACGGTGCACTAACCTATATGATACAGGGACGGTGCATTAACCTATATGATACAGGGACGGTGCATTAACCTATATGATACATGGACGGTGCACTAACCTATATGATGCAGGGACGGTGCACTAGCCTATATGATACATGGACGGTGCATTAACCTATATGATACAGGGACGGTGCACTAACCTATATGATACATGAACGGTGCATTAACCTATATGATACATGGACGGTGCATTAACCTATATGATACATGGACGGTGCACTAACCTATATGATACAGGGACGGTGCACTAACCTATATGATACAGGGACGGTGCACTAACCTATATGATACAGGGATGGTGCACTAGTCTATATGATACATGGACGGTGCACTAACCTATATGATACATGGACGGTGCATTAACCTATATGATACAGGGACGGTGCATTAACCTATATGATACAGGGACGGCGCATTAACCTATGTGATACAGGGACGGTGCACTAACCTATATGATACAGGGACGGTGCACTAACCTATATGATACATGGACGGTGCATTAACCTATATGATACAGGGACGGTGCACTAACCTATATGATACATGGACGGTGCACTAACCTAGATGATACAGGGACGGTGCACTAACCTATATGATACATGGACGGTGCATTAACCTATATGATACATGGACGGTGCATTAACCTATATGATACATGGACGGTGCACTAACCTATATGATACAGGGACGGTGCACTAATCTATATGATACAGGGACGGTGCACTAACCTATATGATACATGGACGGTGCACTAACCTATGTGATACATGGACGGTGCATTAACCTATATGATACATGGACGGTGCATTAACCTATATGATACAGGGACGGCGCATTAACCTATATGATACAGGGACGGTGTACTAACCTATATGATACAGGGACGGTGCACTAACCTATATGATACATGGACGGTGCATTAACCTATATGATACAGGGACGGTGCACTAACCTATATGATACATGGACGGTGCACTAACCTTTATGATACAGGGACGGTGCACTAACCTATATGATACAGGGACGGTGCATTAACCTATATGACACAGGGACGGTGCACTAACCTATATGATACATGGACGGTGCACTAACCTATATGATACAGGGACGGTGCACTAACATATATGATACATGGACGGTGCACTAACCTTTATGATACAGGGACGGTGCACTAACCTATATGATACAGGGACGGTGCATTAACCTATATGATACAGGGACGGTGCACTAACCTATATGATGCAGGGACGGTGCACTAACCTATATGATACATGGACGGTGCACTAACCTATATGATACAGGGACGGTGCACTAACCTATATGATACAGGGACGGTGCATTAACCTATATGATACTTGGACGGTGCACTAACCTATATGATACAGGGACGGTGCACTAACCTATATGATACAGGGACGGTGCATTAACCTATATGATACATGGACGGTGCACTAACCTATATGATACAGGGACGGTGTACTAACCTATATGATACATGGACGGTGCATTAACCTATATGATACAGGGACGGTGCACTAACCTATATGATACATGGACGGTGCATTAACCTATATGATACAGGGACGGTGCACTAACCTATATGATACAGGGACGGTGCACTAACCTATATGATACATGGACGGTGCACTAACCTATATGATACATGGACGGTGCATTAACCTATATGATACATGGACGGTGCACTAACCTATATGATACAGGGACGGTGCATTAACCTATATGATACAGGGACGGTGCACTAACCTATATGATACAGGGACGGTGCACTAACCTATATGATACAGGGACGGTGCATTAACCTATATGATACAGGGACGGTGCATTAACCTATATGATACAGGGACGGTGCATTAACCTATATTATACAGTGACGGTGCACTAACCTATATGATACATGGACGGTGCACTAACCTATATGATACATGGACGGTGCATTAACCTATATGATAC
The DNA here is from genome assembly GCF_026875155.1 of Cherax quadricarinatus. Lineage (NCBI taxonomy): Eukaryota > Metazoa > Arthropoda > Malacostraca > Decapoda > Parastacidae > Cherax > Cherax quadricarinatus. The sequence goes on along the minus strand of NC_069430.1, from coordinate 32,633,262 downwards.
ATGGACGGTGCACTAACCTATATGATACAGGGACGGCGCATTAACCTATATGATACATGGACGGTGCATTAACCTATATGATACAGGGACGGTGCACTAACCTATATGATACAGGGACGGTGCATTAACCTATATGATACAGGGACGGTGCATTAACCTATATGATACAGGGACGGTGCATTAACCTATATGATACAGGGACGGTGCACTAGCCTATATGATACATGGACGGTGCATTAACCTATATGATACAGGGACGGTGCATTAACCTATATGATACGTGGACGGTGCATTAACCTATATGATACAGGGACGGTGCACTAACCTATGTGATACATGGACGGTGCATTAACCTATATGATACATGGACGGTGCACTAACCTATATGATACAGGGACGGTGCATTAACCTATATGATACAGGGACGGTGCACTAACCTATATGATACAGGGACGGTGCATTAACCTATATGATACAGGGACGGTGCATTAACCTATATGATACATGGACGGTGCACTAACCTATATGATGCAGGGACGGTGCACTAGCCTATATGATACATGGACGGTGCATTAACCTATATGATACAGGGACGGTGCACTAACCTATATGATACATGAACGGTGCATTAACCTATATGATACATGGACGGTGCATTAACCTATATGATACATGGACGGTGCACTAACCTATATGATACAGGGACGGTGCACTAACCTATATGATACAGGGACGGTGCACTAACCTATATGATACAGGGATGGTGCACTAGTCTATATGATACATGGACGGTGCACTAACCTATATGATACATGGACGGTGCATTAACCTATATGATACAGGGACGGTGCATTAACCTATATGATACAGGGACGGCGCATTAACCTATGTGATACAGGGACGGTGCACTAACCTATATGATACAGGGACGGTGCACTAACCTATATGATACATGGACGGTGCATTAACCTATATGATACAGGGACGGTGCACTAACCTATATGATACATGGACGGTGCACTAACCTAGATGATACAGGGACGGTGCACTAACCTATATGATACATGGACGGTGCATTAACCTATATGATACATGGACGGTGCATTAACCTATATGATACATGGACGGTGCACTAACCTATATGATACAGGGACGGTGCACTAATCTATATGATACAGGGACGGTGCACTAACCTATATGATACATGGACGGTGCACTAACCTATGTGATACATGGACGGTGCATTAACCTATATGATACATGGACGGTGCATTAACCTATATGATACAGGGACGGCGCATTAACCTATATGATACAGGGACGGTGTACTAACCTATATGATACAGGGACGGTGCACTAACCTATATGATACATGGACGGTGCATTAACCTATATGATACAGGGACGGTGCACTAACCTATATGATACATGGACGGTGCACTAACCTTTATGATACAGGGACGGTGCACTAACCTATATGATACAGGGACGGTGCATTAACCTATATGACACAGGGACGGTGCACTAACCTATATGATACAGGGACGGTGCACTAACCTATATGATACATGGACGGTGCACTAACCTTTATGATACAGGGACGGTGCACTAACCTATATGATACAGGGACGGTGCATTAACCTATATGATACAGGGACGGTGCACTAACCTATATGATGCAGGGACGGTGCACTAACCTATATGATACATGGACGGTGCACTAACCTATATGATACAGGGACGGTGCACTAACCTATATGATACAGGGACGGTGCATTAACCTATATGATACTTGGACGGTGCACTAACCTATATGATACAGGGACGGTGCACTAACCTATATGATACAGGGACGGTGCATTAACCTATATGATACATGGACGGTGCACTAACCTATATGATACAGGGACGGTGCACTAACCTATATGATACATGGACGGTGCATTAACCTATATGATACAGGGACGGTGCACTAACCTATATGATACATGGACGGTGCATTAACCTATATGATACAGGGACGGTGCACTAACCTATATGATACAGGGACGGTGCACTAACCTATATGATACATGGACGGTGCACTAACCTATATGATACATGGACGGTGCATTAACCTATATGATACATGGACGGTGCACTAACCTATATGATACAGGGACGGTGCATTAACCTATATGATACAGGGACGGTGCACTAACCTATATGATACAGGGACGGTGCACTAACCTATATGATACAGGGACGGTGCATTAACCTATATGATACAGGGACGGTGCATTAACCTATATGATACAGGGACGGTGCATTAACCTATATTATACAGGGACGGTGCACTAACCTATATGATACATGGACGGTGCACTAACCTATATGATACATGGACGGTGCATTAACCTATATGATACAGGGACGGTGCACTAACCTATATGATACAGGGACGGCGCATTAACCTATATGATACATGGACGGTGCATTAACCTATATGATACAGGGACGGTGCACTAACCTATATGATACAGGGACGGTGCATTAACCTATATGATACAGGGACGGTGCATTAACCTATATGATACAGGGACGGTGCATTAACCTATATGATACAGGGACGGTGCATTAACCTATATTATACAGGGACGGTGCACTAACCTATAACTGCTCTGAAAGTCTTGACAACCCTCACCAAACATTCTCGTTCTAGGAGATTTCAGTCTTCCAAATATGAAATAGTGGATAATAAGTCACAGCGTTGTAGTCATGAAATAGTTCCTGGAAACACATTAGCTCAAGAGCTGCATCCTAGAGATTTAAAGAGCTACATTCCAGAGATTTAAAGAGCTACATCCCAGAGATTTAAAGAGCTACATCCCAGAGATTTAAAGAGCTACATCCCAGAGATTGAAAGAGTTACATCTCAGTGAGGTTAAGAGCTGCATCCAAGAGATTGAAAGAGCTACATCCCAGAGAGCTTAAGAGCTACATTCCAGAGAGCTTAATTAAGAGCTACATCCTAGACAGTTTAAGAGCTACATCCCAGAGACCTCAGGGAGCTTTGTGAGAGGTTTGCTTTAAACCAACAGGTAACAGGTCCCACTAGAGTCTAATAAACACTAAATATTATCTTCATAAACAACGAGGAACTAATCCGAGACATAACCATCACAGATACAATCTTTTCCGATCACAACACTCGAAGTATAAACAAGATTAAACTCGGGGTTGGAAAACTTCAGCAGTAACAGTGTACGAGATGCTCAAGAAATTTACCTTCAGCAAAATTAACAAAGATCCAAAAGACATATCTCGGGAAATAGTCATGAGCATATTGAATCTTCATCACTGCTTGGGAAAGCTAAACAGAGGCGTACGAGGTGTTTGTAAAAATATATGCTGACGAGAAAATGTATATGATGAAATATGGAAAGATAATGAAGAAGAATGTACAGAAGAAGAAAAAAAGAGAAGGGTTTCTAAAGCACTTTGAAAACGTGAATATGACACAACGCAGGAAAGTTAATAATGTTAACCAAGAGATCACAGAGATTGAGGTAAAACTTGAAGTGTCGTAGCAGAGAGAAGAAGCACAAGAGGAAAGATAAAATCTTCGCGGAGATTGCAAGAAACTTCCAGTGTTTCTACAGTTAGCAACATCCGGATAAAGAACTCCTGTAGAACTGGATGATTAATCACAGGAGGTTCAAACACTGACGACGGAGTGTAAATGAGCAACACTCCAATGGACTAATGCGAATCAAAGTTCAATAATCCACTAAACGAAATTAGGATGGCAAATACAGAATTTTATTCCATTACGTGTGAAGGCCACACAGGTCATATAACTAACATAAGCAAGAATCTTGAAGAATTCAAAGAAGAAATAGAAAAGAAACTCATCGTATCATCATAAGCATGAAAATCACCTCCGAGAAAGACGCAAAGAAACTGCAAGAAGATTTTAAGGAAGCTTCTCGCTGGACAAGGAAAGAATATGGCGTCCAGCGGTGACAAGTTCCTGCTGTATAGATATGGAAAAAATGTTAAGGACCTGAGTATAATAACGTCAGCTGACCTATCTTTCAAAGACACAATAAGACAAACGTCACGACAGCAAGTTAAATGATGGAGATGGTAAGTAGTATTGATGGTAATATTCAAATCGCTGGTGCTCCCTCGATAATTGCCTTCAGGGCAGGAGACATGTCAGAGATGCAACTGTTTTGTTGGCATAGAGCCAATAATGCATTTAAAATAATGGGAACACCTCTATGACCTAAATATGTACTCGCTGGAGCGGAGAGGAGACAGAGATACAGATAATATATACGTGGAAAATGCTTGAGGGTTTCGCCAAAAATTTGACCACCCCCATAGCAATATACTGAAGTGAGATGTATGGAAGAAAAGAAGAAGAAGAAGAAAAAAAGCCGAAAGCCTTGGACACCGTAAGAGAACACTATATCAACATCCGAGGGCTCAGACTACTTAACATCTTACCAAAAAGTATCAAAAACACTGCTGCGACAAGTGTAGAGGTCTTTACGAGGAAACTTGACAGGTAATGCCACAAAATGCTGGATCAACGAGGCTGTGATGGACGTGTGGGCTAGCGGGCTGTCAGCAGCAACAGCCTGGTTGACGAGGCAAGCATCAGAGAAACCTGGACCCAGGCCAGGCTGTGGGAGCAGGGGAAAAATCGCGAAACCTATCAAAGGTATATCAAAGGTAAAATTACCAAGGGACAGTAACTTACTGCTCACAGGTACACACACACACACACACACACACACACACACACACACACACACACAATACCTCTAAAATAAACATAAATGATACCTTGTTATTGGTTAAGGAGACGAACGACCTGGCAAGCTTATCAGTTAATGACCAATCGGAGTATGTAAAACTAACAGAGGTATCCCAACTATCCGCCTCGCTATCTTCCCTTATCTCAGCCATCAACAATTAACCTAGCCATCCTCCAGGTGACACACCTTCGCATCCACTAACTTTCGCGATTCGCCCCCCCCCCACTCCGGATCTGGAAATACCCTAACCTCTCCTTTTGCACTCCCACCCTTCTACTCTACGTTATCGCGCGAATCTACCTCGCACTCGCGTTTGCCTACGGACAGACGGCCCGCGGATGGGGGAATCGTGAACGTTTGCGCACGCGGAATGAAGAGGGTGCGCAGAGGAGACAGAATTACCTCTGAAGGCAACACGAGGTTCATTAGCGAGACAAGCTATTTAGCCGATACTCTAAGGGCCAGCACGCCAGAATTAATCCCAAGTGATTAGATGCACATGTAACTATCCGTATCAAGGAAGATATATATATATATATATATATATATATATATATATATATATATATATATATAATTATATATATATATATATATATATATATATATATATATATATAATATATATATATATATATATATATATATATATATATATATATATATATTATATATATATATTATATATATATATTTATATAACACCAGCCGTATCCCACCGAGGCGGGGTGGCCCAAAAGGAAAAACAAAAGTTTCTCCTTTTACATTTAGTAATATATACAGGAGAAGGGGTTACTAGCCCCTTGCTCCTGGCATTTTAGTCGCCTCTTACAACATGCATGGCTTACGGAGGAAGAATTCTGTTCCACTTCCCCTGTGTGTGTGTGTGTGTGTGTGTGTGTGTGTGTGTGTGTGTGTGTGTGTGTGTGTGTGTGAAAACAAAAACACAATAGAACATAGCTTTGTTATAACAGCGTTCAATTCTAATTAAAGCTTTAAGGAGTACTCTAAGGAAGGCTCTAAGGAGAGCTCTAAGAAGAGTTTACATGGGTGGGGTGCAGTATACCGCTGACTCAAGACAGTTCTCTCACCAGAGAGACTGTGACCCGTCGTCAACATGTTCCAATACTTGTGTCTATGTATAGACACGTCGCCAACGTTTCACCCGGCAGGAGCTGTCATTAATCAACTGTTTCGCCTGCCAGAGGTCACTGTCAATCCGGAGTATCGCCCACCAACCATCTTTTAAAACAGCAAATTAATAAAAAAAATTCTCGTGAGACGATATTCGTAGCAATTTTTTTCTTTACAAAAAAAAAAAAACTAAATTCTTTATTCGTAACCTAGAATAAAGAATTAACTCAAAATACAGAAGAAAATACTTTATTGGCCATCTACATCATTTCTACGATAGACAAATTTTAAGCTTCGTTTCTCTCTCAGTGATTTCAACTCCCTCCATGAAGTGATCCAAAGCTTTAACTCGTCAAGCTAACGAATAATCGTGAGCTAGAAAGCTAAAGAAATATAGTCACGGGGGGGGGGGGGGGCGGGGGTTACACTGAATAAATAAAGTTAGAGATGGGAATGTTGTAAGAGAGGCGAGCCAATAGAGTGGTAGTTTAGAGCAGTACCAAGAGTAAACATGTGGTATCGTAGAGTCATCTATCTTGCAGCTGAGACGAGGGTTATAGAGCCGGTAACCTGATTCCTGACGGGTAGGCGGGAGACAGAGAGAGAGAGAGAGAGAGAGGAGAGAGAGAGAGAGAGAGAGAGAGAGAGAGAAGAGAGAGAGAGAGAGAAGAGACAGAGACAGAGACAGAGACAGAGACAGAGACAGAGACAGAGACAGAGACAGAGACAGAGAGAGAGAGAGAGAGAGAGAGAGAGAGTGAATGGACTAACAGCTTCGTCAGGAGAGATAGATGATGTAGTCAGTTTACGTCACCCGCACTCACTTATCTCTCAATTAACTCCTCTCTCTCTCTCTCTCTCTCTCTCTCTCTCTCTCTCTCTCTCTCTCACCTTCGTCAATTTCCATAATTAGCAATAACTTACAATATACTAAGTACATTAACAGTCAATGGAATCTCTTTTAAATTGATGGCCCTTAAATGCGTCTACATAGAAAGGTCAGAGGTCACATGAACGAAGTCAACCATCTCGATCAAGAGGTCACGAGCCACGAGGCCAACAATGTTACTGTCACTCAGAGTGAGTGTATCATTGTCAGGGAGGTTGAGAATGATATTGTTTGTTCTGTGTGTGTGTGTGTGTGTGGAAGGGGTAGATGAAAGAAGGAGCCAGAGGAGGTACATGAAAAGAAGAGGCAGCGGTAGAGAGGTGGATAGAAAATGAGAGATGAAGGTAGTGCTGCAGCTAGCCAAGCAGTAGTAGTAGTAGTAGTAGTAGTAGTAGTAGTATAGTAGTAGTAGGCAGTAGTAGTAGTAAAAGTAGTAGTAGTGGGTATTAGTTGTTGTTGTTGGTGTTGGTGTTGATGTTAGTGTTGGTGTTGATGTTGGTGTTGGTGTTGGTATTGATGTTGGTGTTGGTGTTGGTGTTGGTGTTGTGTATTGATGTTGGTGTTGGTGTTGGTGTTGTGTGGTGTTGGTGTTGGTGTTGGTGTTGATGTTGTGTGTTGGTGTTGGTGTTGATGTTGGTGTTGGTGTTGGTGTTGGTATTGATGTTGGTGTTGGTGTTGTGTTGTTGGTGTTGGTGTTGGTGTTGTGTTGGTGTTGATGTTGGTATTGTTGGTGTTGGTGTTGGTGTTGATGTTGGTATTGGTATTGGTATTGTTGGTGTTGTGTGTTGGTGTTGATGTTGATGTTGATGTAGTGTTGGTGGGGTGTTGTTGGTGTTGGTGTTGGTGTTGATGTTGGTGTTGGTGTTGATGTTGTGTTGGTATTGTTGTGTGTTGATGTTGTGTTGATGTTGGTATTGGTATTGTTGTGTGTGTTGGTGTTGATGTTGGTGTTGGTGTTGGTATTGTTGGTGTTGGTGTTGATGTTGGTGTTGGTGTTGGTATTGTTGGTGTTGGTATTGTTGGTGTTGGTGTTGGTTTGGTGTTGGTATTGTTGGTGTTGGTGTTGATGTTGGTGTTGATGTTGGTGTTGGTATTGGTTGGTGTTGGTGTTGGTGTTGGTGTTGATGTTGGTATGGTGTTGGTGTTGGTGTTGGTGGTGTTGGTGTTGGTGTTGGTGTTGGTATTTTTGGTGTTGGTGTTGATGTTGGTTTGGTGTTGGTGTTGGTGGTGTTGGTGTTGGTGTTGGTGTTGGTATTGTTCGTGTTGGTGTTGGTGTTGATGTTGGTGTTGGTGTTGGTATTGGTGTTGATGTTGGTGTTGGTATTGGTGTTGTGTTGGTGTTGATGTTGGTGTTGATTGTTGGTGTTGGTTATTGTGGTGTGGTGTTGGTGTTGGTGTTGTTGGTGTTGGTGTTGGTGTTGGTGGTGGTATTGTATTGTTGGTGTTGGTGGTGGTGTTGATGTTGGTGTTGATGTTGGTGTTGGTATTGCTTGGTGTGGTATTGGTGTTGATGTTGGTGTTGTGTTGGTGTTGGTGTTGATGTTGGTGTTGGTGTTGGTGTTGGATGTTGGTGTTGGTGTTGGTGTTGGTGTTGTGTGGTGTTGGTGTTGGTATTGTTTGATGTTGTGTGTGGTTTTGTGTTGGTGTTGGTGTTGGTGTTGGTGTTGGTGTTGGTTGGTGGTATTGATGGGGGTTGGTGTTGGTGGTTGGTTTGTGTTGATGTTGGTGGTGGTGTGTTGGTGTTGGTGTTGGTGGTGGTATTGATGTTGGTGGTGGTGTTGATGTTGGTGGTGGTGTTTGAGTGGGTGTGGTATTGATGTTGGTGTTGGTGGTGGTGTTGATGGGTTTGGTGGTGGTGTTGATGTTGGTGGTGGTTGTGTTGGTGTTGTTGGTGTTGGTGGTGTGTATTGATGTTGGTGTTGGTGTTGGTGTTGGTGTTGGTGGTGGTTATTGATGTTGGTGGTTGTGGTGATGTGATGTTGTGTGTTGGTGGTGGTGTTGATGTTGATGTTGGTGGTGGTGTTGATGTTGATGTTGGTGGTGGTGTTGATGTTGGTGGTGGTGTTGATGTTGTGTGGTGGTGTTTGATGTTGATGTTGGTGGTGGTGGTTGATGTTGGTGGTGTTGTGTTGATTGTTGGTTGGTGGGGTTTGGTAGTTGGTTGGTGTTGGTATGGTGTTGGTGTTGGTGTGATTTGTTTGGTGTGTGTTGGTATTGTTGGTGATTGGTATTGTTGGTGTTGGTATTGTGTGGTTTGTTTGGTATTGTTGGTGTTGGTGTTGGTGTTGGTGTTGGTGTTTGGTGTTGGTTTGTTGGTGGTGGTGGTCGTGTTGGTCATCAAACAAGACAAGTGTCTCCTGGCTCACCCCCAACAAGGGGTTTTTCACCCCCATTTAAAAGCAACAGAGGAACGTAACGTAGTGGCATCCTAAAAAAGTTGTATTTAGAAAAGGAAGCGAGTAGTGTTTACAAAGTGGACGGAGGGGGAGGGGTCGTATTTAGGTAGTGAATAGAAGAGAGCGGGTCATATCTGAGTGGTGGATAGAAAGTTTAAGGGTCATATTTACGTAAGGATGGAAGGGAAATAGGTTGTATTTAGGCAGCAGGGAGGAAGAGGGTTGTATTTAGGTACTGAACAGAAGCGAAGGGGGTGTAATCTAGGTAGTGGATAGGAGTGGGGAGGATCGTAATTAGGCACTGGATGGAGAGGAAGGTAGGGGGGGGGGATGTCGTATCTACGAAGTGAATAGAAGAGACAGGGAGGCGGGATGAAAGGTCGAGCCACTTCTACTCAGCGAAATAGGGCAGCCAGCAGGAGGCCCCCTGCCATGACCCCTGACCTGACCTCACCTACTCCAGCTGACTTTAACCCCATCTCCCCCCTCCCCCTCCTCGGACCCTGCCTAACAGATTGACCTCAAATGCTCCACTTCACACCACAATTGTAGGTCCTGGGGTCTCATTCCGCCGGAGAAGGACACATGTCCTGCCCTCCTCCAGGGTCCCCTTACGTCCCTCTGTCTCTCAGACGGCCACCTGGATGTCATTAGAATCCTGGGAACCACAATAACCATCCGTATGACGAGCAGCGCTGGTACCTTTGGGCGCCTCGATGCTGACGGAGGCGCCGTGGGCGTAATGTCGCGCGGATTTATGATTTATTTAAATGTCAAGTCTGACATAGTTGGGGCGTAAGAAAAAATGCACTCGGTAAAGGATGGGGGATTTGTGTCGCGGATTAACACTTGAGTGAAGACTTTGTGTGTGTTGTTGTGTGTGTTGTGTGTGTGTGTGTGTGTGTGTGTGTGTGAGTGTGTGTGTGATGTGTGTGTTGAGAAGAGAGAGGAGAAGAGAGAGGAGAGAGAGATTAGCAACGATTAACTCACGTGTTCAAAGTCTTTACGTTTCGTTCCCTGTGTATCTGATTGCAGAGTTGCCTCACTACCTGGAGTCTACTTGGAGGTTATTCGGGATCAAGCCCCTGGTCCGGTCCCGACCAGACCCCCGTGGATCAGGGCTGATCAACAGCTGATACGCTGGCCGCACGAAAGTCCACGTACGAACCACACCCGGCTGATCCGAGCTTTGACTTATACAAGGGTCATCAACCATACAAGGGCCATCTTTACAACCATACAAGGGTCGTCTCTCCAACCATACAAGGGTCGTCTCTCCAACCATACAAGGTAATCCTCCACCCTACAAAGCATCTCTCCACCACACAAGGTCATCTCTCCAACCATACAAGGTCGTCTCCCAACCATACAAGGGTCCTCTCCCCAAACCCTACAGGTAATCTCTCCACCCATACAAGATCACTCTCCACCCACACAAAGGTCATCTCTCCAACCATACAAGGGTCATCTCTCCGCCCATACAAGGGTCATCTCTCCACCCATACAAGGGTCATCTCTCCACCCATACAAGGGTCATCTCTCCACCCATAAAAGGGTCATCTCTCCAACCATACAAGAGGCATCTCTCCACCCATAAAAGGGTCATCTCTCCAACCATACAAGAGTCATCTCTCCACCCATACAAGAGTCATCTCTCCACCCATACAAGGGTCATCTCTCCACCCATACAAGGGTCATCTCTCCAACCATAAAAGAGTCATCTCTCCACCCATAAAAAAGTCATCTCTCCAACCATACAAGAGTCATCTCTCCACCCATAAAAGGGTCATCTCTCCACCCATACAAGGGTCATCTCTCCAACCATACAAGGGTCATCTCTCCAACCATACAAGGGTCATCTCTCCACCCATAAAAGGGTCATCTCTCCACCCATACAAGGGTCATCTCTCCACCCATACAAGGGTCATCTCTCCAACCATACAAGGTCATTTCTCCACTGTTGCGAATAAGAATTTTTTTTTAAAGAACTTCAGAATGTGGCCTGTTACCATTTATTTCTTATGCAACAAGATTTTTGGATCCGAGTTCTAGGTAAGTTAGAGTCTAGGGGAAATAATTTCAACTGGGAAACTCCATAGAATAATATTCAAATTTATTAAAGTATTTAAATACAATACTTTATCTTCTCTTTGTAGTTAATTTAACTTAATACTTTGTACAATAAAATTACCATATACATTTAGTTCAAAATCATGGAAATGTCATATTAATAAGGAAGTTTAATTATTCTTCCTGTATCTAAGTCCTCATTAATATTTACGTCTCTTTCTTAACAAGACTGTAGACTCAAAATACAAAAGGTACAAGATTTAACAAGACCTTTGAACTGGCCGTAAAGTATCTATGGATTACTGAACTGACCAAGAAATAAATATCAAAAGAGTCTTTCAAAGTAATGAGGAACAAAGTGAGTCAGCTCTATAGCCCAATTCTCAAAACCATTCAACTGTACACCGTAAGAGCCAATATACGATCAGTTGTCAGGGCTAGAGCTGGGAGCAGACTGACTACTTGCCAGTCTGTTGACGTGTCGTCAGGTTGGATCAGCTGAGCCACGTCAGCCAGCCGGACATAAACAACTGAACAATTCACCGGATGGTTCCAAGACTTAAACTCTATATACACAAGAAATCCTACCTAACCATAATGGTAAAATAATAGTGATAATTACAAAATAGTGATAATAACGATAATAGTGATAATAACAATAATAGTGATAATAATAGTGATAACGATAATACCATGGTATTTTTCATATATTAACAGATAATAATATAACGCCGAAAGTCTCTATTTTAGCTATAAACGGGGACTTTCGCGCTATAATATTAAGTGATGAACATATGCTCTTACAATATTTAAATAACACAGGATGACCAATTTTGAAGATATAACACCACCCATAAAAGGGTCATCTCTCCAACCATACAAGGGTCGTCTCTCCAACCATACAAGAGTCATCTCTCCACCCATAAAAGGGTCATCTCTCCAACCATACAAGGAGACGTGCCTCCAGAACGTCTCACCTACGGCCAGTAGCAACACTGTGAAAGAAGGAAATCGTCTTTAACAAATGTTACCAGCTGCAGCCACCTGACAGGGGTCGAGCACCAGCTGGTGACGGTGTACTCACTGGGTCGACCACCAGCAGTCTGCAGGTGTAGCCGCCATGTAGCCATGTGGTTCTGCAGGTATCCCAGCCACGAACCCAGCTGGCTCTGCAGGTGTAGCTCCCACGTACCCAGCTGGCTCTGCAGGTGTTGCTGCCACGTATCCAGCTGGCTCTATAAGGAGCGATCATGTGCCCCTAAGATGCAAGTTCTGGATCTTAATGAGGCGCTTAAGTATACAATAACTTACCCTTAATTAACACAGGCTAATTACCCGGTCTTCTTAACGCCCCCTTCCCTCCCCCTCCCCTCTCCCCCTCCTCTCTCTCCCTCCCACATAACATAAGACTAATTGGCCCTCCTGATACATGATAAACTCTGGCCAGATCGTGTTAAGGTTCAATTAAGGGAGCCAAACAAGCAGATACCCGACCGTAAACGCTTTGATGGTTAGCATTATCAGGTTCTGGACTCTTCAATTAAGAAACCCCGGGGTTAATAGCGGGAGCTATCAGGTGGGGTCCATAGCACCAGACCACTACCAGATCCTCATCTCGCTGGTGATGCTGAGGAGAGTGGGGGTTGGGAGTTGGCTGGACGGGGTAGTTGTGGTGGTGTTTTCTTGCTGTGGTGGCGGTGGTAGTGGTGGTGGTAGTGGTGGTGGTAGTGGCGGTGGTGGTAGTGGTGGTGGTGGTTGGTGGTGGCGGTGGTGGTGGTGGTGGTGGTGGGTGGTGTTGGTAATGGTGGTGGTGGTGGGTAGTGATGGTGGTGGTGGTGGTGGTGGTGTGGTGGTCGTGGTGGTGGTGGTGGTGGTGGTAGTGGTGGTGGTGTTGGTAGTGGTGGTGGTGGTGGTGGTGGTGGTGGTGGTGGTGGTGGTAGTAGTGGTGGTGGTGGTGGTGTGGTGGTGGTGGTGGTGGTGGTGTGGTAGGTGGAGTAGTGGTGGTGGTTATGGTTGGTGGTGGTGGTTATGGTGGTGGTAGTGGTGGTGGGGGGTATGGTGGTGGTGGTAGTGGTGGTGGTGGTGGTGGTGGTGTGGTGGTGTGGGGGTAATGGTGGGGTGTGTGGTGGTGGTGGTAGTGTGGTGGTGGTGGTGGTAGTGGTGTTGGTGGTGATTGTTGGTGGTGGTGGTGGTGGTGGTGGTGGTGGTGGTGGTGGTGGTGTTAGTGGTGGTGGTTGGTAGTGGTGGTGGTGGTGGGTGGTGGTGGAATGGTGGTGGTGGTGGTGGTGGTTGGTGGTGGTGGTGGTGGTGGTAGTGGTGGTTAGTGGTGGTGGTGGTGGTGGTAGTAGGAGGTGGTGGTGGTGGTATAGTGATGGGTGGTGGTGGTGGTATGGTGGTAGTGGTGGATGTGGTGGTGGTGGTGGTGGTAGTGTATTAGTGTTATACCTGGAGGGGATTTCGGGGGTCAACGCCCCCGGGGCCCGGTCCGTGACCAGGCCTCGTGGTGGATCAGGACCTGATCAGCCAGTCTGTTACTGCTGACCGCACGTACACCGACGTACGAACTACAGTCCAGCTGGTCAGGCGCTGACTTTAGGTGCCTGTCCAACTCCTTTTTGAAGACAGCCAGGGGCCTATTGGCAATCCTCCCCTTATGTATGCTGGGAGGCAGTTGAACAGTCTTGGGTCCCTGACACTTATTGTCTTGTCTCTTAGCGTACTCGTGGCGCCCCTGCTTTTCACTAGAAGGATTTTGCATCTCCTGCCGAGTCTTTTGCTTTCATAGGGAGTGATCTTCGTATGTAGATTTGGGACTAGCCTCTCTAGGATTTTCCAAGTTTATATTATCATGTACTCTTCTCGCCTGCGTTCCACAGGAAGTACATATCAAGGGACTTCAACCGTTCCCAGTAATTTAAGTGCTTTATCGTACTTACACGTGCCGTGAAAGTTCTCAGTACATTCTCAACTTCTGCAGTTTCACCTGCCTTGAAAGGTGCCGTTAGTGTACAACAGTAATCCAGCCTAGAAAGAATAAGCGATTTGAAGAGAATCAACATGGGCTTGGCATCTCTAGTTCTGAAGTTTCTCATTATCCCTCCTATCATTTTCCTAGCAGATCTGGTACATACATAGTTGTGATCTTTGAAAGTAAAAATCTCTGACATTTTCACTCCCAGATTCTTCATATTAGTTTTTCGGTCTATTGTAGGGCTGGAATTTGTTTTTACTCCGATCCAGTTTTAATTTCGTCGAGTTTTCCATAGATGAGTAATTCAAATGTGTCTTCATTGAACTTCATATTGTTTTCTGCGGCCAATTTAAATATTTGCTTGATGTCCGTTTGAAAATTTGCAGTGTCTTCGATGGATAACACTGTCATGCAAATTCGGGTGTCATCCGTAAAGGAGGACACAGTCCTGCGGCTTACATCTCTGTCTATGTCAAATATGAGGATGAGGAACAGGATGGGAGTGAGTACTGTACCTTGCGGAACAGAGTTTGTCACTGTAGCTGCCTCAGACTTCACACTGTTTTCTTTTACTCTTTGTGTTCTATTTGCTGAGAAGTTATAGATCCATCTACCAACTTTTCCTTTGATTCATTTATCACGCATTTTGTGTGCTATCACTTGTTGAAGGCTTTCACCAAAGTAAACATACCACATCTGCAGTTTGTTTTTCCTCCAGAGAACCCAAAACAGTTTCATATAGTGGTCCAGTAGTTATGAGAGGCAGGAGGGACCTGTTAAACCCATGCTGCCCTGGGTTGTGCAACTGATGCGTAACTAAGTGGGTGGCGAAATTACTTCTTAGAACTCTTTCAAAGATTTTTATGTAGGACGTTAGTGCTATCGGTCCGTAATTCTTTGTCATTGCCTTACTGCCTCCTTTGTGGAGTGAGACTATGTCTGTTGATTTTAGTGACTGTGGGATAATCTGTGATGTGTCCATACTCCCTCTCCGTAAAATACTTAAAACGTGTGAAAGAGTTTTCTTGCAGTTCTTGATGAACACGAGTCTCGACCTGCGGCAGAATACGTGAGTATGTTATTTATTGCTTTTTCAAAGTCTTGTGGTGTTAAGATAATATCAGAAATTTTTGAATTAACTAAATTTGAGTCTCGGTCATAAAAAAATAATTTAGATTGTCGACTATAGTCTGACTAACGACTCGCTAAACGCTGAATCATATTGGGACTTCAGTATCTCACTCAATCCTAGAGGGATAGTACCGAACTTGCACACGAAAATCACTCACTACGAAAGCAAAAGACTTGGCAGACGATGCAACATTCCCCCAATAAAAAGCAGGGGTGTCACTAGCACGTTAAGAGACCATACAATAAGTGTCAGGGGCCCGAGACTGTTCAACTGCCTCCCAGCATACATAAGGGGGATTACCAACAGACCCCTGGCAGTCTTCAAGCTGGCACTGGACAAGCACCTAAAGTCGGTTCCTGACCAGCCGGGCTGTGGCTCGTACGTTGGTTTGCGTGCAGCCAGCAGTAACAGCCTGGTTGATCAGGCTCTGATCCACCAGGAGGCCTGGTCACAGACCGGGCCGCGGGGGCGTTGACCCCCGGAACTCTCTCCAGGTAAACTCCAGGTATGTAAGTCCCATCTAGTTTAAGCAAGGGGTCCAATACTGGATGCTGAATTTACCCTAGATTTGGCATAAGAAAAGAAATAATTTTTTTTTCAGTTTCATTTATGGCTTAAGTATTCCTTTGTATATTGTCTCCTGTATGATTCTTTAAGCTTAAGTTCGATATTTACCACTTCTTTGTCTAGTGCCTCCTTTCGTGTTTGAGATATACTGGCCCCTTTCAGCAGCTCTGAGATTCTTCACCTTTGCCTGTATAGGGAGCATCTCTCTCTTTCTAATTTACATCTCTTCCTTTTTTCTTGAAGGAATGTGCCTTGAGCATACCTCAAGTGCTACAGAATTAATTCTTTCTGGGCAAAAGTTCAGATCCGTGTTATTTAGGATATCTTCCCAGCTTGTTTCATTTAGGACATGGTTGATTTGATCCCACTGTACGTTTTTTGTTATCGAAGTTGAATTTGGTGAAGGCTCCTTCATAACTGATATTATGGTGGTCTGGGGCCCTGCGCATACATGTCTATACCTCTATTACGTTATGCTCTGAGTGTATTGTCTTTGATACTTATATTTCGTACCAGGTCATCATTATTAGTGAAGATGAGGTTGAGTGTATTTTCCAGTCATGTTAGCTCCACTATTTGCTGGCTTAAAAGGTGAATTTGTTGCAGAAAACTTAATAACTCACGTGTGTGTGTGAACTTTCATCTGAGCTGCCTCCTGGGGTTATCTCTGCTAAAACATTATTTGCCACATACCTCCATTTTAAGTGTCTTAAACTGAAATCACCCAGCAGCAAGATGTTTGGGGCAGGAACTGGGAGAGTGTCCAGACTGTAGTCAATTTTCAAAAGCTGTTCTTGGAATTGTTGGGAGTTGCATCAGGAGGCTCGAGGTTTGTATTCAATCACAATGGCAAGGTTTTGGTTTCCAATCTTTACCTCTAAAATTTCAACTACATCATTTGTGGTGTTTAGTAATTCCGAGCA
Source organism: Cherax quadricarinatus (assembly GCF_026875155.1). NCBI lineage: Eukaryota > Metazoa > Arthropoda > Malacostraca > Decapoda > Parastacidae > Cherax > Cherax quadricarinatus. The sequence goes on along the minus strand of NC_069430.1, from coordinate 32,616,372 downwards.
AATGAGTGACTGTGTGACGTACAGATCAACCTTCCCTTAGTGCCTATTTTTTTTTCTGTTGCATCTGAGTAATATATAACCTGGGATCCATATTTCGTTGTCAAAGTGATGCTTTAAGTGGATCTTTGTGAAAGCAGCAAATTGCATTTGACTGTGGTTACTACTACTGTTGTTGTTGCTATTTTTTTGGTGTTAGTGAGGGTGATGGTGTATAATCGGTGGTAACTATTACTGCTATTGTTGTTGTTTGGTGGTGGTGGTGGTGGTGGTGGCGTACTAACAGTAGTTACTACCATTGCTGCTCTTTTTCTTCTCGACCGGCCTCGGGCCGAACGACCGGTGTCGGACCGTTTGTTCGGTGTCGGTCAGATATCATCCCTACCGATTCAATGTATTCATCCCGATGTTCAACCCATGTTCTCTCTCCGCCTTCCCCCCCCCACACACACACACGTCTGCAAGCGTTCCGTTGACTGAAACGCGATGCGGAGCTTATTAACAACTCGCGCGGCGGAAATAAAATAAAAACAGGAGATCAAAATGTCAGAAGCAAGTTGACGTAGGAAGTCCAAGAACAATTAAGAGAAGGAGCAAGTGACACTATCTCATAGACAACACGAGAGCTTCGAAGCCTTGCCGCCAAGACCACACTTGACGTCACATAACTCACTGATAATGGTAACTTGAGACACAGAGATGTAATGTGTGCTTACACCTTCGCTGTCTTTGCTGTTGTTGTTGCTGGCGTGCTCTCTGTCTCTGTTGCCGCTGTTGTTTTTGCTGTTCTTACTGGTGGTTTGCCTCTCTGTCTATGCTCTTGTTGCCGTTGGCTTGTGCTCTGTTTCTATTGCTGCCGTTGCTGCGTTACTTTCTGTAGCTGCTGTTATTGCTACTACTGTTGCTAGCTACCTCTGTAACTATGTTGTCGCCTCTTTTGTTGTTGTTAGGTTGCCCTGTGCCTCTGTTGCTGCGACTGTTGTTGTTGCTGCTTCTGCTGTTGCTGGCTTACTTTGTGTTTCTGCTGTTATTCCTGCTTTCTTTTCCATATCCTTTTCTTCTCATTTTTTTTTGTCTTATGTCGCTCGTCCCCCGCCTGTCACAACTAGGTGAGTGCACACAACACACTCATCCATCCTGTATCAAGAATGAGGGACCAGGAGCTATGTTTCAGCCCCAGCACATCATTAATAAAAGGGGACAGACAAGAGGCCCTGAATTACTGGCCAGTATCTCTACCATGCATACTGTCAAAAATTTTTTGAGAAGATAGTTTAGAGAAAAATAGAGGAACAATTGGAAAGAATTTATATATATAAACAAAACAGCATGAATTTAGGGACGGAAAATCCTGTCTTAGAAATTTGTTGGAGTTTAATGACAGAGAGATCTCACATTCAAGGATCAATGTTGTCATTGCTACAGCAAAGAAAATGATAGGGTGAATTACAAGAACTTTCAAGACAAGAGATGCTGAGCTACTAATGATGCTCTTCAAGTCACTTGTTGTCTTCAGGCTGGAATACTGTTGTATACTGACAGTCCCCTTCAAGGCAGGCCAGACTGATGTGTTAGAAAGCGTACACAGAGCTTTCACTGCTCGTATACACTCAATCAAACATCTGAACGCCTGAAGTCCCTCCAACTGTATTTATTCTTGGAACGTAGTCGAGAACGATACATCATAATCTGCACCTGGAAAATCCTGTTGGGACTGGTCCTAAGTCTGCATACCGGAATAACTCCATGTGAAATCAAAGGAGATTTGGCAGATGGTACAAAGAGCATCCAACAAAAAATAGGAACGAGACGAATACACGAAGAGAGAACTCGCTGAGTGTCAGAGGTCCCCGACTCTCCAACACCCTCCGTGCTTGAGGGAAATTACCAAGAAACCTCTGGCTGTCTTCAAGAGGAAACAAGGTCCTCTAATCAGGAATCAGGAATCACAAAGATAAAACAAGAAAGACAAGGCTGGCTGGAATACATCTTCTTAAATTGTATGAAAACATTTAATACAGCACCACACCACAGATTAAAGCAACAAGCAATGTTAAAAGGCAGAGTGTTTCAGTGGATCAAGGAATACCTGGATAACAGAAGGCAGAGTGTAACAGTAAAGGATGTGACATCAGTATGGGAGAAGCACCGAGTGTGGCCCCACAAGGAGTAATGTTAGGACCACTACTGTTTCTAATATATATGAACGCCCTGTAAGAGAGGATTGAGTCCCATATGACATTGCAGATGATGTAAAACTGATGAGAAAAACATAAACAGAAGACTACAGATGTGGTCAAGCAAATGGCTCCTCAAGTTCAACCCGAACAAATGCAAGCTCATGCAAATTGGAGTTGAGGACTCACCGGATACATAACACAGTACTGACGGAGAGAAGTTGGATATAACACCAAGCATATAGCCATAAGTATACAATAAACGTATGACCTCAGCGGCAAATGCAAGACTGGAATTTAAGAAGTGAATAAAGAATCCTTCAGAACCTTATACACGATATATTTTTGGGCTATTATTGAGTGCTCGACCCCAGCCCACACTGGTAAAGAGGCTCGACAAGGTGAAAAAAAAATGCAACCAGGCTAGCACCAGAACTGAGAGGAATGTACAGTGAGGGGAGGTTGAAGGAACTAAGCCTGACGATCTTAGAGGAGAGAAGGGCAAGGGACACGTGATTGCGACATACAAAATTATAAAAGGAATTGTTAAAACTGATAGGGACGGATTGTTTGACTTGAGAGGACCAGGATCAAGGGGACACAGATGGAAACTGAAGACTCAGAGGAGTCATCACTGAGATATAAGGATGTATTACTTTAGCTTCAGGCTAGTTAAAAAGTGGTATGACTTGCATTAGGCATTGAAGAGGTCGGAAATCAAAGTAATCTAGGAAGCAAGGGAAGGATCTGACTTTCTGCTCCAGCAAACACACACACACACACACACACACACACACACACACACACACACACACATACACATCCATCTTGGTGTCAAGGGGAGGAGCAGTGTTACCAACAAGAGCTAAAGAGCTTATTAGCCTTGATAAGAACGACGGGTATTGGCTATGCTGCGCCAGATTTATTGTCACCCCTGGCTCCTCCTTCGTATCCTCATCCTTTCTCCTCATCCACCTTTTCCTCATCCTCTTCTTTTTCTTCTCTTTCCCCTTTTCCTGTTTCCCTCTTCCTCATATTTCTCCTCAACTTTGTCCCTCACACCATCCACTCAAGTCATCCACCATAATTCCACCTTCACCCCCACCACCACAACCCCCCATACAACCACCACCCCCACTCCATTAAAAACAAAACCGTAAAAACCATCCAGGATTCCACTAACTTAGAATCCAACCCTAAACTAGAGAATCAGACACTAAACGGATCCATTCTGAACTATTTTTTTCCTATCGTTTTTTCCCCTCACTAAGGCTATCTGATGGTGGGAAGAATGTGGACCCCAACTGCGTTAGCTCTGGCGACGATATCTACTGACGTTTAAGTGAGGCATTTTCACCCAAATTGCTTCGCTGTTGCTCTTTCAACAAATTTGGATTAGATTTTAAGAGACCTTGATACGTGGGAGGATGTTCTGGTAGACTGTCCCTGGTAGTTGTTGGCTGTTATTGATGCTCTGTTAGAGGTAGTTGTTGGGTGTTGTTGATGCTGTGTTAGAGGGAGTTGTTGGGTGTTGTTGATGCTATGTTAGAGGTAGTTGTTGGGTGTTGTTGATGCTGTGTTTGAGGCAGTTGTTGGGTGTTGTTGATGCTGTGTTAGAGATGTTGTTGGGAGTTGTTGATGCTGTGCTAGAGGCAGTTGTTGGGAGTTGTTGATGCTGTGTTAGAGGCAGTTGTTGGGTGTTGTTGATGCTGTGTTAGAGATAGTTGTTGGGAGTTGTTGATGCTGTGCTAGAGGCAGTTGTTGGGTGTTGTTGATGCTGTGTTAGAGGCAGTTGTTGGGATGTTGTTGATGCTGTGTTAGAGGAGTTGTTGGGTGTTGTTGATGCTGTGTTAGAGGCAGTTGTTGGGAGTTGTTGATGCTGTGTTAGAGGAGTTGTTGGGAGTTGTTGATGCTGTGTTAGAGGAGTTGTTGGGTGTTGTTGATGCTGTGTTAGAGGGAGTTGTTGGGTGTTTGTTGATGCTGTGTTGGAGAAGTTGTTGGGTGTTGTTGATGCTGTGTTAGAGGCAGTTGTTGGGGTTGCTGATGCTGTGTTAGGAGGCAGTTGTTGGGTGTTGTTGATGCTGTGTTAGAGGCAGTTGTTGGGTGTTGTTGATGCTTGTTAGAGTAGTTGTTGGGTGTTGTTGATGCTGTGTTAGAGGAAGTTGTTGGGTGTTGTTGATGCTGTGTTGAGGCAGTTGTTGGGTGTTGTTGATGCTGTGTTAGAGGCAGTTGTTGGGTGTTGTTGATGTTGTGTTAGAGAGTTGTTGGGTGTTGTTGATGTTGTGTTAGAGGAAGTTGTTGGGTGTTGTTGATGCTGTGTTGGAGGCAGTTGTTGGGTGTTGTTGATGCTGTGTTAGAGATAGTTGTTGGGTGTTGTTGATGCTGTGTTGGAGGCAGTTGTTGGGTGTGATTGTTTGAGCATTTGGTGTTGTTGATGTGTTAGGAGTGTGTTGGAGTTGTTGATGCTGTGTTGAGGCAGTTGTTGGGTGTTGTTGATGCTGTGTTAGAGAAGTTGTTGGGTGTTGTTGATGTTGTGTTAAGGAGTTGTTGGTGTAGTTGATGCTGTGTTAGAGAGTATTGTTGGGTGTTGTTGATGCTGTGTTGGAGGACAGTTGTTGGGTTGTTGTTGCTGTGTTAGAGGAGTTGTTGTGTGTTGTTGATGCTGTGTTAGAGGAGTTGTTGGGTGTTGTGATACTGTGTTAGAGGCAGTTGTTAGGTTGTTTGTGTTAGAGTAGTTGTTGTTGTGGTGTTGTGATTTTTGTGTTGCTGTGTATGCAGGTGTTGTTGTGTGTGTTAGAGGTAGTTGTTGGCTGTTGTTGATGCTGTTGGTGATAGTTTTTTGGGTGTTGTTGATGCTGTGTTGGAGGCAGTTGTTGGGTATTGTCGTTGCTGTGTTAGAGGTAGTTGTGTGTTGTTGATACTGTGTTACAGGCAGTTGTTGGCTGTTGTTGATGCTGTGTTACAGGTAGCTATTGGCTGTTGTTGATGTTGCTCTAAAGGCAGTTGTTGGCTGTTGCTGAAGCTATGCTAGAGTTAGTTGTTGACTATTATTGATGGTGGTAGTAATAGTCATAGTTGAGATAGGAGTGGCAGCTGCATCAGTAATATTAGTAATAAGAGTATTAGTTGTAGTAGAAACAGCAGTGGTGGTGGTAGTAACAGTAGTAAAACACTGTAATTGTGGTAGTAGTAGTAGTAGTAGTAGTAGTAGTAGTAGTAGTAGTAGTAGTAGTAGTAGTAGCAGCAGCAGTAGTAGTAGTAATAGTGGTAAATAAATTTATTATTATTATTATTATTATTATTATTATTATTATTATTATTATTATTATTATTATTATTATTATTATTATATGAGAAAATAATGAAGAATGAACAAAATAATGAACCAAACAAAAATCAAGACAAAGAACAAAATTAAAAAAACAGGGAACAAAATGGATGTGACAATGAACAAAATGAAGAGTGAACAAAACAATGAACGAAATAATGAAAAAATTAACAAAAAATGAAAACTAGGAAACCAAAGAACAATGAACAAAACAATGAATAAAATATTGATGAATAAACAAGACAGTGAACAAAACAATAAAGAATGAACAAAACAAAGAAAATAAATGAACAAAATGAAGAATGAGCAAAACAATGTAAAACATAAATGAACAAAATGAACAATGAAGGATGAACAATGCAATAAACAAATCAATGATGAATGAATAATGAACAAAATAAATAAAACAACAAAGAATGAACAAAACCTAACAATGCCGAATGAACAAAGACAAGAATATTGAACAAAAAACAAACAAAGTAAAGCAGAATGAACAAGAAGAACAACGAATACAGTAATAACAATCACAGTGAAGAACGAATTAATTCAATTTTGAATAAACATTTAGAGCTAAATAAAAAAAAACAAATATTCTGCAAAGTGAAGGAAGTTCAAAGTGAAGGAAGTTCAAAGTGAAGGAAGTTCAAAGTGAAGGAAGTTCAAAGTGAAGGAAGTTCAAAGTGAAGGAAGTTCAAAGTGAAGGAAGTTCAAAGTGAAGGAAGTTCAAAGTGAAGGAAGTTCAAAGTGAAGGAAGTTCAAAGTGAAGGAAGTTCAAAGTGAAGGAAGTTCAAAGTGAAGGAAGTTCAAAGTGAAGGAAGTTCAAAGTGAAGGAAGTTCAAAGCGAAGGAAGTTCAAAGTGAGGAAGTCAAAGTGAAGGATTCAAAGTGAAGGAAGTTCAAAGTGAAGGAAGTTCAAAGTGAAGGAAGTTCAAAGTGAAGGAAGTTCAAAGTGAAGGAAGTTCAAAGTGAAGGAAGTTCAAAGTGAAGGAAGTTCAAAGTGAAGGAAGTTCAAAGTGAAGGAAAGTTCAAAGTGAAGGGAAGTTCAAAGTGAAGGAAGTTCAAGAAGTGAAGGAAAGTTCAAAGTGAAGGAAGTTCAAAGTGAAGGAAGTTCAAAGTGAAGGAAGTTCAAAGTGAAGGAAGTTCAAAGTGAAGGAAGTTCAAAGTGAAGGAAGTTCAAAGTGAAGGAAGTTCAAAGTGAACTCTCATATTAAAAAAAGAATCTATATGCTATTAATAAGGCAGAGTCGTACGTGTATTTACGTACGTTCTTATTGCCGCACTTGGTGTACACATTCGGTATGCGTGACTGTGTGCACACACGTATTTTGTGTGCGTGTACAGGTATAGTGGTATGTATGTGTGTGTATACATACATCAGAAATGCGTCACTGTATGTTCCGGAATGTGTTTTTATCTACGCAAACTCAAGGGTGTGACAAGAAACGCTGGAGATACGCGCTGGTAATTGGGAGCGTATCATGAGATGTCAAGAAGGAAATTGTGTAGGATTTGGAGAAGTGTGGAGGAGGACAGCGTGGAGGAGGAGGAGGAGGAGGAGGAGGAGGAGGAGGAGGACACCGTGATGGAGTATGGGAGGGATCTCAAGATGCTGAAGGAATCTCAGGTATGAAGGTGAACCTGGTCACCTTCAATATACACCAACATATACACCAACATATACACTATGTTCTATCATAACTCAGGAGGCGAGAGAGCAGTAAATGCCGCGAGGAACGTAAACACCTCCACACGCTGTGACCTTGTGGAGGTTCCCTCCTCTCGTGTGGCGTTCCTCCTCCCTTCTCAATCTCCAGTAATCTGGTTTATAGATTAATATCCCGTTGTGCATGAAAGGAAACAAAAGAGGGGAGAAAGCAGGCCATAGGAACCATTGTTACTGTAAATCTAATTGTTCGAGACGCGTCAGCAGGGAACTGAAATAATCTTGTCCTAAACTTGTGAAGCCGGTGAAGTGTTCGAAGTTCTTGTGGATGATAGTGAGGCGGTCCAACTTCTCGGTGAACCTGGCGAAATTACTGAAGTTCTTCGTGAAGCCAGTGTGGTGGATGAAGTTCTTAGTGAAGCCAGTGTAGTGGACGCAGTTCTCAGTGAAGCCAGCGTGGCAGTCGAACTTCTCAGTGAAGCCAGCGTGGCGGTCGAACTGGAATTCCAAAACACTTGAGGAGGAATGTGTAGGTGACAGCGCGGGTGAGCAGAATCACCTTCTAATCCGCCGAGCCAACACTTCCACGACCACGAGAATGTTTACACTTGAGGGACTCTCCTTTGTAGCGAGTTAAATGCTGGAAACAGTGCCGTTGGACGGGTCGGTTAGCTCTTACTCAGACGTGGAGGGTTTTGTGTACACCTCGACCAACTCTGAGTCGTAATGGCGCTGCATTCTTAGGCTGAGCATTGTTGTCAAGGGACGTGTGTGACCCCTGGGTGATTTGTACAAGCACCTCTTTAACGTTGCATGCACGGGAAAGTTGATTCATTATCATCCTTCAGTCAAGTGAAGGACCTGATGTTAAAACTGTAAGACATTGTAATGGAATGGTTGCTGATGATGGTGAAGGATTATTAGCTGAATGCCGATAAGTGACGAAGAAGACACAACAGCAGGAAAGAACTTTACTGAGACGTTTCGCCTGTGGACAGGGTTCTTCGGTCAGTCAAGAAACCTGTCCATAGGCGAAACGGCTTAATTGAGGCCCTTTTCTGCAAATGTCTTTCTCATCTGCTGATGTTGGTTTTTGATTTCTCACTGATACGTTCAAATGCATTTCAGCAAATTCCTAAAGATTTTTTCTCTACCTACTGTAAACGACTTTTCTGATGTTGTTTTATTTTTTATTTTTTTGGTTACAGGCAACAAGACTCGCTGTTGTCTGCTAGCATCACCTAGCAACAAGACTCACCGCTGGTCAGCTAGTTCACCTAGCAACAAGACTCACCGCTGGTCTGCTAGCATCACCTAGCAACAAGACTCACCGCTGGTCTGCTAGCATCACCTAGCAACAAGACTCACCGCTGGTCTGCTAGCATCACCTAGCAACAAGACTCACCGCTGGTCAGCTAGTGTCACCTAGCAACAACACTCACCGCTGGTCAGCTAGTGTCACCTAGCAACATAACTCACCGCTGGTCTGCTAGCGTCACCTAGCAACATAACTCACCGCTGGTCTGCTAGTGTCACCTAGCAACATAACTCAGCCGCTGGTCTGCTAGTATCACCTAGCAACAACACTCACCGCTGGTCAGCTAGTGTCACCTAGCAACAACACTCACCGCTGGTCAGCTAGTGTCACCTAGCAACAACACTCACCCTGTCTGTAGCTAGTGTCACCTAGCAACATAACTCACCGCTGGTCTGCTAGCTGTCACCTAGCAACATAACTCACCGCTGGTCTGCTAGCGTCACCTAGCAACATAACTCACCGCTGGTCTGCTAGTGTCACCTAGCAACATAGACTCACCGCTGGTCTGCTAGCATCACCTAGCAACAACACTCACCGCTGGTCAGCTAGCGTCACCTAGCAACATAGACTCACCGCTGGTTTGCTAGCCTCAGCACAATTAGACAGCTAAGTTTGCATCTGCAAAAATTCACGCTGGTTTGCAGCTAAATATCACGACAGTTCACTGTTGCTAGAATCGACATAGTAACAGATACGTAGTGTAATCACCACAACAAGACTTCACGTGTACTCTGGAACTATGAACAATCAACAACTGGTTACTATATCAACTAACAACAAGATCAGCTGGAATATGTTAATCGTCCTAGCAAAATTATGCAGTTATATGTGACTAACAACAGTACCGCGGTATAGTGTCTATAGAAATATACCTTAGTAGTTACTGAAATAATAACCGCGTATCTCTAGTATATATAATATATATGTATTAGATCATAGATATAAACTATACACGTGTCAGCTATGTCATAGAAATAATCACG
>NC_069430.1:32594407-32601907 GCF_026875155.1 Cherax quadricarinatus | reverse complement strand
ATTTTTTTAATATTTAGAATATTTTTAGAAATATATTTAGAATATTTTATAGAATATTTAGAAATATTTTTAGAATATTTAGAATATTTATAAATATTTAAAATGTTTTTTTAAATTATTTAGAATATTTTTTAAATATTTAGAATATTTAGATACCTTTATAATATTTTTTTAATAATTTATTCCAAAATAAAATCCTTCATTATACTTCTCTATCTCTCTCTCTCTCTCTCTCTCTCTCTCTCTCTCTCTCTCTCTCTCTCTCTCTCTCTCTCTCTCTCTCTCTCTCTCTCTCTCTCTCTCTCTCTCTCTCTCTCTCTCTCTCTCTCTCTCTCATTTATTCCACTCTTGATAATCTCTTTCTTCATCCTTCTTCCTTCTCCACATTTATCTTTCTCTCCTCTCCTATTTCTCCTCCCTTTTTCGGTACTGTACCACAATGTTGCTTTTGGGAGCTGCGGGATCTACCTGTCAGACACCAACAGCCTGATCGATCAGATCAGCAGCCAGAGGACCTGGAGGGGGACCGTTCAACGGGGGGCGGTGACCACCGGAAGTGAACTACAGACGACCTCAAATGGATTCTACCTGGAGAGTGTTCAGTGGGGAAGGGGGTCAGCGCCCCCGCGCGGTCCGATCCCAGACTAGGGTTGGAACCTCGTCTAAATTAGTGACGAAGGCGACAAATGTGAACCTTCTTGGCTGTCATTTAGAACCCTGTGTCTGGTGGGTTCATTGCTTCACGTTAGAGACAAATCAGCAAGTGTAGGTTCGATTTTTTTTTCTTTTTGCTACTGACTGGATGAATAATGCAAAGTTGAAAGAAATGTTGAGAGATAAAGAAGAAGAGGAGGTGGTTGAGAAGCAGAATTATAAGAAGGGAGAGGAAGAGATAGTGGAAGAGGAGAAAGAGGAAGAAGAGGAGAGGAAGAGGGGGGAGGAGGACGACGAGGATTAAGAGAAGGCAGAGGAGGAGGAGGAGGAGGAGGAGGAGGAGAGAGTGATGGGATCTCCATGGAGTGAAGATTGCAGTAAGTATTAATATGTATCAGCAGGTGGAGGTTTGGAGGCGACGCCGCCAGACTGGTGAGGCGCAGTCATAGTGCCTCATTGGTCGCCTCAGACTTATATACGCCAGCCTTTATCAAAGTCTGAGAGTAAACAAACTCTCCATCATCGTCAGCCTTTCTTGGCTGGAGGGAATAATGTGTGTGTGAGAGAGAGAGAGAGAGACAGAGAGAGAGAGAGAGAGAGAGAGAGAAGAGAGAGAGAGAGAGAGAGAGAGAGAGAGAGAGAGAGAGAGAGATAGTGTGTCTGGGGAACTTCAGAACCATCATAGCCGATGTCTTCATTCACTTCAGGAGGTTCAAGCCTCCACCTTCAGTCTCTTAGTGGGTTTCTCGTCAAATATATATATATATATATATATATATATATATATATATAATATATATATATATATACAGACATACATATCAAATTTATAAATCAATACTCGAACAAGTAATGATGTGGACACAAGTTTTAACGGCCTGAAAGAAAAAAATCTGATTTTTCCAGTTAATTAATTCCTTTCATCCTCTTCTCCAAAGTTATGTTAGAACATCCACTACACTGCTAGAGTTACTAGCTGTTTTCCTGTTACTCGCTAGAGAATCTCCACCTTCCGTTGTCTCGCTGTTGAGAGGGGTGAGTAGGTATACCAGCTGTCAGCATCTCTCTTACCGTTGAGAAAAGAACGAATCCCTCGGTTGGGCTTAATACATTACCATTCCATAGATGAATGAGACACTTATGGAACACTTTGGTAGCTTTATGGTGGAAACGTTTCGCCAGCCAGCGCCTTCATCAGTCCAAGATTAAGAAAAACGAAGGAAGATGTGAAGGGGAAGTATGAGGTAATGAGTCTATAATCCTGAAGATGATATGTTCAGTCCAGCATCTGTCAAAGACTGTGCATCTCTGTTTCCGGGTGAATATCTCCATCCTTGGTGAGCATCATCACACAGCGAACACTGACAAGGGGAGTAGCCCTTCTCCTCTTTGAACACGTTTGAAGCTTATCCTTTCAGAACTGAGAGGTAGACAGACAGGCAGGCAGGCAGGCAGGCAGGCAGGCAGGCAGGCAGGCAGGCAGGCAGGCAGGAAGATAGACAGGCAGGCAGGCAGGCAGGCAGGCAGGCAGGAAGGTAGACTGGCAGGCAGGCAGGCAGGCAGGCAGGCAGGCAGGCAGGCAGGCAGGCAGGCAGGCAGGCAGGCAGGAAGGTAGACAGGCAGGCAGGCAGGCAGGCAGGAAGGTAGACAGGCAGGCAGGCAGGCAGGCAGGAAGGTAGACAGGCAGGCAGGCAGGCAGGCAGGCAGACAGAAAGGTAAACAGGCAGGCAGGGGGGAAGGCAGGCAGGAAGGTAGACAGACAACCATGAAGGTAGACAGGCAGGCAGGGAGGAAGGCAGGCAGGCAGGCAGGCAGGCAGGCAGGCAGGCAGGCAGGCAGGCAGGGAAGAAGGTAGGCAGGCAGTAAGGCAGGCAGGCAGACAGGCAGACAGGCAGGCAGGCAGGCAGGCAGACAGACAGGCAGGCAGGCAGGCAGGCAGGCAGGCAGGCAGGCAGGCAGGCAGGCAGGCAGGCAGGCAGGCAGACAGGCAGGCAGGTAGGTAGGCAGGCAGGCAGGCAGGCAGGCAGGCAGGTAGGCAAGCATGCAGGCAGGCAGGCAGGCAGACAGGCAGGCAGGCAGGCAGGCAGGCAGGCAGGCAGGCAGGCAGGTAGGCAGGCAAGCAGGCAGGCAGACAGGCAGGCAGGCAGGCAGGCAGGCAGGCAGGCAGGCAGGCAGGCAGGCAGGCAGGCAGGCAGGCAGGCAAGCATGCAGGCAGGCAGGCAGGTAGGCAAGCATGCAGGCAGGCAGGCAGCAGGCAGGCAGGAGGTAGGGTAGGCAGGCAGGCAGGCAGGCAGGCAGGCAGGTAGGCAAGCATGCAGGCAGGCAGGCAGGCAGGTAGGCAAGCATGCAGGCAGGCAGGCAGGCAGGCAGGCAGGCAGGTAGGTAGGCAGGCAGGCAGGCAGGCAGGCAGGCAGGTAGGCAAGCATGCAGGCAGGCAGGCAGGCAGACAGGCAGGCAGGCAGGCAGGCAGGCAGGCAGGCAGGCAGGCAGGCAGGCAGGCAGGTAGGCAGGCAAGCAGGCAGGCAGACAGGCAGGCAGGCAGGCAGGCAGGCAGGCAGGCAGGCAGGCAGGCAGGCAGGCAGGCAGGAAAGGCTCTCCCCCACCGCCTATCAATTAAAACTCTTAGGGTTCCTCCTTCTTGGGAATGCTGCACATCGCTGCCTTCAACTCAACCCGCGATGTAGGCGGCGATATGAGGCCAAATTGCTGATAATGACATCGCCAATTGCTGATGCCCATCTTGTTTAAGAGCCCGAGCATACATCCAGGGTATACTTACGCACGGGGTATGTCAGGCGATTAAAAAAAGATTGCGACTCGTGTTATACTCTGATCTGGAAATAATTAATCGTGGAGCAAGAGTGGAGATAATTCCGGGTTATGTTGCCTTAGCGTCGACCTGTTGCAGGTGTTGGTCGACATCCTGAGTGAATAATGAGGGGAAGGGGAATCCAGATAGGGAGAGGATGTAGGGAGGGGAGAATTTAGGAAAGGGATGATGTAGGAAGGGGAGGATGTAGGAAAGGGGATGATGTAGATAGGGAAGGGCGAGAGAAGGCAGTAGGAAGGAAACAGAAGGGGTGAAAAGGCAGATTAGATGTAGAGAAGGGTAAAGAAGAGAGGGAAAGGGAAGTAGGAAAGAACGGAAAGAAATAATAAGGGGAAAGAAGATAGTGAAGGGTAGGAAAAATAGGACGAGGGAGAATTCGGAAATGGTTTGGAAGGGAGTAAAAGATAAAAGAGAGAAAAGGAAGGGGAGAGCAGAGAAGGAATGGGAATAAAGGACAGAAGAATAAATGAACGTGTAACGAAGGGGAAAGGGAATGCGAGAAAGTAAACGGGAATGAGAAGGAAAGAAAAGGGCACCAAGGGAGAGGGAAAAAGGAGGAGGGGGGAGGAGGAGGAGGAGGGAAGAGGAGTGCATAAAGAAGACGGAAAGAGACATCGGTAAGGAGGGGAAACGAAAGGCGTAGGAAGGAAATGGGAGGAGAAAAAAGAAGGGGAAAACTAGGAGGGTCGATGCGTAACCCAGTACACACACACACACACACACACACACACACACACACACACACACACACACACACACACACACACACACACACACACACACACACACACAGTCTGTGGAAAATTAATTCACGATTAGAGCAAAATCTCATTAAATATCAGCTTACTCAATCAAGAGGAGGCTCTCGAGGCACTAATTGGGCAATTAACCACCTGTCAAGTCCAGATTTGGCAAGGTGAGGGCTGGATCAGGCCTAGTGAGGGCTGGATCAGGCATGGTGAGGGCGGATCAGGCCAAGTAAGGGCTGGATCAGGCCTGGTGAGGGCTGGATAAAGCCTGATAAGGGCTGGATCAGGTCTGGTGAGGACTGGATCAGGCTTGGTGAGGGCTGGATGAGGCCTAGTGAGGGCTGGATCAGGCCTGTTGAAGATCGGAGCAGGCCATGTGAGGACTGGATCAGGCTTGGTGAGGAAGGGTTGAATCAGGCCTTGTGAAGGCTGGATCAGGCATCGTGAGGGCTGGATCAGGCCTGGTGAGGGCTAGATCAGGCCAGATGAGGACTGGATCAGGCCAGATGAGGACTGGCTCAGGCCAGGTGAGGGCTGGATCTGGCTAGATGAGGGCTGGATCAACCCAGTGAGGACTGAATCAGGCCTAATGAGGGCTGGATCAGGTCTGGAATATACAATTCCACCCTTCCATCACAACTCTAAAACTCTTCCCAGACCCCTCTCAGTCCCAACACCCCTCAACCCCTTCCCAACCCCATCACCCCTCCACACCCCTCCCAACCCCACCACTCCTCAACACCCCTCCCAACCCCACCACTCCTCAACACCCCTCCCAACCCCACCACTCCTCAACACCCCTCCCAACCCCACCACCCATCGACACCATCCCAACCCCAACACCCCTCCCAACTTCCCAGACTACTAATGTAGTAATGGTGTACTACAGGTGTACTACAGGTGTACTACAGGTGTACTACAGGCTTGCTGAAGGTATACTACAGGTTTACTTCAGGTGTACTACAGGTGTACTTCAGGTGTACTACAGGTGTACTACAGGTGTACTACAGGTGTACTAGAGGTGTGCTGCAGGTGTGCTGCAGGTGTACTACAGGTGTACTTCAGGTGTACTACAGGCTTGCTGCAGGTGTACTACAGGTGTACATCAGGTGTACTACAGATATGCTGCAGGTGTACTTCAGGTGCTTTGTGCTTCTGTATCTCCGACCATATACATCTGTCATTCTGTCCGTACTCTATTACACACACACACACACACACACACACACACACACACACACACACACACACACACACATACACACAGTCTGCAAACCTCACTCAAGGAAAAAGATCTGGGGGTGAGTATAACACCGAGCATATCTCCCGAGGTGCACATCAATCAGATAACTGCTGCAGCATACGGGCGCCTGGCAAACCTACGGATAGCGTTCCGATACCTCAGTAAGTAGTCGTTCAAGACTCTGTATACCATTTACGTCAGGTCCATACTGGAGTATGCAGCACCAGTTTGGAATCCACACCTAGTCAAGCACGTCAAGAAATTAGAGAAAGTGCAAAGGTTTGCAACAAGACTAGTCCCAGAGCTACGGGGATTGTCCTACGAAGAAAGGTTGAGGGAAATCGGCCTGACGACACTGGAGGCCAGGAGGGTCAGGGGAGACATGATAACGACATATAAAATACTGCGCGGAATAGACGAGGTGGACAAAGACGGGATGTTCCAGAGATGGGACACAGACACAAGAGGTCACAATTGGAAGTTGAAGACTCAGATGAATCAAAGGGATGTTAGGAAGTATTTCTTCAGTCATAGAGTAGTCAAGCCGTGGAATAGCCTAGAAAGTGAAGTAGTGGAGGCGGGAACCATACATAGTTTTAAGGCGAGGTATGATAGAGCTCATGGAGCAGGGAGAGAGACGACCTTGTAGCAATCAGTGAAGAGGCGGGGCCAGGAGCTATGACTCGACCCCTGCAACCTCAAATAGGTGAGTACACACACTGCACACACACACACACACACACACACACACCACACACACACACACACACACACACACACACACACACACATACACACACACACACACACACATATAGAACAGACCTAGTGTCTAATCGACATGTGCCTAAGACAAAATGGTAACTAACTAACACACACACACACACACACACACACCACACACCACACACACACACACACACACACACACACACACACACACACCTGCAGAACCAATTTCCCCATTTAATTACTTGAAATGACTAAATATGTCTAATATCAACTGCACTGCTATTTATCTACCCTAAACCCATCCTAACAGCATTGAGTGCTTCAAATTGCTAAACCACTGAAGGAGTTGAAGGAAGGAGTGTAGAGGCGATTATGGAAGGTGGATTGAAGGTAGAGAGGTTAGAGAGATGGGTTAGAAGGGAGGGCTGGAGGGATGGATAGGGAGGTGCAGTAACCCCACCTCAGGTTGCGGGGACTGGGGTAGATCGTGCCTAGCCTGGGCTGTCCTAACAAGCGGTGATGCCTTGTAATTATTTCATGAATTTTAACTCGAGCCCCGCGGTGAAGTGACGCGTCGGCCAGCAAGGCTCAGGGGCTCCTCAGATGCAATGGACCGGAGCGCACCTATTCACTCTCTCCAGACCTCTATCCCTTCCCCTTCGTCCTCCCGCAGACGACCTCTCATGGCGTTCCTCAACCGGTTTCACAGATGGGAACCTCTTCCTCACGAAGCTGGCTCACGGGGGATCACCCTGACGATGGAGCTCACGAAAAGGCAGCTGGTTCTCGACGACAGGTGAGGCAGTGTGAGGAATATACCTGTGGACCGTCCATCCTCGGATAGATACACACACCCGACACCAGCATCCAGGTCTTCGCCTCTACGCATGCTTGTCACAGGGTTGCTTTGAGCCGACCAGAGAACCACGCTATGCCCCTCCGTAATTCGTAAGTGATTATTAGCCGCAGATATTTCAAGGTGGTATCATGGAACGTAATACTCACAGCTAAAATGTAAAGAAGTTCATAATAAGCGTACTATTAAGGGTCAGCATGGGTAAGCCCGTCTCTCAGGGGTTCGAATCTTCCCCGTTCATCTTCGCTCGAAGTGAGCGCCTCCAGACGGGGCGAGGCGGCGGCCCTGAACCTCAACGGAGCGTCTCCCAACATTTATGAAAACCTTGAACAATTTCACGGTTAACTGTGTGGTCAATGTAGCCATTATATAAATTAATAGTTACACACACGCTGTTTACTTACACAATGGCTGGGCTGGCGTCACACCGGAGAGT
>NC_069430.1:32544407-32589407 GCF_026875155.1 Cherax quadricarinatus | reverse complement strand
TACCACACCTCCACCCTGCCACCATCCTACAACCATCCTGTCACCCTACCATACCCCACCTCCACCCTGCCACCATCCTACAACCATCTGTCACCCTACCATACCAACCTCCACCTGCCACCATCCAACAACCATCCTGTCACCCTACCATACTCCACCTCCACCCTGCCACCATCCTACAACCATCCTATCACCCTACCATACCCCACCTCCACCTTGCCACCATCCTACAACCATCCTATCACCCTACCATACCCACCTCCACCCTGCCACCATCCTACAACCATCCTATCACCCTATCATACCCCGCCTCCACCATAACACCATCCCGTCTTATCACATTACTGATGATATACTCAACTGGCAGGTTGATGAATAACGCACATTGGCAACACCTGGGTATCTTCATTGCCCAGAATAATGATACCCAAGTGTTGCACTTGTGTTTCAATCATCACCCAACTCCTCCCGGTCCTCGTATCAGGCATTCAACAGAGAACTAAGATGGAAAGCATTTGAGGCAGAGGAAAGGAAAGCCAAGATGTTTTTATACGGCTCTGCCATATTGCTCCATAATGGACTAAGATTGCCTCAAACTACGGTCCCTTACCCAAACACTCTTGGGCGGGGAGACTGTGCGTTCCTGCACGCTCAAAATGGATTAGGCGCCGCCCGCTTCCTCAACCCTCCCTTCAAATTCCTTTGAGAAGCAAATCTCTATCTTGAAATCCATTCGTGGGTGCAGTGGGAACAAGCGGGTGTTAAAATAACCCCAAAACACGGCTATATAGCACATATATCGCTGCATTTATGGGGTTCGTACACGCAAAACTGCCGAAGTTAAGGGTCTTCATAGATTGTTGATCTTATTGGGTCAAAATAGCGGGTTGGGTGTATCGTATCATATCGCCTTGATCGGTGACAGCAGCAGTTCCAATTCACATCGAGACGCCGCAACAAATCACTCTTAAAACCTCACCAAATTCCCGGAATATCGCCAGACGAAATTAATCGGAGATTTTTATCGACGGTGGAAACCAGGGCGGAGGAGAATCGAGGCGCAAGTGGAACGCTGTGGACGGTGTTGAACTCGACTCTGAGCGTAAGCTAACGGAGCCAGGCTCGCCTCCTCCGTCTCCCCTCCAGTCTTAATCAACACAATTTAAGTATGCCTTCTGGAAATTATAGAGAGCACACCTTATATGCCAAGATCGATTATACGCTTCAGTTTTTGCATTGGCTGCGATAAAAGCGGTAAGTTATCTGCAAGGGTGATACTCTACACACCTATACTCGTAGATGTGGGAGGGGGAGAGGGGAGGGAAGGGAGAAGGAGTGAGAGAGGAGTGGAGGGAAAGACAGACTGGGTGGGGAGTAATGGAGAGGGATTGAGAAGGGTGAGAGAGGAGTGGAGGGAGAGATAGCTTGGGTGGAGAGGGAATGGAGAGATGGGGTGGAAAGGAGTGGAGAGAAAGAGGCCTTACGAGGAGAGGGGTTGGAGAGGGGTCAAAGAGGAGTGGATGGGGAAAGAGGAGAGCCCTGCGAGGAAAGGGGTCAGAGAGGGAGCGGTGGTGAGAGAGGAGAGAATGGGGAGGATGAGGAAGTGTGGAATGAAGAGGGTGAAGGAGAGAGGGGACATGGACTAAGAGTTGGACAGGGAGGACGTGATAAATAGGAACATGGATAGGGGAAGCAGGAATGAACGAGGGGAGAGAGGGGGAAGGGAAGGTAGTTAAAAGGGAGAGAGGGGGAAATAAAACAAAAAGGGGAAGAGGGAGTTGGATGGATGAGCACTGTAGGATTCGGGTGTTAGCCGTGAAGAGGGAAAGTAAGAGGATTAAGTCCAACGTCACATTATGTTCCAGTTTATGGATTTTGTGAGGCATCTTGGTGCGTTCGCTTCTTACAGTTGTGTCAGTCCTCTTTTGTAGACATGTGGTCTACAAGTGTCAGGAAGACATGGGATCGGTCGTGTAAGCTACTGGTGTCAGAATCAAATAGTTTAACCAACATCGGGGGGTCTCTTGGGTTGCCGGTCTATCATCAGTCAGGTTGCTCATACCAGCCGCTTGCAGCCACAACGCATGCACCACAGCCCGGCTCATCAGGAACTGCTTTGAGGAATCTGTCGAGTTTCCTCTCGAAGACAGCCCCTAAAAGATGTCATCAACAAATGACTATATTATTAACATTGCTGGGCTGTAGTCTGATAGAACGTCTGTCTCTCACTCTACGTCTCAAAATCTATTTCTTAGAGTTTGGTTGTCATGTAGCAATTGTGAATCAGTCTTTAGTAGGACAGTGGACACAGAGCGAACCAGTCTTAGTAGACATGACAAAGGTGAACCAGT
The DNA here is from genome assembly GCF_026875155.1 of Cherax quadricarinatus. Classification (NCBI taxonomy): domain Eukaryota; kingdom Metazoa; phylum Arthropoda; class Malacostraca; order Decapoda; family Parastacidae; genus Cherax; species Cherax quadricarinatus. The sequence goes on along the minus strand of NC_069430.1, from coordinate 32,587,056 downwards.
CTAGTAGACGGTGCACAGGTGAACCAGTCTTAGTAGACGGTGACACAGGTGAACCAGTCTTAGCGACAGTGACACAGGTGAACCAGTCTTAGTAGACAGTGACACAGGTGAACCAGTCTTAGTAGACAGTGACACAGGTGAACCAGTCTTAGTAGACATTGACACAGGTGAACCAGTCTTAGTAGACGGTGACACAGGTGGAACCAGTCTTATGCAGCCAGTGACACTCAGGTGAACCAGTCTTAAGGTAGACAGTGACACAGGAGAGAACCAGTCTTAGTAGAAGTGACACAGGTGAGTAGTCTCTAAGTAGACATTGACCACCGGTGAACCCAGTATTGTAGACGGTGGACTACAGGTGATACGAAGTCTTAGCAGACAGTGACCACAGGTGAACAGTCTTAGTAAGACAGGACACAGGAGAACCAGTCATTAGTAGACAGTGACACAGGTTGACGATTCATAGTAGCAGTGACACAGGTTGTGAACCATTTAGTAGACATTGACACAGGGTTGAACCAGTTTAGTAGACGGTGACGCAGGTGAACCAGTCTTAGCAGACATTGAACACAGGTGAAAAAAAATCTCAGGTAGACAGTTGACACAGAACGTGGAAAAAAAAAAAAAAAAAATAACCAGTATTAGTAGACAAGTTGCACAGGTGAACCGACCATAGTAGACAGTGACAGAGGTGACATACCAGTTTTAGTTTGACTAGTGGACAAGGTGAACAGTCTTAGTAGACAAGTGAACACAGGTGAACCGTATTAGTAGAACAATGACAGAGGTGTGAACCAGTCTTAGTTGACAGGACACAGGGTGAACCAGTCTTAGTTGACAGTGACACAGGTGAAACCAGTCTAGTAGACAGTGCACAAGGTAAACCAGTTAGTAAACAGTGACACAGGGTGAACGATCTTAGGTACACAGGGTCACAGATGAAACCCACTCTTAGTTGACAGTGGTCTCAGTGTGGACCCAGTCTTAGGTAGACAGTGACACAGGTGAACCAGTCTTTGTAACAGTGACACCAAATTTTTTTTGAACCTCTCACCATTACCTAACTCTCTTCCAACATGCATTGACCCTGTCAGGTGAAACGTCTTTGTACACAGTGCACAGTGAACCAGTCTTAGTAGACATGGACACTAGGTGAACCTGTCTTTTTGACCAGTGACACTGGTGAACCAGTCTTTAGTTGACAGTGACAACATTGTGGAAAACCAGTCCTTAGTAGACAGTGACACAGGTGAACCAGTCTTAGTAGAAAATGACACAGGTAAACCAGTCTCAGTTGACAGTGACACAGGTGAACCAGTCTTAGTTGACAGTGACACAGGTGAACCAGTCTTAGTAGACAGTGACACAGGTGAACCAGTCTTAGTAGACAGTGACACAGGTGGTGAAACCAGTACTTAGTAAGACATTGACACATGCGTGAACCAGGTCTTAGTTAGACGGTGAGAGGTGATCCAGTCTTTAGCATACAGTGCACACAGGTGAAAAAAAATCTCAGTAGTGACAGTGACACAGGTGTGAACAGTCTCTTAGTAGACAGTTGAAAAGGTGAACGATTTAGTAGACAGTGCCAGAGGGTGAACACAGTTTTAGTGACAGTGACACAGGTGAACCCTGTCTTAGTAGGCAGTGAAAACAGGTGAACAGTTTAGTTGACAGTGACACAGGTGTGAACACAGTCTTAGTTGACAGTGACACAGGTGAACACAGTATTAGTTCGACAGTGACACATGTGAAACCAGTCTTAGTAGACAGTGACAAGGTGAACAGTCTGAGTAGAAAATGACAAGGTAAACCGTCTCTGTTCGACAGTGACAACAGGTTGAACCAGTCTTAGTTGACAGTGAACACAGGTGTGAAGCCAGTCTTAGTATAGACAGTGACACGGTGAACCAGGTTTACGGTAGACGTGACTCATGTGAACAGTTTAGTAGACAGATGTGACACAGTGTGAAAAACGATCTGAGTAGATAGTGACACAGGTGGAACCAGTTTAGTTGCCACAGTGTTCACATGCTGAACCAGTCTTATAGTAGACAGTGACACAGTAGTGAATACAGTCTTAGTAGACAGTGACACAGGTGAACCAGTTTAGTAGGACAATGACACATGTGAAACGTCTTAGTAGGACAGTGACACAGGTGAACGGATCTGAGTAGATAGTGACACAGGTGATCCAGTCTTAGTTTGAAGTGGACTCAGTGTGAACCAGTCTTAGTCGACAGGACCAAAGGCTTGAACCAGTCTTAGTAGACAATGACATGGAACCAGTCTTAGTAGACGGACCACAGGTGACCTCGTTCAGAGTAGAAGATAGTGACACTGGGTTGAACCAGTCTTAGTTGAAGTGACAAGCGTGAACCAGTCTTAGTTAGACCGTGAACAGGTAACAAGTTTAGTAGGACAGTACACAGCGTGAACACAGTTTAGTAGACAGGACACAGGTGAACCAGTCTTAGTTGACAGTGGCACAGGTGAACCAGTCTTAGTGACAGTGGACACAGGGCCAGTCTCTAGTAGACAGTTGACACAGGTGTGAACCAGTATCAGCAGGACGTGACACAGATGAACCAGTCTTTAGTTGACAGTGACACAGGTGAACCAGTGTTAGTAGACAGTGACACAGGAGAACCAGTCTTAGTAGAGAGTGACACAGGTGAACCAGTCTTAGTTGACATTGACATAGGTGAACCAGTCTTAGTTGACAGTGACACAGGTGAACCAGCTTAGCAGACAGGACACAGATGGAACCTAGATCTTAGTGACAGGTGACCACAGGTGAGACCTGGTCTTAGTAGACAGTGACACAGATGAACCAGTCTTAGTAGACAGTGACACAGATGAACCAGTCTTAGTAGACAGTGACACAGGTGAACCATTCTTAGTAGACAGTGACACAATGAACCACGATCTTACGTAGACAGCAGACACAGATATGAACCAGTCTTAGTAGACAGTGACACAGATGAACCAGTCTTAGTAGACAGTGACACAGATCAACCGGTCTTAGTTGACAGTGACACAGCGTGAACAGTCTTAGTGACAGGACACAGATCAACGTCTAAGTAGACAGTGGCGACACAGGTGACCAGTGTTAGAAGGACAGTGACACAGTGGTGAACTGTCTTAGTAGAACAGTGACACATGTGAACCAGTCTTAGCAGGACAGTGACACAGATGAACATGTCTACTAGACAGTGAACAGGTGGAGACCAGTCTTAGTAGACGTGCAAAGATGAACCAGTATTAGAGTAGACAGTGACACAGATGAACCATTCTTAGTAGACGTGACCAGATGTGAACCAGTCTTAGTAGACTGTGACACGATGAACCAGTCTTAGTAGACAGCGCACAGAGATACCAGTTTAGGTAGACAGTGACACAGATGAACCAGTTTAGTAGAGAGTGACACAAATGAATCAGTCTTAGTAGACAGTGACACAGATGAACCAGTCTTAGTAGACAGTGAACAGAGTGACCAGTCTTAGTAGACAGTTGACACAGATGATGAACCAAGTCTTAGTAGGGCAGTGACACAGATGAACCGTCTTAGAGACAGTGACACAGGTGAACCTGTCTTAGAAGACAGTCGGCTCTGTAATGAACCAGTCTTAGTAGACAGTTACCACATATGAACAAGTCTTAGTAGACAGTTCGCACAGGTGAAAACCAGTGTAGTAGACAGTTGACACAGTTGAACCAGTCTTAGCAGACAGTGACACAATGAAACCAGTCTTAGTAGACGAGTTGACGCATGGTGAACACATTCTTAGTAGACAGTGACACAGATGAACCAGTCTTAGTAGACAGTGACACAGGTGAACCAGTCTTAGTTGACAGTGACACAGGTGAACCAGTCTTAGTTGACAGTGACACAGGTGAACCAGTCTTAGTAGACAGGGACACAGGGTGAACCAGCTTAGTGACAGTGACACAGAGAATGCAACCGGTCTTAGTAGGACAGCGAAACAGATGGAAACCTGTCTTAGTAGACAGTGACACAGGAGAGTAACCAGTCTTAGTAGCAGTGACACAGGTGAACCAGTCTTAGTTGGCAGTGACAGAGGTGACCCAGTCTTAGTTGACAGTGACACAGATGAATCAGTCTTAGTAGACAGTGACACAGATGAACCAGTCTTAGTAGGCAGTGACACAGGTGAACCAAGTCTTAGTAAGCAGTGACACAGGTGAACCAGTCTTAGTAGGCAGTGATACAGGTGAATCAGTCTTAGTAGAGAGTGACACAGGTGAACCAGTCTTAGTAGGCAGTGACACAGGTGAACCAGTCTTAGTAGACAGTGACACGGTTGGAACAAGTTTAGTGACAGTTGACACAGGTGAAACCAGTCTCAGTTGACAGAGGACAAGGGTGAATAAGTCTTAGTAGACAGTGACCAAAAAAAACAGGTGAAACCAGTTTTGTTGACAGTGGGACACAGGTGACCAGGTCTTAGAAGACGTGACACAGGTGAAACCAGTCTTAGTAGACAGTGACACAGATGAACCAGTCTTAGTAGACAGTGACACAGATGAACTAGTCTTAGTAGACAGTGACACAGGTGAACCAGTCTTAGAAGACAGTGACACAGGTGAACCAGTCTTAGTAGACAGTGACACAGATGAACCAGTCTTAGTAGACAGTGACACAGATGAATCAGTTTTAGTAGACAGTGACACAGTGTTGAAACCAGTCTTAGTGTCAGTACACATATGAAACAGTCTTAGTTACCGAGTGACACAGGTGAACCATTCTTAGTTGACAGTGACACAGGTGAACCAGTCTTAGTAGACAGTGACACATATGAACCAGTCTTAGTACACAGTGACACAGGTGAACCATTCTTAGTTGACAGTGACACAGGTGAACCAGTCTTAGTTGACAGTGACACAGGTGAACCAGTCTTAGTAGACAGTGACACAGGTGAACCAGTCTTAGTAGACAGTGACACAGATGAACCAGACTTAGTTGACAGTGACACAGGTGAACCAGTCTTAGTAGGCAGTGACACAGATGAACCAGTCTTAGTAGACAGTTGATAACATGGTGAACCAGAAGTGTTAGAATACAGTGACACAGCCCGTGAAACCAGTCTTAGTAGACAGTTGACAAAGGTGATACAATCTTAGTAGACAGTGACATAGGGTGAACCTGAGAACTCTCTAGTTGACACAGGACAAATATGTGAAACCAGTCTTAGCCTGGACAGTGGACACAGATGAAAACCCCAGGGGGGGTCTTAGTAGACAGTAACACAGGTGAACACCAAATGTTAGCTGACAGTGACCACAGGTGAAACCTGTCTTTAGAAGACCAGAGTGGACAACAGCGTGAACCAGTCTTATGGACAGTGACAAGGATGAGGTCTTGTAGGACAGTGACACAGATGAACAAGTTCTTACTAGACAGTGACCACAGCATGTACCAAAGTCTTACTAGACAGTGACAACAGATGAAACCAGTCTTAGTAGAAGTGACACAGATGAAACAGTCTTAGTTAGACTGTGCACAGATGAACCATATTAGTAGACGTGACAACAGTGAACCAAGTGTAGTAGGAGAGTGACACAGATAACACAGTCATAGTAGAACAGCCGAAAAGATGAACCAGTCTTACTAGACAGTGACACAGGTGAACCAGTCTTAGTAGACAGTGACACAGGTGAACCAGTCTTAGTAGACAGTGACACAGGTGAACCAGTCTTAGTAGACAGTGACACAGGTGAACCAGTCTTAGTTGACAGTGACAAGATGAAACCAGTTCTTAGCATGCCAGTGACACAGGTGAACCAGTCTTAGTTGACAGTGACACAGGTGAACCAGTCTTAGTAGACAGCGACACAAGTGAACCAGTCTTAGTATACAGTGACACTGGTGAAACAGTCTTAGTAGACAGTGACACAGGTGAACCAGTCTAGTAGACAGTGACACAGGTGAACCAGTCTTAGTAGACAGAGACACAGGGGAACCAGTTTTAGTAGACAGTGACACAGGTGAACCAGTCTTAGTAGACATTGACACAGATGAACCAATCTTAGTAGATGTGACACAGCGTTGATCCATCGTAGTAGACAGTGACACAGATGAACCAATCTTAGTAGACAGTGACACAGATGAACCAATCTTAGTAGACAGTGACACAGGTGAACCAGTCTTAGTAGACAGTGACACAGATGAACCAGTCTTAGTAGACAGTGACACAGGTGAACCAGTCTTAGTTGACAGTGACATAGATGAAACCAGTCTTTGCAGAGGCCGACACAGGTCGAACCAGTCTAGTATGACAGTGAAATAGGTGAACCTGTCCGATTAGTAAACCAGTGGACACAGGTGGAACCCAGTTCTTGTAGGCAGAGTGACACAGGTGAACCAGTCGTAGTTGACAGTTGACACAGATGATCCAGTCTTAGATTACACAGTGACAAAGTGTGAACCGTCTTAGTTGACAGTGGGACCACAGGTGAACCAGTCTTAGTTAGACAGGTGACACAGATGAACCAGTCTTAGCAGACAGCGACACAGGTGAACCAGTCTTAGTAGACAGTGACACAGGTGAACCAGTCTTAGTAGACAGTGACATAGATGAACCAGTGTTAGTAGACAGTGACACAGGTGAACCAGTCTTAGTAGACAGTGACACAGGTGAACCAGTCTTATTAGACAGTGACACAGATGAACCAGTCTTAGTAGAATTTGCACAGATGAAACTGTCTAAGCAACGCGATACAGGTGAACCAGTCTTAGTAGACAGTGACACAGGTGAACCAGTCTTAGTAGACAGTGACACAGATGAACCAGTCTTAGCAGACAGCGACACAGGTGAACCAGTCTTAGTTGACAGTGACACAGGGGAACCAGTCTAAGTAGATATTGACACAGGTGAACCAGTCTTAGTAGGCAGTGACACAGGTGAACCAGTCTTAGTTGACAGTGACACAGATGAACCAGTCTTAGCAGACAGTGACACAGGTGAACCAGACTTAGTTGACAGTGACACAGGTGAACCAGTCTTAGTAGACCGTGACACAGGTGAACCAGTCTTAGTAGACAGTGACCAGGTGAACCCAGGCTTAGTGACGTGACACAAGGTGGAACCAAGTCTTAGTAGGCAGTGTCACAGGTGAACCAGTCTTAGTAGACAGTGACACAGATGAACCAGTCTTAATAGGCAGTGACACAGGTGAACCAGTCTCAGTAGGCAGTTACACAGGTGAACCAGTCTTAGAAGGCAGTGACACAGGTGAACCAGTGTTAGTAGACAGTGACACAGGTGAACCAGTCTTAGTAGGCAGTGACACAGGTGAATCAGTCTTAGTATGCAGTGACACAGGTGATCCTGTCTTAGTAGGCAGTGACACAGGTGAACCAGTCTTAGTAGGCAGCGACACAGGTGAACCAGTCTTAGTAGACAGTGACACAGATGAACCAGTCTTAGTTGACATTGACACAGGTGAACCAGTCTTAGTAGACAGTGACACAGATGAACCAGTCTTAGTAGGCAGTGACACAGGTGAACCAGTGTTAGTAGACAGTGACACAGGTGAACCAGTCTTAGTAGACAGTGACACAGGTGAACCAGTCTTAGTAGACAAGTGAACACAGCGTGAAACCAAGTCTTAGTAGACAGTGACACAGATGAACCAGTCTTAGTAGACAGTGACACTGATGAACCATTCTTAGTTGACAGTGACACAGGTGAACCAGTCTTAGTAGACAGTGACACAGATGAACCAGTCTTAGTAGACAGTGACACAGGTGAACCAGTCTAGTAGGCGTGACGCAGATGAAACCAGTCTTAGTAGACAGTGACACAGGTGAACCAGTCTTTGTAGATAGTGACACAGGTGAAGGTGAACCAGTGTTAGTAGACAGTGACACAGATGAACCAGTCTTAGTAGACAGTGACACAGGTGAACCAGTCTTAGTAGACAGTGACACAGGTGAACCAGTCTTTGTATATAATGAAGCTGCACTTTGCAGAATGTGTGTGTTGTGATGTGTGTGTGTGTGTGTAGGTGTGTGTGTGTGTGTGTGTGTGTGTGTGTGTGTGTGTGTGTGAAGTGTGTGTTGTGTGTGTGTGTGTGTATGTGTGTGTGCGTGTGTTGTTGTGCGTGTGTCTCTCTGTGTGAGTGTTGCCTGTGTATGTGTATGTGTGTGTATGTGTGTGTATGTGTGTGTGTTGTGAGTGTGGTGTGTGCGTGGTGTCTGTGTGTGAGTTCGTGTGTGTTTGTGTGTGGTGTGTGTGTGTGTGTGTGTGGGTTTGTTGTGCGTTTGTGTGTGTTGTGCGTGTTGTGTGTGTGTGTGTGCATGTGTGCGTGTGTGTGTGTGTGTTCGTGTGTGTGTGTGTGTGTGTGTGTGTTGTATGTGTACTCACCTAATGTACTCACCAATTGTGGTTGCAGGGGTCGAGACTCAGATCCCTGGCCCCGCCTCTTCATGATCGCTACTGCATTTTTCCCCTTCTCTCCTCTGCTTCCTGAGCTTTGTCATACCTCTTCTTATAACTTGTATGGTTCCTGCCTCCACTTCTTCACTTTGCTAGGCTATTCCACTTGCTGAACAACTCTATGACTGAAGAAATACTTCCTAACGTCCCTGTAGACTCGTATGAGTCCTTCAGCTTCAGTTGCGACCCCTTGTCCCTGTGTCTCCTTCTGGAATCTTATCTCTGTCCACCTTGTCTATCCCCGCCAGTATCTTGTATGTCGTTATCATGTCTCCCCTGACCTTTCTGATCCTCCAGTTGTCGTCAGTCCGATTTTCCCTAACCTTTCTCGTTACGACATTCCCTTGAGCTCTGGGACTAGCCTTGTTGCAACTTTGATACTTTCTCTAACTTCTTGCGTGCTTGACCAGGTGTGTGGGTTTCCAGACTGGTGCTGCTTACTCAGTATGGGCTACATACACAGTGTACAGTGTCTTGAACGATTCCTTTATTAAGGTTTATCGGAACGCTATCTTCAGTTTTGCCACTCGCCAGTATGCTGCAGCGGTTACTTGGTTGATGTGTGCCTCACGGTGATGTGCTCGGTGGTTATGTCAACCAAAGTCTTTCTCCTAGTGAGGTCTGTTAGTCTTCGTCCACCTAGCCTATACTCTTCTGCGGTCTTCTTTGCCTCTCCACAAATTCTTCATGACTTTGCATTTGCTGGATTGAATTCGAGTGAAGCCAGTTGCTGGACCACATGTCCAGCCTGTCCAGGTCTCTTTGCAGTACTGCCTCTTCCCTCGTCCGTATTTAATTCTTTCATCAACTTCACGTCCATCTGCGAACAGGGGACACTTCAGAGTCTATTCCTTTTCATCATGTCGTTCACATATATCAAAAAATAGCACTGTACTAGAATGACCCTGTGGGAACCCGCTCGTAACTGGCACCACTGTGGATACCTATTCACGTACCATGCTCGTTGCTGCCTCCCTGTCAGGTTTTCCATTTCCATTGCAGTTGCCCTCCATTGTACGTGCGCACATGATCCTCAGCTTCTGCACTAATCTCTGGTGGGGTACGGGGTGTCATTAGGCCTTCCTGCTGTCATAGGAAAACGCTTTAGTCAAAAACAGCACGAGAGATACGTCCTACAACGTTGTCTTACTTCTGTTACCTTGTCATTAAAACTCCAGGAGGTTTGTGATACAAGATTTGCCTTTCCATGAACCCATGCTGGTTTTCATTTATAATCTTGTTCCTTTCCAGGTGTTCGACCATTCCTGTCCTGTATATCTTCTCCATGACTTTGCACACAATACATGATCAGAGGGGACAAACAGGTCTGTAGTTTTAGTGCATCATTTATGTTTCCTTTCTTAAATATGGGGGACTACTTTAAGCTGTCTTCATTTTCAGGTAGTTGCCCAGTTTCAAGGGATGTGTTGAAGATTGTGGTTAGAGGCCGCCACAGCTTCTCTGCTCCATTCTCTAAGGGACCAAAATGGGGAGATGTTGTCCGGTCCCATGGCCTTTGAGGTGTCCAAGGTCACTTAGGAGTTTCTTCACCTCCTCCTCAGTTGTTAGTATGTCATCCAACAATTGTTGGTATATTCCTCTTGACGTTCCCTTCTGTGCATGGCTTCCCCCCAGCCCTTCCTGTCATTACTGTAAAAACTTCTTAAATCTCCTGTTCAGCTCTCACATACCTCTGATCATTTCTTGTGAGTTCTCCACCTTCTGTCCGTAATCTGATCACCGGTTCTTTGGACTGTTGTCTTCCTCCTGATGTGGCTATACAAACAGTTTCGGGTCAAGTCTTGGATTCTCGATGCTATGTACATTTTCATTCTGTCGCTGGGCCATCCCTCCTTGACCTGTGCGTACTCATTCCTGGCTCTGCGACTGATCCTTCCTTTTTTCGTGTGTTACTCTGGCCTCTCTGTACTTTTTCCATTCTCTATTGCACTTTGTTTTTGCCTCCTTACACCGTCGGGTAAACCAGGGGCTCGTTCTGGTCTTCCCGTTGTTACTGTTGCCCTCGGGAATAAACCTTTCACTGCCTCCTTGCATTTTGTTGTTACATATTCCATCATTTCATTTACTGGCTTTCCTGCCAGTTCTCTGTCTCACTGGACCTCCCGCAGGAAGTTCTTCAACCCTGTGTAGTCCCCTCTTTTATAGTCAGGCTACATAGCTTTAAGACGAGGTATGATAAAGCTAATGGAGCAGGGTGGGAGAGGACCTAGTAGCGCTCACTGATAAGGCGGGGCCCGGAGCTGAGTCTCGACCCCTGAAACCACAATTAGGTGAGTACACGCACACGTCAGGAGGGTCTTGGAGTCATGATAGCGACATATAAAATACTGCGAGGAATTGACAAGGTGGACAAAGATAGGATGTTCAAGAGATGGGACACAGAAACAAGGGGTCACAGTTGGAAGCTGAAGACTCCTATGAGTCAAAGGGTGATAGGAAGTATTTCTTAAGTCATTATGACGTTGTTCAGGCCGTGGAACAGTATTAGAGAGTGACCGTAGTGGAGCGGGAACCATATAGTTTTAAGACGAGATTTGATGATGCTCATGGGCAGGAAGAGAGGAGGACCTAGTAGCAAATCAAGTGAAGAGGTGGGGTCAGGAGACTATTGACTCGACCTTGCAAACACAATAGATGAGTACACAACAGCAAAGAGAACAAAACAAAAAAAAAAGAAGAGGTAAGTAGCTGGGGGGAGCCATTGCCACATGATATCTCACTATCTAAGTTGGTTTTATGATGTGAACTTTGTGAGTGCTGCTGGTGCTGCCTCACGCTGAGAAATGTGGCAGCAACGCGAGCACGGGGAAGCTGGTTGTCTGGCTGCTGGCTGCTGCTCACACAAGAAAAGTTGACTCGTCATATTCTCTCATCCAGCCGGGTGGGTAACACGACAGGCTGAGTTTTTGTGAAGTTTTGAGGGGCGAACCATATGGCTATCTGCTACTTCCTCATGCTTATAAAATGTGTTTACACTACACTTACACACACCACACGCACAAACACACACGCCACTCACCCACACACACCACAACACACACACACACACACACACACCACTCACACAACAACACACACACACACATACACACAAAACAGGCAAGTGTCTAATCGAACCTGTGCTAGGACAAATGGTATCACACACACACACAACACACCACACACAACACTTATATATATATATATATATATATATATATATATATATATATATTTATATAAATATAATATATATATATATATATATATATATATATATATATATATATATATATATATATATATATATAATTATATAATTATATATTATATATATATATATATATATGAGGAGAGAGAGATTGTGGGTGGTGAGAGACCGCAATGCGCTACTCTGAGATTACTTCTAGGCTCCCCTTCAGTTGCTGACATTCAACAGTTTTCAACATTGCATAGCTCCTGATGACGCAATGAGAGAGTAGAAAGTACTTGAGTTAAAGATTCTCCTCCCCATGGTTTGTCTTGCACAACACACACATATAATACATATATATATTTATTAATTCACACTGCCGATTCCCCACCAAGGGCAGGGTGGCCCGAAAAAAAAAAAGAGAAACTTTCACACATCATTCATCCATCACTGTCTTGCAGAGGGTTGCTTTACAATACAGTTTTTAAAACTGCAAAATTTAACACCCCTCCTTCAGAGTGCAGGCACTGTTACCTTCCCATCTCCAGGGTCTCAAGTTCCGGGCCTGCCGGTTCCTGAACCCCTTCATAAATGTTACTTTGCTCACACTCCAACGCACGTCATGTATTAAAAAAACCATTTGTCTCAATTCACTCCTAACAAACACGCTCACGCATGCTGCTGGAAGTCCAAGCCCCTCGCACACAAACTCCTTTACCCCCTCCTCCAACCTTATCTAGGAGACCCTACCCCGCTCACTTTCCAACTTCAGGACTGATACACTCTTGAAGTCACTCTGTTTCGACTCCATTCTCTCTACATGTACGAACCACCTCAACAACCCTTCTTCAGCCCTCTGGACAACGATTTTGGTAATCCCGCACCTCCTCCTAACTTCCAAACTACGAATCTCTGCATTAATCACACCACACATTTGCACACTTCAGATATGACATCTCCACTGCCCTCCAAGCCTTCTCCTCGGCTGCAACATTCATCACCCTTGCTTTCACACCCATATAAGAAGCGTTGGTAAACTATTACTCTCATACATTCCCCTCTTTGCCTCCAAGGACAAAGTTCTGTCTCCACAGATCCTAAGTGCACCGTCACCCTTTTTCCCCTCACAATCTATGATTCACCTCATTTTCATAGACCCATCCGCCAGACCATAATCTGAAGACTCCCAAATGTCCCACTACCTTGGTGTAATATCTGAATACATTCACCTCCTACAACTATAGACCATACTCTATCCCTCCAGTTGATATCCAATCTTTCATCAACTAATCTTTTTGTTATCCTCATAACCTTACTCTTCCTGTATTCACATTTATTTTCTCTTTTGCACACCCTAACAAATTCATCACCAATCTCTGCAAATCTATCTTCAGATATCTCCCAAGAGCACAGTGTCATCAGCAAAGAGCAACTGTGACAACTCCCACTTTATGTGTGATTCTTATCTTTTAACTCCACGCCTCTTGCCAAGACCCTCGCATTTACTTCTCTTACAAACCCCATCTATAAATATATTAAACAACCATGGTGACATCACACACCCTTTGTCTAAGGCCTACTTTTACTGGGAAATAATTTCCCTCTTTCCTACATACTCTAACTTGAGCCTCACTATCCTCGTAAAAACTCTTCACTGCTTTCAGTAACCTACCTCCTACACCATACACCTGCAACATCTGCCAATTGCCCCCCTATCCACCCTGTCATACGCCTTTTTCCAATCCATAAATGCCACAAAGACCTCTTTAGCCTTATCTAAATACGTTCACTTATATGTTTCACTGAAAACCCACCTGGTCCACACACCCCCTACCTTTCCTAAAGCCTCCTTGTTCATCTGCTATCCTATTCTCCGTCTTACCTTAATTCTTTCAATAATAACTCTACCAACACTTTACCAGGTATACTCAACAGACTTACCCCCTATAATTTTTGCACTCTCTTTTGTCCCCTTTGCCTTTATACAAAGGAAACTATGCATGCTCTCTGCCAACCCCTTTAGGTACCTTACCCTCTTCCATACATTTATTAAATAATTGCACCAACCACTCCAAAATATATCCCCACCGCTTTTAACATTTCTATCTTTATCCATCAACCCCGGCTGCCTTACCCCCTTTCATTTTACCTACTACCTCACGAACTTCCCCACACTCACAACTGGCTCTTCCTCACTCCTACAAGATGTTATTCCTCCTTCCCCTTTTAAACACGAAATCACAAGCTTCCCTATCTTCATCAACATTTAACAATTCCTCAAAATATTCCCCCATCTTCCCAAAAACCTCTAACTCTCCATTTAATAACTCTCCTCTCCTATTTTTAACTGACAATCCATATGTTCTCTGGGCTTCCTTAACTTTTTAAATCTCACTCCAAAACTTTTTCTTATTTTAAACCCAAAATTTGTTGATAACATCTCACCCACTCTCTCATTTGCTCTCTTTTTACATTGCTTCACCACTCTCTTAACCTCTCTCTTTTCTCCATATACTCTTCCCTCCTTGCTCACTTCTACTTTGTAAAAACTTCTCATATGCTAACTTTTTCTCCCTTACTACTCTCTTTACATCATCATTCCACCAATCGCTCCTCTTCCCTCCCGCACCCATTTTTTTCCTGAAACCACAAACTTCTGCTGAACACTCTAGCACTACATTTTTAAACCAAACCCCTACCTCTTCGACCCCATTGCCTATCCTCTCATTGCCACTATCCTCCAATAGCTGTTTATATCTTACCCTAACTGCCTCCTCTTTTAGTTTATAAACCTTCACCTCTCTCTTCCCTGATGCTTCTTTCTCCTTGTATCCCATCTAACTTTTACTCTCTGTAAGCTACAACTAGAAAGTGATCTGATATACCTGTGGCCCTCTATAAACATGTACATCCTGAAGTCTACTCAACAGTCTTTTATCTAACCGATACATAATCCAACAAACTACTGTCATTTCGCCCTACATCATATCTTGTATACTTATTTTTCCTCTTTTTCTTAAAATATGTATTACCTATAACTAAACCCCTTTCTATACAAAGTTCAATCAAAGGGCTCCCATTATCATTTACACCTGGCACCCCAAACTTACTACCAACCACCCTCTCTAAAAGTTTTCCCCTACTTTTAGCATTCAGGTCTGCTACCACAATTCTCTCTCTTTTGGTTCAAAGGCTCCTATACATTCATTTAACATCTCCCAAAATCTCTCTCTCTCCTCTGCATTCCTCTCTTCTCCAGGTGCATACACGCTTATTATGACCCACTTTTCGCATCCAACTTACTTTAATCCACATAATTTCCCTTGAATTTACACATTCATGTTCTCTTTTCTCCTTCCATAACTGATCCTTCAAATTACTGCTACCCCTTCCTTTGCTCTAACTCTCTCAGATACTCCAATTTAATCCCATTTATTTCCCCCCACTGAAACTCTCCTACCCCCCTTCAGCTTTGTTTCGCTTAGGGCCAGGACATCCAACTTTTTTTCATTCATAACATCAGCAATCATCTGTTTCTTGTCATCCGCACTACATCCACGCACATTCAAGCATCCCAGTTTTATAAAGTTTTTCTTCTTCTCTTTTTTAGTAAATGTCTACAGCCCATTGCTCCCGGCATTTTAGTCGCCTCATACGACACGCATGGCTTACGGAGGAAAGATTCTTTTCCACTTCCCCATGGACAATAGAAGAAATGAAGAAGAACAAGAGCTATGTAGGAAAAGGAGAAAAACCTAGATGTATGCATATATATATGCATGTGCGTGTCTGTGAAGTGTGACCAAAGTGTAAGTAGGAGTAGCAAGATATCCCTGTTATCTAGCGTGTTTATGAGACAGAAAAAGAAACCAGCAATCCTACCATCATGCAAAACAGTTACAGGTTTCTGTTTCACAGTCATCTGGCAGGACGGTAGTACTTCCCTGGGTGGTTGCTGTCTACCAACCTACTACCTATATATATCCGTTCAACAGTGTTGCTACCACTGTATTCTGGAGCATTCTCCCTTTTACCTGCATGGAAAAGGTTTTTCAACTTTACAGATGCCTCAATGCACCATTCACCTTTTTTTCCTTCCGTTAATTCTATGGTTTATTTCAGCTCTCGTAGAGCCATCCGCCTCCATGACCACTCCTAAATATCTGAACACATTTCCTCCATACTCCTTCCCTTCTATCTGATATCCACTCTCTCATACTCTGTGATAGTCTCCTCATCTTGTTCTTTCCTATGTTCACTTTTAATTTCCTTCTTTTACATTCCCTACTAAATTCGTTTACTAGCCTTAGCAACTTCTCAGACTCTCCCAAAAGAGCAATATCATTAGCAATATGCAACTCTCCCCAAAACCCCTAGTATTCACCTCTTTTACAACCCTATCTATAAATATGTCAAACAATAATATTGACATCCTTGTCTGAGACCCACTTTTGCAATTATTATTATTATTATTATTATTATTATTATTATTATTATTATTATTATTATAATTATTATTATTATTATCATTATTATTATTATTATTATTATTATTATTATTACAGTCAAAATTAAGCACCTACTTTTACTAGAAAATAATAATTTCCGTCTCTCCTACATACTCTAATTTGCACCTCACTATCCACATACAAGTTCTTTACTGCTTTAGTTAATTAACCTACCATCTGTACCATACACTTGCAGCTTCTTCCACATGGCTTCCCTATCCACCCTTTGATATGCCTTTTCTAAATCCACAGGTAATGTTCACTTATTTGCTTCAATGTAAACACTTGGTCTTCACATCCCTACCCTTTCTAAAACTTCCTTGCTCATAATCGGGATCCTGCTCTCCGTCTCTCTCTTAATTCTTTCAGCAATACACTTTACCTGTACAAGCACCATTCTTATATCCCTATAATTCTTACGCTTTCTTTTATCCCATTTCCCTTATAGAAAGGAATTATGCGTGCTTTCTGCTTTCTAGGTACCTTTTTCTCTTTCACGTATACAGTGAACAAATGCACTAATCACTCCATAATTACAGTATATCCTCAACTGCTTTTAACATTTCTGTCTCAATCCCATCTATCCCAGCTGCTTTACCCACTTTTATTCTAGGCACTGCCTCACGCACCTCCCCTACACTCACAGCTAGCTCTTCACTCCTGTAAGGTGTTATACCTCACTGCAATATGTTACAAATCACTGCTTTCCTCTCTTTATCAACCTTCAGCAGTTTCTCAGAATTTTCCTTCCATTTCCCCTTTTAATGGCTTTCCTCTTTTGTTTTGAACTGTTAAATACTTTTGCTCTCTATTCATTTTTTTTCAGCTCACTGATTTTACTCTAAAGCTCTGTATGTATACTCACATAGTTGTGGTTGCAGGGGTCGCATCACAGCTCCTGGGCCCGTGTGTGTGTACTCACATGATTGTACTAACCTAATTGTGGTTGCAGGGGTCGAGACTCAGCTCCTGGCCCCGCCTCTTCACTGATCGCTACTAGGTGTGTATGTGTGTGTGTACCTCTGGGTCGGTGCGACTCACACACACCGCTAATATTTTACTATACTCTCTAATTACCCTGCTGGTCTTATCTAGTGGTCCGAGGCCTCCTCCACCCCGGCACCTAGACGCCGCCCCTGTGCCATCCACACCCAGGGGCGAGAACTGTGTATCTCGGGCTGTTTACGACTAGCCTGCCTATGGGGTGGCTAGTGGTTTTCCAGCCATAAAACCCATCACAGAACAATGTCTCTTCTTCGACCCCATCCAAAATTCTTCGCTCGGAAGTCACTCAGAACAAACAATCAGCTCTGACATATACAAATTTCACAGTATTAAAAAAAATAGGTACGAGGCCTTACAAAAAATTAGGAAGGTATCTTAATCTCATTCTTTTTCTGTACCGAAGAAGGTAGCTTCTGAAAAAAGTTGCTTCCTGGAAGAGGACGAAAGAGGCGAAGTTCAGGGACATCCTCTCTTCCTGTCTATTTGTTCTGAGGGTCAGTGACACAAGTGATTTGGAGGTGACAAGATGTTCAGGGTAGTGTTACTGCCCTACCACCAGCACCAGCCAGTGGTATTACTGCCCTACTACCAGCACCAGCCAGTGGTGTTACTGCCCTAATACCAGCACCAGCCAGCATTGTTACTGTCCTACAACCACCACAAGCCTGTGTTGTTACTGCCCTATTACACCTCCCCCAGCCAGTGTTGATATTACCCAACCATCAGCACCAGCCAGTGTTGTTACGTTACTACCCTACTACCAATGTATGCCAAGTTTCTGAAATTACCCTAACTCCACTAGACTTTGAGAAAGCCATTAACAACATGCCCATGCACTCAGCCCCAGGCCCAAGACTCGTGGAACTCATTGTTCATTAAGAACTACAAGAAACCCCTCTAACGGGAGAAATACACACAGGTGAGGTTCCAGTCACTAAAAACAATGGATATAGCCCCACTTTCGTAAAGGTGGCAGCAAAGCAATAGCTAAGAACTATAGGCCAATAGCTCCAACGTCCCACATCATAAAAATCTTTGAAAGAGTTCTAAGTAGGATTGCAAAACTACTTGGACTCCCAACAATTGCACAATCCAGGGCAAAATACCCCCAATTAAAAGTAGGGGTGTCATTGGTACACTAAGAGAAAACACCATAAGTGTCCGGGGCCCAAGACTGTTCAACAGTCTTCAACCAAGCATAAGGGGAATTACCAATAAACCCCTGGCTGCTTTCAAGAGGGAGCTGGACAGATACCTAAACTCAGTGCCGGATCAGCCGGGCTGTGGTTCGTACGTTGGACTACGTGCGGCCAGCAGTAACAGCCTGGTTAATCAGGCCCTGATCCTCCAGCAGGCCTGGTCGTGGACCGGGCCGCGGGGGCGTTGATCCCCGGAATAACCTCCAGGTAAACTCCAGGTAGGGCAACATGGGTTCAGAGCAGGTCGATCCTGCCTCTCGCAGCTACTGGATCACTATGATATGGTCTTGGATGCACTGGAAAACAAGCAGAATGTGGATGTAGTATACACAGGTTTTGCAAAAGCCTTCGACGAGTGCGATGATGGTGTAATAGCACACAAAATGCGTGCTAAAGGGATAACTGGCAAAGTGGGCAGATGGATCTTCAACTTTCTAAAGAATCGAACACAAAGAGTAGTGGTAAACAGAGTTAAATCGGAAGCTGCCATAGTGAAGAGCTCTGTTCCACAAGGCACAGTACTCGCTCCTATCCTGTTCCTCATCATCATATCAGACACAGACAGAGATGTAAACCATAGTACTGTATCATCTTTTGCAGACGATACTAGGGTCTGCATGAGAGTGTCATCCACTGAGAACACGGCAAAGCTCCAAGAAGATATAAACCAAGTTTTCCAGTGGGCAACAGAAAATAATATGATGTTCAATGAAGACAAATTCCAACTACTCCGTTATGGAAAACTGGAGGAAATAATAACTAGGACTGAGTATACTACAAACTCTAATCACACAATAGAGCGGGAAAGTAATGTGAAGGACCTATGAGTGGTAATGTCTTAGGATCATAACAGTGCGACTAATCACATCTGCGAGGAAAATGATAGGATGGATAATGAGAACACTCAAGACAAGAGATGTCACGTCAGTGATAATCCTTTTTAAATTACTTGCTCTCTCTAGGCTGGAATACTGCTGTAAACTAACAGCTCCATTCAAGTCAGGTGAAATCGCAGACCTAGAGAATGTACAGAAAACCTTTACTGCACATATCACTTCCATCAAACACCTTAACTATTGGGAACGCTTGGAAACACTTGACTTGTATTCACTGGAGCGCAAGCGAGAGAGATACATCATAATCTACACCTGGAAAATCCTAAACGGACTGGTCCCTATTCTGCACACAGAAATCATTCCCTACGAAAGCAAAAGACTTGGCAGACGGTACAACATATACGCCCAATGAAAAATAAGGGTACCATTAATACACTAAGAAAAAACATCATAAGTGTCCGGGGCCCAAGGCTGTTCAACAGCCTCCCACCAGCCATAAGAGGAATTACCAATAGACTCCTGGTTGTCTTCAAGAGGAAACTAGACAGATACCTACAGTCAGTACCGGATCAGTTGGGCTGTGGTTCCTACGTTGGACTACGTGCAGCCAGCAGTAACAGCCTAGTTGATCAGGCCCTGATCCATCGGTAGGCCTGGTCGTGGACCGGGCCGCGGGGGCGTTGACTGCCGGAATACCCTCCAGGTAGACTCCAGGTAGGTAGACTACCTCCAGCCGCTGTTGTTACTGCCCTACTACCACCAGCACCACCACTATCCAGTGTTGTTACAACCCTACTACCTCTACCACACAGTGTTGGTACAACCATACTACCACCACCATCCAGTGTTGGTACAACCCTACTACCTCCACCACCCAGTGTT
Organism: Cherax quadricarinatus; assembly: GCF_026875155.1. NCBI lineage: Eukaryota > Metazoa > Arthropoda > Malacostraca > Decapoda > Parastacidae > Cherax > Cherax quadricarinatus. The sequence continues at coordinate 32,566,971 of NC_069430.1, read as the reverse complement.
GGTACAACTATACTACCACCACCACTCATTGTTACAACCCTTCTACCACAACCACCACCCAGTGTTGTTACTACTCTACAACCACCACCACACAGTGTTGTTACAAGCCTTCTACCACAACCACCACCCAGTATTGTTACTACTCTACCACCACCACCACACACTTTTTACAACCCTAACACCACCACAACCACCCAGTGTTGGTACAACCATACTACCACCACCCAGTGTTGTTACAAGCCTTCTACCACCACCACCACCACCACAGTGTTGTGACAACCCTATTGCCACCACCAGCCAGTATTGTTACTACACGTCCACCACCAGCAACCAGTGTTGTTACAACCCTAATACCACCAATACCAGCCAGTGGTGGGTGAGTGTGATAGGTGAGTGTGATGGGTGAGTGTGGTGGGTGAGTGTGGTGGGTGAGTGTGGTGGGTGGGAGTGATGGGTGAGTGTGGTGGGTGAGTGTGATGGGTGAGTGTGGTGGGTGAGTGTGATGGGTGAGTGTGGTGGGTGAGTGTGGTGGGTGAGTGTGGTGGGTGAGTGTAGTGGGTGAGTGTGGTGAGTGTGGTGGGTGAGTGTGGTGGGTAGGTGTGGTGGGTGAGTGTGGTGGGTGAGTGTGGTGGGTGAGTGTGGTGAGTGAGTGATGGGTGAGTGTGGTGGGTGAGTGTGGTGGGTGAGTGTGGTGGGTGAGTGTGGTGGATGAGTGTGGTGGGTGAGTGTGGTGGGTGAGTGTGATGGGTGAGTGTGATGGGTGAGTGTGGTGGGTGAGTGTGGTGGGTGAGTGTGGTGGGTGAGTGTGGTGGGTGAGTGGTGGTGGGTGAGTGTGATGGGTGAGTGTGGTGGGTGTGTGGGTGGGTGAGTGTGGTGGGTGAGTGTGGTGGGTGAGTGTGGTGGGTGAGTGAGTGGTGGGTGAGTGTGTGAGTGGGTGGTGAGTGTGGTGGGTGAGTGTGGTGGGTGAGTGTGGTGGGTGAGTGTGTGGGTGAGTGTGGTGGTTGTGTGTGTGGGTGTAGTGTGGTGGGTTGAGTGTGGTGGGTGAGTGTGGTGGGTGAGTGGTGGTGGGGTGAGTGTGGTGGGTGAGTGTGGTGGGTGAGTGTGGTGGGTGGTGTGTGGTGGTTGGTTGAGTGTGGTGGGTGAGGTGTGTGGTGGTAGTGTGGTGGGTGAGTGTGGAGTGGGTGGTGTGTGGTGGTGTGAGTGTGGTGGGTGAGTGGTGGTGGGTGGTGATGTGGTGGGTGAGTGTGGTGGGTGATGTGGTGGTGTGTGGTGGTGAGTGGTGTGGGTGGTGTGGTGTTGTGATACACGTCTTGCTGGTGCTGATGGATGAGGTGACTCGCTATGCATTGTAAAATGAGCATCATGTTCTTAGTCACTTTGTATGCTGTAGGTGGTAGTGGTGGTGGTGGTGTGTGGTGGTGGTGGTGGTGATCGTGGTGAGTGGTTGTGGTCGTGATGGTGGTGTGGTAGTGGTTGGGGTGGTGGTCGTGGTATGGTGGTGGTGGTCGTGGTAGTGGTGGTGTGGTGAGTGGTGGTGGTGATGGTGGTCGTGGTAGTGGTGATGGTGGTGATGGTGGTCGTGGTGAGTGGTGGGGGTGGGTGGTGATCGGTGGTCGTGGTAGTGGTGGTGATGATGGTGGTGGGGGTTGGTGTTGGTGGTGGTGGTGATGGTGGTGGTGGTGGTGGTGGTGGTGGTGGTGGTGATGGTGGTGGTGGTGGTGGTGGTGATGGTGGTGATGGTGGTCGTGGTGGTGGTGGTGGTGATGGTGGTGGTGGTGGTGGTGGTGGTGGTGGTGGTGGTGGTGGTGATGGTGATGGTGGTGGTGGTGATGGTGGTGGTGGTAGTGGTGGTGGTGGTGATGATGGTGGTGGTGGTGATGGTGGTGGTGATGGTGGTCGTGGTAGTGGCGGTGGTGGTGATGGTGGTGGTTGTGATGGTGGTGGTGGTGATGGTAGTGGTGGTAGTGGTGGTGGTAGTGATGGTAGTGGTGGTGGTGGTGGTGGTGGTGGTGGTGATGGCGGTGGTGGTGATGGTGGTGGTGGCGGTGGTGGTGATGGTGGTGGTGGTGATGGTGGTGGTGGTGATGGTGGTGGTAGTGATGATGGTGGTGGTGGTGGTGATGATGGTGGTGATGGTGGTGGTGGTGGTAGTGGTGGTTATGGTGGTGATGATGATGGCGGTGGTGATGGTGATGATGGTGGTGGTGACGGTGGTGTTGCTGGTGGTGGTGGTGATGGTGGTAGTGGTGGTGATGATGGTGGTGGTGGTAATGGTGGTGGTGATGGTGATGATGGTGGTAGTAGTGGTGGTGATGGTGGTAGTGTGGCAGTGGTGATTGTGGTGCTGGTGGTGGTAGTAGTGGTAGTGGTGGTGGTGAAGCTAGTGGTGTTCCATTTGATGTAGGACAATGGACTGACAGAAGACCCTTCCAGACCCTGCAGCTGGGTCAGTAAGGCAGATAGAGTCATGGAGTGTTCGAACTAGTCAGGTGAACAAGATTAATGGAATCAGAAGGGTGTTTGAACCTCAGGCATTTGAACAGTTTTGCTTTACTTAGGAGGGGAGGGGGCGCATTTTTAAACTAAATGTGAGAGGAAAACAAGATAACTATTCCAGATGCCTATCCTCTTCCCCCATATTCACCATGTTGTCCTGGAGTTTACCTGGAGAGAGTTCCGGGGGTCAACGCCCCCGCGGCCCGGTCTGAGACCAGGCACTGTTGACTTTCTTTTGCACCCTAAGAACATTTTATCACAGGCAAACTACATTATCTGTGTACTGCATAATAGAAATGCAAATTTTAATTTGAATATGTCATCGATGTCATTGGAAAATATCGGCCTTCGTTATCTCAAATCATTGTCAATATTGTTCAACTCCCTTTGGCATTTGCAATGCACCAGTCACTTTGCAGAGCTTCACACGCTCTGTTATCACGGAGTTGCAAGGAGCTGAGGCTTTCGCAGGTGACTGATTCATACTCGCTGCCGACTCTTGGAAATAATATTATAGTTATGCAAGTGGGCTAAACCTGACTAGTTCAGTGCTAAACAAAAGTCAAATTCATCATAATAGTCTATTTCGTCTAAGAAGGCAATACTTTGAAGAACAAAAAGGTCGCTGCACCTTGGCGACTTACACTTTTTGCGAATAACCCATGGGAAACTGTAGACGACGTTTCGGTCTCTCCTATTATGTGATAATGGTTGGGACGGACCAAAACGTCTAGTTTCCTGGTAAGTATAAGTTATTTGTGAATACATGATGACCTTAACTAAAATGACAATCTTGAAAACCAAACCTAAGATCCAAATAACCAAACACAAGATCCCCAAACAACCAAACTTAAGACCCCTCAAACAAGCAAACACAAGACCCCAAACAAATCATTCCACATACGCCGCGAATCTTCTCTTACAGCAGATCATACCATTTTACCACTCACCCTAAATCATACACAGGGGCCAGAGCGCTACACATTTTATCATAACCAATTCGTCCCCGCATTCATCCCCCTGTCCAAGAAAACAGACTGCCGTTCGCGGTGTCTACATGATTCATCGCTCGATTCCCCAGCGACCCACAACCCCGTCGATAAACCTCAACCTCTCCAGCAGCAACAGTAGCCCAGCAGAGACCTCTGGCTGCGAGGATGGGCAGATCACATACATCACAGTGTGGAGATGACAGCTCTCGTATGTGTTAAAAAATCTTTGTCGACGGAAATGTGTGATTAAGATGGCTGATTCCTTTGATGGTGTTAACCAAAGGGAATGAGAAGTAATAATGTGCAATAATGCGCCTTCGCTACACCTAAGACTCAGTCTTGTTTGGGTAACGTCTACATCGGCCAATAATATTACGCAAATATGAGCGAGTATGCAGTAGTCTCATGTCTGGGAGGAGGAGGAGGATGCCTCTAGCCACCTCAACATTTCTTAATATGTACTGGGACGCAAACCAAGTCAGTTTTACTGGACAATATTTGCCAGAAATATTACCGGAAATTACATCCGAGTCAATCCAATCATTTGTTCTAGAAATTATTAATATATTCTGGTTATGTTGACGGAGTATTCCAAGGCAGCCGCTCTGCCTTCCGCGAATCGCCGTTTTTTTTTTTTTCATTATTTCGTTGTTGTCGAATAATTTTCCGTAAGTATAGATTATCATACGTTTACCTCACTTTATGTTAGATCACGCAGAAATGAACGAATGGCAATTAGACGAGAAATACATCTTACGGGAGACCAGGATAATCCCAGGAGGCTGTTGAATCACTGAGTGGGTCGTCATCTGACGAAGAGTCACTCCAGAAGACACTTCCCCCCTCCCCCCATTTCCTCCTGAACGAAATATTCCCCCTTTCCCCTCCTCCCCCTGCCAATGCAAGAGGAGTGGAGCTATCTCTCAGCGCAAGGGGAGGGAGGAGAGGGGAGGGGGAGAGATGGACCTGGGAAGCTATCTCTCAGTGCTCCTAATGGAACACTTCTGGACCCCTGTTATCTGAGGCCTCCTTACTTCTATGTTATTGTGCCCAGAGTGCTTCCTTGATGCTGTTAATGTCTGACCATTTGCCTTTCGTAATAACAATAATAATAATAATAATAATAATAATAATAATAATAAATAATAATAATAATAATTATTATTATTATTATATTATTATTATTATTATTATTATTATTATTATTATTATTATTATTATTATTATTAACAATATAATAATAATAATAATAATAATAATAATAATAATAATAACAATAATAATAATAATAATAATAATAATAATAATAATAATAATAATAGTAATAATAATAGTAATAATAATAATATTATTATTATTATTATTATTATTATTATTATTATTATTATTATTATTATATGAAAATTTATTTAATTGTACACAAAACTCGACACTCGATGTATATACGCATACATCCATATACAGACGTACATAACCAGATGAGTATATATATAGATATACAGAATTTAATACTATCCCTCCTATCCCTCCCTCCTATCCTTCCACAGACACTCACTTAACCTTTATCCTTCGTCCTTTTACCCTTTCTTCCCTCTCTCTACCCTTCCTCTCCCTCCCTCTACCCTTCCTCTCCCTCCTCTTATTCCCTCTACTTTTCCTCTCCTTCTTTCTCACACTTTCCCAAAAACCACAGAGCAGGATGTGAGAAAAAGGGTCCGTTCCTTTCTCTTACTTTCTTCCCCTTAACCAAGAGGAAAGAACAGTTATCACCTTTCCCCCCCTTTCATTGCCCCTTTTCTCTCTCCCTTCTCCCGTGCACCCTTCGCCCTCTTTCACTGTGCCCTTCTTCCTCTTCCACTACACTCCCCTCCCATAAACTACGAAAAGGATCACCTTACACTTGGAAAATCCTGGAAGGAATGGTCCCAAATCTGCACACAGAAATCACTCCCTACGAAAGTAGAAGACTGGGCAGGCGATGCAAAATGCCCCCAATTAAAAGTAGGGGCGCCATTGGTACACTAAGGGAAAACACCGTAAGTGTCCGGGGCCCAAGACTGTTCAACAGCCTCCCATCAAGCATTAGGGGAATTGCCAATAAACCCCTGGCTGCCTTCAAGAGAGAGCTGGACAGATACCAGTGCCGGATCAGCCGGGCTGTGGCTCGTACGTTGGACTGCGTGCGGCCAGCAGTAACAGCCTAGTTGATCAGGCCCTGATCCATCGGGAGGCCTGGTCATGGACCGGACCGCGGGGGCGTTGATCCCCGGAATAACCTCCAGATAACCTCCAGGTAGCCCTCCCTCCCTCGCTCCATTCCCCATTCCATCCAATCTTCATCCCTATACCCTTCCCACTCACCATTTCCCTTCCGTCCAAGCCCTCTCCCACACACTTTCTTGCTTCCTTCCCCTACCATTACACTATCCTCCATTATTCTATCCTTTCCTCTCCCTTTCCATCCTTCTCTTTTCCAACCTTCCTTTCATTTCCCTACCCTCTCTTCCTTCCACTATCCACTATCCTCTTCTCTAAGTCTGTGTCAAGTTAAGTGCCTTTAAGTCACTAGTATTGTCAACTTGGAAGAGGTAATTTGAGGTACCTCTGGGTGTGGTTGTGGAAGTACAGGGGCCTCTCTAGGTTACCTGTTAATGGGAGGTGAGAGAGAGAGAGAGAGAGAGAGAGAGAGGAGAGAAAAGAGAGAGAGAGAGAGAGAGAGAGAGAGAGAGAGAGAGAGAGAGAGAGAGAGAGAGAGAGAGAGAGAGAGAGAGAGAGAGAGAGAGAATATAAAATCAAGGCGAGTGTGGGTTGGTCATGGGCTACCTGCGCCCACTGTGGGATTTAGGCTGCTGGAAAACATGGGATTAGCGGCCCACAACAGTGATTTATGGGACCATGATGGTGGCGAGGCGGATTGGTGGATGACACCTCAAGGAGTCGGGATAGAAGGGATGTAGGTGGATGGAGTGGTGGGTTTGGATGGAATGATGGGTGTGGATTGAGGAATGTCCGATGAATGGATGGAAAATAAATGACAGGAAATAGGGGAGATGGATGATGAGTGGATTGGGGAATGGATGGTTGAATGACTGGATGGATGATTGAGTGACTGGATGGATGGTTGAATGACTGGATGGATGGTTGAATGACTGGATGGATGGTTGAATGACTGGATGGATAGTTGAATGATTGGATGGATTGTTGAATGGATGATTGTTGAATGGATGATTGTTGAATGGATGATTGTTAAATGGGTGATTGTTGAATGGATGACAGATGTAAGACGGCTCCAGTACCTTGCCATCCGCCTCATCCCCCACCACCCATCCCCCTTTATTCATCCACTCCCTCCTCCAACCTCACCACCCCTTTCTACCCCTTCCCCCAGCGACCACCCAGGGACAGCGCAGTACGACGCGTCGTATCGCTCTCGGGTCGACCTTAAACAGGGCCTTTTGTTCGGCAATTATAGCCGCTGAAGCTAATGGGTGGCCAGGGCGGCCAGCCTCACCGCTGGGGAGTTGGCCTAATTGCCTGTCTGAGGCTGTTTCCCCTGGTTATCGCCCTACGAGGACGGGGGAAGATGGGAGGTCGAGGACAGAGGGAGGGGGAGGGAGGACGAGGACGGGGAAGGAGAGGAAACGAGGACGAGAAACGACAGGGAGGGAAAACGGGCACGAGATGAAATTTTGGACACAGCGTCCTCAACAGAGTCATCGACAGCGTCCTCGATATGGCGTCCTGGACACAGCGTCCTCGACAGCGTCCTCGATATAGCGTCCAGGACACAGCGTCCTCCACACAGGGTATTTTGGATTTCGCTCAATTTCATTTATGATCTTTTCCCCCACCGTCTCTTCTGGACTCAAACTCATTCAGTTTGAGCTCAGAGTTTTCCATTTCCCCAGCCAGTCTCACTTTTCCTTCTTCAGATAGTCTGCCGCCTTTGAGGAGCTCTGTTGTCCGTCGCCTTCACCTACAGAGAGAGCACCCCTTCCTTCCCAACCTGCACCTTCTCTTCCCTCGCAGTGTTGTTTCTAGTGCATACGTCTAGAGTTACTGAGGTTATCCGATTAAAACACCAGTTCAGATTCACGTTTAGCATATTATCTTCCCAGAATATTTCAATAAACTTAAGACACTACACAAATATCCTGCACATAGGACTTGTGACTTTGTAAATGGTCCAAGTCTGACCCAAACGTCATCGTAAGCTCCTCTCTCATATATGCGAGTTATTTGTGTATTGTTCCAGTCATGGTATTGTGCCTTTTTCGTTCTTTAATAAACTCAGGATTTATTAGCTTCTAGCTGACGTTTTTGTTATAAATTAAATTTGTTGAACTTACCCTCACGGGTGAGTGTATTTCTTCTGTTGATTAGGACCAGTGAGTGTCTGCGTCTCCACTTCTGTTAGGTTGTGGTTTGAGTTTACTGCCTTTATTCTGTACCAGCTCTTCATTGCTTAACTATAAAATTCAAAATTTGCTCTCAAGAAGTACATACCAACGCCCGACCTCATACAGAACGCCAGCACAACATTAGGTACTTCCTACCCAGATTTTTAGTTTCACTTCAGGACCTGTTTTCTCACCCAGCCACTGCTTGACACGTCCCTCCACTCACGTGTACGGGGTTAGGTGCAACTTTCCCTATATATTTTTGTTCTCATTTCACTTATGTATCTGCTAAAGAGGATCCCAACAGGGGATCGAAATATGCAGACCAATTAATCTTCCGAGTTTCTCTCTCCTTGTGGGTTATTTAAGTCTTGTCAGGTCTGTTATTTGCTGGTATAAGACGAATTTGTTGGAGTCTTGGTAGTTCAGTTGAGTGAGACTGTTCATCCAGACTAACTCGAGGGATTCTCTCTGTTACCTGGAGTATACCTGGAAAGGGTTTCGGGGGTGGACGCCCCCATGGCCCGGTCTGAGACCAGGCCTCATGGTGGATCAGGGTCTGATCAACCAGGCTGCTACTGCAGTTATTATAATCTTTGCTACAGTCTTGCATTTTAGGTGTCTTTAACTGAAGTCTCCAAGTAATAGCAAATGTCGAGCCGGGTTTGACAGGTTTTTCAAGTTAGTGGTCGATTTTCATTGGCTGGTCCTTCATTTGCGGGGAAGTATTGGATCTGGTGGTTCACATCAGCACAATAACAAGAGAGAAAAGAGAGAGGGAGAGAGAGAGAAGAGAGAGAGAGAGAGAGAGAGAGAGAGAGAGAGAGAGAGAGAGAGAGAGGGGGAGAGAGGGGAGAGAGAGGAGAGAGAGAGAGAGAAGAGAGAGAAAGAGAGAGGGGAGAGATGAGAGAGAGAGAGAGGAGAGAGAGAGAAGAGAGAGAGAGAGAGAGAGAGAGAGAGAGAGAAGAGAGAGAGAGACTGAGTGAAATAACAAGGGTCTTCATGAGGTGCAACAAGAGGTAGGATCCTTTAATTACATAATAGGACCTTTTCCACAACAATTACTGACCGTAAAGCTAATGGTTATCCAGGGAACAGGGGGAGAGAGGAGAGAGAGAGAGAGAGAGAGAGAGAGGAGAGAGAGAGAGAGAGAGAGAGAGAGAGAGAGAGAGAGAGAGAGAGAGAGAGAGAGAGAGAGAGAGAGAGAGGAAGGGAGGCTGAAGGATATGTGGGATGTAATGGAAACGTTTGATGGAAGGTAGATATGTCGGTAGGGATAATTGTCAAAGGAATAAAGATAAAAAGGGCACGAAGACTTCCCCACCCTCTCTCTCTTTCTCTCTCTCTCTCTCCTTGACGTTCCCGAAGTTGCGAGCAGATTTCAACACTATTCATGTGACTCAACCTGTGTGATGGAACATGACATGGAAGGTCATCCCATGTGAAGGAATACGACTGAGGAACTCGCTCTATATGACTTATCATAAAAGACAAGCATAGCTACCTTTTGTTCCCATAAAGTATCATATACGAGTATAATAGGGTAGTAACACACTGCTGATGTATTCAGTTTTCCTAATTAAAACATTGGACGCTGGACACCCCTCCTTCACTCTCAGGACACTAGACACCCCTCCTTCCCTCCCAAGACACTGGACACCCCTCCTTCCCTCCCAAGACACTGGACACCCTCCTTCCCTCCTAAAACACTGGACACCCCTCCTTCCCTTTAGGAACGCCCTCCTTTATAATGAACGGTACAGTCAGGTACAAGTCGACGCGGCCTTTTGATTTATTGGAAGACTCTTGTTGCCGAAGACAAATTTGCTTTAGGAGTAGATCTGTATTTATTGTTCGGGGGGATGAGATGGAAGAGGTGGGGGTGGGGGAGGGGTGGTTTGTGGAGGTGGGAAGGTGAAGGGGTTGCATGGAGGGAGAGTAGAGCTCTTCACTGAACTAATTCCTGTCATGTCTTATCACAATACATGTTCAAAGTTATTAATATAATAAAATAAACTACAGATTAAATAACATACAAACATGCCACCTAGCGATGGTGAATAGTAATTAACTACCAAACGCTTTTATTATCTCTCAGTCACACATTTCGCTCTTGAGAATATCGCTGAGAGATCACAAGAAAGATCCGGTTTTTATTGCTGTTCATTGAAGTTAAATTTCATAATAAGATGTATCTCTCTAGAAGTAAAAGACTGGGCAGGCGAAGCAAAATGCCCCCAATAAAAAGTAGGGGCGCCATTGGTACACTAAGGGAAAACACCATAAGTGTCCGGGGCCCAAAACTGTTCAACAGCCTCCCATCAAGCATTAGGGGAATTGCCAATAAGCCCCTGGCTGCCTTCAAGAGAGAGCTGGACAGATACCTCAAGTCAGTGCCGGATCAGCCGGGCTGTGGCTCGCACGTTGGACTGCGTGCGGCCAGCAGTAACAGCCTAGTTGATCAGGCCCTGATCCATCGGGAGGCCTGGTCATGGACCGGGCCGCGGGGGCTTTGATCCCCGGAATAACCTCCAGGTAACCTCCAGGTAAGTAAACACAAATATCAATGGATCTGGGAAACATGCAACTATATTAACTCGTGTGTATAGCATCTCCATACACAAAAAGAGTATTTCTCTCCTTCATGGAAACTAAATTGATTTAATTACATATATTACATCCCTTCCCAGGAAGCTCATCATAAATAATCAATATCTTAAGTCAACTGCACCAGCTTAAGCCTCAGTCAAACTGCTCAAGAAGAAATTTCTCACTTAACTATAGTAATGTATCATAAATAATATATAGATGGATCTAAGCAAGAGTCTACTAGCAAGACTACATCTGCTCTTGTTACCACCTCCCTAATTAAGAACCGTAGCTATTATGTTGAGCTAGGCATAAGAATTAACAACTAGGCGTCTACATTGCAAACTGAATTGTTTGCCATCCTCATGGAACTCAAGTTAACTAAACAGACTGAGAGTGAATTTATTTGTTATTATTGATCGTCATGACTGAAGACACATGACACACAATAACTAATAACCTGCTCACTAAAGACATCAGGTACATATATTACAAAATTAGAGAGAAATGAATTCATGTACACTTCTCATTGATTACATCACACTTTGAATTACTCCTACACGATAACGTTGATAAATCAGTTGAAGAAAGTACCTTCAAGGAAGGTGATATACCCCCTTCCCTCTTGATCTGTCTGTGTCAAAGATTAGGATTAATATTAAGAAAGTAGTAAATGATGAATGTCATAGGAATGCGGTTAAAACCTGAGTAGACCTATCACTCTATTATAACATAAACAACTAGCAATGTAAACAAACTAAATGATGTTGGATCAGGCAGGCCTAGGCTACTGTAACATCAGTACTTCTGGCAGTTTGGCACACGTATAGAGGATAATTAAATGCAAACATGTGGCCAGCATCGGTGTCACTTTCTTGAGCACTTGCTTGAGTGTTCACTTACTGAGTTACATAGAGATAGACAGAATAATAAATAGCCATTGCGATATGTCAAGGAATGTTATTAACAAAAATAAGATCCCACATATATTAAGCAAATATCCCAAATTTGGTTGCAAGAGTTGACACAAAATGAAGATACATGTCCAGATGTACTCCTGTTAGTCCTTCTGTTGAGGCCTAGTTACTAGGCCTTTTATATATCCATATGCTCCTGCGCTCCTTCAACTCCTTCACCAACTCCTCCACAAACTCCTCCACCTAACTTCCCCCACCTACTCCTCCATTAACGCCTCCACTTACCGTGGATTCAGATACGTTGGTTTAAAGCGAAATTAAAAAATCGTCAAGCCTTTCAAATTTGACAAATTGTTGCTGTTAGACCAGTGGCTAACAACGTAGTGAACCCGCCCACCTTCCCCACGACCCGCCCACCTCTCCCCCCTTCCTACGACCGCCCACCTTCCCCAAAGACCCGCCCACCTTCCCTACGACCCGCCCACCTTCCTACGACCCGCCCACCTTCCCTACGATCCGCCCACCTTCCCCACGACCGGCCCACCTTCCCTAACGTACGCCGCCCACTTCCCTACGACCGCCCACCCTTTTCTACGATCCGCCCACCTTCCCTACGACCCGCCCACCTTCCCACGACCCGCCCACCTTCCTACGAACCGCCCACCTTCTCTACGACCCCCCCCCTTCCTAAAACCGCCCACCTTTAGTCCCCTTACGACCCGCCCACTTCCCTACGACCTGCCCACCTTCCCAACGACCCGCCCACCTTCCCTACGACCCGCCACCTTCCCTACGACCCGCCCACCTTCCCTACGACCCGCCCACCTTCCCTACGACCCACCACCTTCTCTAGACCCGCCCACCTTCCCTATGACCCGCCCACCTTCCCTACGACCCGCCCACCTTCCCTACGACCCGCCCAACTTCCCAACGACCCCCCCCTCCTTCTCCTACGATCCCCCACCTTCCCTACGACCGCCACATTTCCAACGACCCGCCACCTTCCCTACGACCGCCACCTTCCCTACGACCCGCCCACCTTCCCTACGACCCGCCCACTTTCCACGACCCGCCCACCTTCCTACGACCCGCCCACCTTCTCTACGAACCGCCCACCTTCCCTACGACCCGCCCACCTTCCCTACGACCGCCCACCTTCCCTACGACCCGCCCCCTTCCCTACGACCGGCCCACCTTCCCAAAACGAACGACCGCCCTTCCTACGACCCGCCCACCTTCCTATGACCGCCCACCTTCCTACGACCCGCCCACCTTCCCTACGACCCGCCACCTTCCCTACGAACCGCCCACCTTCCTACGAACGCCCACCTTCTCTACGACTGCCCCACTTTCTAAGACCCGCCCACCTTCCCTACGACCCCCCACCTTCCCTACGACCGCCCACCTTCCCAACGACCCGCCCACCTTCCCTACGACCCGCCCACCTTCTTACGACCCGCCCACAATTTCTACGACCCGCCACCTTCCCCACGACCCACCCACCTTCCCTAGACGCCACCTTCCCTACGACCCGCCCACCTTCCCTACGACCCGCCCACCTTCTCTAAAAAGGGCCCCCCACCTTCCCCCACGCCCGCCCCTCTTCCCCACGGGCCCCCCCACCTTCTTACAACCCCCCCAACCCTTCCCCACGACCCGCCACCTTCCACCCACCCCCCTAACCCTTCCAAATACGACCCCCCCCACCCTTCCCCCCGATGGGCCCCCCTTCCCTATAAACCCCCCCCCACTTCCCTACCCCCCCAATTCCCCAAGGGCCCCCCCAACCTTCCCCACGAAACCCCCCCACCTTCCCCACGGGCCCCCCCCACCTTCCCCCGACCCCCCTACCCTTGTTACGACCCGCCCACCTTCCCCCAACGACCCTCCTTTTTTTTCCACTCGACCCGCCCTCCTTTTTTCGGGCCCGCTTTTCCTTCCCCAGACCCCCCCCAACCCTTCCCCACGACCCTCCACCCTTTCTACGGCCCCCCCACCCCTTCCCCACGACCCCCCTATTTTTCTACGAACCCCCCTCCTTTTTTTACGGCCCCCCTACCCTTTTCCCACGATTCCCCCCCCTTCCTTTGGGCCCGCCCACCTTCCCCAGACCCCCCCACATTTCCCTTTGATCCCCCCCCCTTTTCTAAGACCCCCCCCCACCTTCCCTACATCCCCCCCACCTTCTCTTCGACCCACAAACCTTCTGTACGCCCCCCCAAAATTCTCAACCCACCCCCCCCCCTTCCCCACGACCCCCCCCACCTTTCCAAAGGCCCCCCCCACCTTCCCACGGGCCCCCCCACCTTCCCCAAGGCCCCCCACCTTCCCCCTGACTCCTCCCCCTTCCCCACGACCCCCCACCTCATTAACACTCGCCCGCCCACCTTCCCACGACCCCCCCACCCTTTACTACGACTCGAACCCTTTACTACACCCACCCCCTTCCCCCCACGACCCCCCACCCTTCCCCAATACCCCCCCCTTCCCCACGACCCCCCCCCACCTTCCCTAAGCCCGCCCCCCCCATTTTCCCCCCGCCCGTCCCCTTTTTCCCCCCCCCCACCCGCCCCCTTTCTTCCCCCCTCAAACCCTTTCCCCGGACCCACCCACCTTTTCCCCACGAACCCCCCCCAACCTTTCCCTACGAAAACCCCCCCTTTCTTTTTAGGGCCCGGGTCACCTTCCTACGCCCGCCCATCCCTTTTCCCACGACCCCCCCACCCTTTCTACAAAAACCCCCCCACCTTCCCCAACCCTTCCCCCCTTCCCTTTCCAAACCCCCCACCTTTACTACGACCCCCCCACCTTCCCCCCCGAAATGGCCCAAAACCTTTTTCCCACTACCCCCCCACTTTCCCCGCGCCCCCCAACTTCCCTAAGGCCCGCCCCCTTCCCACGACCCTCCCACCTTTCCCCACACCCGCCCCCTTCCCACGCCCCCCCTACCTTTTCTACGACCCCCCCACCTTTCCCTAGCCCTCTTTTTTCTCTAGACCCGCCCCCTTTTCTTCGACCCGTTTCCCTTCCCTACACCCCCCCCCCTTTCCCCGACCCGCCCACCTCTCTACGACCCCCCCCTTCCCTACGACCCTCCTGTTTTCCTCTACACCCGCCCCCCCTTTTCTAGGGCCCGCCTACCTTTCGTACGATCCGCCCACCTTCCTTACACCGCCCACCTTCCCTCGACCCCCCCCACCTTCCCTCTGATCCACCCACCTTCTCTACACCCGCCCCCCTTTCTCTAACCCGCCCACCTTCCCAACGACCCCCCCCCTTTCCCTACGACCCCCCCCCACCTTCTCTACCACCCGCCCCCCTTCCCTACGACCCCCCCACCTTCCTTCCCTTTGTTCCCTCCCCCACCGCTCTTCCCTTTTTCATCTTCATCTTTCCATTCTTGCTCCCTTTCTTTTTGTCTTCCCTGCCTTTTTCTCCTTCCTTCATTTTTTATTTCTTCCTCCTCCCTTCCTTTTACTCCATCTTTCCCCTCTTCCTCCTCCTCCCCCTCCTCCCTATTTTTTTAATCTCCCCCTTCTCCACTTCTTCAATTCCTCCCCTCTTTTTCCTCTTCATTCCTTCTCGTATTCCCCCTTTTCCCTCCTCTCCCCTCCTCCTCTTTCCCCTTCTCTCGTCTTCCCCCTTGCATGCCCTAGGGTTAACCTTTTTTTAAATTTTACACTGCGGTTATTTCCTTTAATAGCTAAATGGAAATGAACGCCTTGTATTTTTAAGGGCTATTATTATAACAATTAATAAATTATTAACAGCCTAATTTTTGAAACAGGGCCCATAATTTAATTGGGGTATAGTAACATGCCGCCCCCCGGGTGGCCGGGTAGGTTAGCCGTTGGTTCGATGGTTATCCCCCCCTTTCCCCCCCCCCTTTTATTAAACTATACCGTGTTGGTGAGTCACGCACGTGACCCACTTGACCTGTAGCCCCGGGTTTGGGGGGACACAGTGAAGTACACCCAACGAGAACACTTTTGCCGTCTCTGGTAACTGGCCAAGGTTTAAATCCGCCTGGACATACTCTTTTTTTAATTCTGACTGTTTCCAAATTGGGAAAAAAGACTTCATACATTAAATAATCCTATATACATATTTTTATATCAGGTTTCCCCTCCTAATCATTTTAAAAAGCCTTATATACTTTTTGGGGATTATAGAACAGCTTTCTTAACTTAAAAAACGTAATTTCTAAATTTTTCGGCTTTTGTGTTTGAATATATTTTTTTTTAAAATTGGCATTCCGGAGGATCATTATTATTACCCTAAACCTCTCTGCCAAAGTTGTTATGCCTAAAAAAAAGGGAAAATAGTGTTACAATACTTGGATGTAAACTCCCCCTTCCTCTCTTCTCGTCCCCTCCTCCCTTCCTTTTTCTTCCGTTTTCCCCCTCCCTTCCTCTTCTTCTCGTCTTCCTCCCCCTTCCTCTTCTCGTCTTCCTCCTGGTTTTCCTCTTCTTCTCGTCTTCCCCTCCTCTTTTCTTCTCGTCTTCCTCCTTTTCTTTTTTTCTCTCGCTTTTTCCCCCTTCTTTCCCCTTTCCTCCTCTCTTCCCCTTCTCGTCTTCCTCCCCCCCCTTCCTTTTTCCGCTTCCTCCTCCTCTTTTTCTTCTCGTCTTCCTCCTCCTCTTCCTCTTCTTCCGTTTTTCCTCCTCCTCTTTCCCTCCTTCCCCGTTTCCTCCCCTCTTCCTTTTCTTCCGTCTTCCCTCCCCCCTTTTCCCTTCTTTCGTCATCCCCTCTTCCTTTTCTTCTCGTTTTCCCCTCCTCTTCCTATTCTTCCTCCGGGTCTTCCCTTCTTTTGTCTTCCCCTCCTCTTCTTCGTCTTCCTCCCCCTCTTCTTTTTCTCTTTTCCCTCCTCCTTTTCCCTCATCTTCTCTCTTCCTCCTCCCTTTCTCTTCTCGTCTTCCTCTTCCTCTTCTTATTTTCGTCCCCCCCTCTTCCCTCGTCTTCCTCCTCCTCTTCTTTTTCTTCTCGTCCCCTCCCCCCTTTTCCCTCCTTCCTCCCCCCTTTCCTCTTCCTTCTGCTTCCTCTTCTTCTCGTCTTCCCCCTTTTCCTCTCTTCTTCCTTTTCCTCCCCCTCTTCCTCTTCTCGTTTTTCCCCTCCTTTTCCTCCCCGTCCCCCTCCTCTTCTTTTTTTTCTCGTCTTCCTCCTCCTCTTCCTTTTCTTCCCCTGGTTTTTTTTCTTCTCGCTTCATCCTCCTTTTCCTCTTTTTCCTCCTGGTTTTTCCTCTTCCGTTTTCCCCTCCTCTTCCCTTCTTCCGCTTCCCCTCCCCCCTTCCTTCTCGTCTTCCTCCTCCCTTTTCCTCTTTTCCGTCTTCCTCCTCCCTTCCTTTCGTCTTCCCCTCCTTTTCCCCGCCTCCCTCCTCCTTTCCTCTTTTTCCCCTCCGGTTTTTCCCTTCTTCTCGCCCTTCCTCCTCGTCTTCCTTTTCCGTCTTCCTCTTCCTTTTCCTTGTTTTCCCTCCTTTTCCTCTTCTTCCCCTGGCTCCTCTTCTTCTCGCTTCCTCCTCCCTTCCTCTTCTCGTCTTCCCCTCTTCCCTCTTCTCGTCTTCCCCTCCTCTTCCTTTTCTTTTTCCTCTTCCTCCTCCTCTTCCTTTTTTTCTCGTTTTCCTCCTTTTCCCTTTTTCCCTTCTCGTTTTCCTCCTCTTTTCCTCTTCTTCCCCCTTTTTCCCTTCCGTCTTCCTCTCCCTTCCACTTCTCGCCCTTTTTCCTCCCTCCGTTTCCTCCTCCTCTTTTTTTTCTCTCTTCCTCCAGTCTTCCCTCCGTCTTCCTCCTCCCTTCCTCTTCCGTTTTTCCTCTTCCTCTTACGTTCCTCCTCCTCTTCCTTTTCTCGTCTTCCTCTTCCTTTTCTCGTTTTCCTCCTCCTTTTCCCTCTTTCGTCTTCCTCTTCCTCTTTCGTCTTCCCTCCCCCCTTTCCTCTTCTCGTTTTCCCCCTCCTCCTTTTTCCTCGCTTTTTCTCTTCCTCCCCTCCCCTTTCTTCCCTGTCTTTCCTCTTCTTCCTCTTTCCCTTTTCCCTTCTTCCTCCTTCTTTTCTCGTCTTCCCCTCCTCCCCCTCTTCTCTCCCCTTCCTCCCCTCTTCCTCTTCTTCTGCTTCCCCTCCTTTTCCCTTTTTCTTCCGTTTTTCCCTTTCCCCCCCTCTTCCTCGCTTCCCCCTTTCCCTTTTCCTCTTTTTCCCCGTTTTTCCTCTTTTTCTCTCTTCCTCCCCCCTTTTCCCTTTTCTTCTCTTTTTTTCCCCCTCTTCCTCGTCTTCCCCTCCTCTTCCTATTCTTCCTCCTGGTCATCCTTTTTCCGTCTCCTCTTCCCTTCTCGTTTCCCCCCTTTCCCCTCTTCTCGCCTCCCCCTCCTTTTCCTTTTTTTTCTGTTTTCCCCTCCCTTCCTTGTCTTCCTCATCCTTTTCCCTTTTCCGTCTTCCTCCCCCTCTTCTTCTCGTTTTCCCTTTCGGGTCTTCCTCTTCTCTTCCTTCCTCCTCCCCCTTTTCTTTTTTCTCGTTTTTCCTCCCCTCTTCCTCGTTTTCCTCCTCCTCTTCCTCTTCTTCCTTCTGGTTCCTCTACTTCCGTTTTCCTCCGGTCTTCCCCTCTTCTTCTCGTTTTCCTCCTGTCTTCCTCTTTTCCCCGTCTCCTCCTGGTCTTCCTCTTCTCGTCTTCCCCGGGTCTTCCTCCTCTTTTTCTCGTTTTCCTCCGGGTTTTTTTCCTCTTCCCTTCTTCCTCCGGGTTTTCCCCTGGTCTTCCTCCTGGTCTTCCCCGGGCTTCCCCGGGGATTCCTCCGGGTCTTCCCCCGGGTTTTACTCCGGGCTTACTCCGGGTTTTACCCCGGGTCTTACCCTGGCTTACTCCTGGCTTACTCCTTCTTACTCCTGGTCTAACTCTGTCTTACCCCCCTGGTCTTCCTCCGGGTTTACTCCTGGCTTACCCTAGTCACTCCTTTCTTCCTCCTGGTTTTACTCCTGGTCTTACCCTGTTTCCTCCTGGTTTTTTCCTCCTGGTTTTCCCCGGGTCTTACTCCTGGCTTACTCCGGGTCTTACTCCTGTCTTACTCCGGGGCTTACCCCTGCTTACTCCTGGTTTTTCCCCGGTCTTCCCCGGGTTTTCCCTCCGGTCTTCCTCCGGGTCTAACTCCGGTCTTACTCCTGGCTTCCTCCTGTCTTCCCCCGGTCTTCCTCCGGTTTCCTCCTGGTCTTATCCCGGGCTTACTCCGGGTTTCTTACTCCGGGTCTTCCCCCGGTCTTCCTCCTGCCCTTCCTCCTGGTCTTACCCCGGCTTCCTCCTGTCTTCCCCCGGGTTTTCCCCGGGTCTTCCTCCGGGTCTTCCCCGGTCTTACCCGGGTCTTACTCCGGGCTTCCTCCTGGTTTTCCCCGGTTTTTTCCTCCGGCTTCCCTCCGGGTCTTACTCCGGGCTTACTCCGTCTTACTCCTGGTTTTCCCTCCGGGTCTTCCCCGGTCTTACTCCTGGTTTTACTCCGGGTCTTACTCCGGGTTTTCCTCCGGGCTTCCCCGG
This sequence comes from Cherax quadricarinatus, assembly GCF_026875155.1. NCBI lineage: Eukaryota > Metazoa > Arthropoda > Malacostraca > Decapoda > Parastacidae > Cherax > Cherax quadricarinatus. Next base: position 32,548,079 of record NC_069430.1, on the reverse strand, counting down.
GTCTTCCTCCTGGCTTCCTCCGGGTCTTCCTCCTGGTCTTCCTCCTGTTTTTACCCGGGTCTTCCTCCGGGTTTTCCTCCGGTCTTCCTCCGGTCTTCTTCCTGGTCTTCCTCCGGGGTTTCCTCCTGGTTTTACTCCGGGTTTTTCCTCCGGGTCTTCCCCCTGGTTTTAAACTCCGGCTTACCCTGGTCTTACTCCGGGTTTTCCCCGGCTTCCTCCTGGTCTTACCCCCCTTTCCTCCTGGCTTCCTCCTGCTTACTCCTGGTCTTCCTCCTTTTTTTCCTCCGGGTCTTCCTCCTGGTTTTACTCCGGGGCTTACTCCGGTCATTTCCCGGTCTTCCCCCCGGTCTCCTCCTTCTTACCCTGGTTTTCCCTCCTGTTTTCCTCCTGGTCTTCCTCCGGGTTTTACCCCGGGTCTTACTCCGGTCTTACTCCTGGTTTTCCTCCGGGTCTTCCTCCTGGTTTTTACCCGGGTCTTCCTCCTGGTTTTCCCCGGGTCTTCTCCGGGTCTTTCCCCTGGTCTTCCTCCTGGTCTTTCCTCCTGTTTTACCCCGGTCTTACTCCTGGTTTTCCCTCCGGGTCTTCCCCCTTGTCTTTTCCCCTCCTGGTCTTACCCTGGTCTTCCTCCTGGTCTTCCTCCTGGTTTTTCCTCCTGGTTTTCCCTCCTGGCTTCTCCGGGTCTTACTCCTGGTCTTCCCCGTTTTACCCTGGCTTCCCCCGTTTTTCCCCTGGTCTTTCCCCGGGGGCTTCCTCTTCACCAGGAGTCATAAAGTTCTAAAAAAAAATTGAAAGTACCCGGGAACTTATTTTTTGAAAAATTGAATTAAATGATTATTGACGGGAAGGCGGAAGGGCAGGCTGCGGGCGGCAATGGCAGGCGCAGGCGGCAGGTGGCAGGCTGGCAGGTTGACAGGCGGGTAGAGGGGGGAACTGGCAACTGGCACCCCATTTGGGCAGGCTTAGGTTGGCGGGCTTTTGAAACTGGCACAGAAACAATCAAAATGTGTGGTGTGTTGGTACTCACCTATTTTGTATCACCTATTGAGTTTGCGGGGGTCGATCCGACTCCTGGCTCCGCCTCTTCACTGACGCTACAAAGGTCACTCCCCCTTGCCGTGAGCTTTATAAACCCCCTGCTTAAAGCTATGAAAGGATCCCCCTCCACTACATCGCTTCCCAAACATTCCACTTACGCTACTCTTGGCTGAAAAATACTTCCTAACATCCCTGTTCATCGTTCTTCACTTCCAAATGTGTCCCCTTGTTACGGGGCCAATCCTAAAACCTGTCTTTGGGCCACCTTGTCAATTCCTCTCAGTATTTTAAGGTCGTTTTTCATGCCCCCCTAAAACTCTCCTGTCCTCCAGGTTCGTCAGGGTTTATTTCCCTTAAAAACCTCTCCCCTGGACTACCTTTAGCTCTGGGGCAGTTTGGCAAACCTTTGCACTTCTCTAGTTTCTTTTCACGGGTGGGTAGGTTGGTTTCCAACTGGTCCGCATATCCAAATGGGGCCCAACGTACCGGGACACAGGGCCCCCGAAATTTCTTATTAAGATTCGGAATGCGTTCTGAGGGTTTGGGGAGGGCCCCATATGCGCAGCAGTTATTTGGTTGATGGCCTTCAGGGGAAATTGCCGGGTTTTACCACCCCCAAATCTTTTTTCCCTTTATGAGGTTTTTAGTCCTGCCCCCTAACTGTACTCCGTCTGCGGGCTTCTTTTCCCTTCCCCAATCTTCAGACTTTTCACTTGGGGATTGAAAATCCAGGGGCCAATTCTGACCAGGTCTGCAGCCTGCCAACCCTTTTTATTTTGCCTGGTCCTTCGACGATGAATTCTTCTCACAACTTCACGTATCTGCAAACAGGACACCCAGAGTCTTTTCCTTCCGCTGTCTTTTACAATCCAGAAACAGCACTGTCCTAGGATGACCCCCTACGGGACCCCCCTTCCAGGTCCCACTCTGGGCCCTCGCCACTTCATACTCGCTGCTGTCTTCCTACAATATTCCCTGACCATTTAGTCCTTCTCTGTTACCCCGCTTGGTCCTCCATTTTTTGCACCAATCTCTTGTGTGGAACTGTGTCAAACGCCTTCTTTTCATCCAAAAAAATGCAATTTCCCCCCACCCCTCTCTCTTGTCTTTACGCGTCACCATGTCATAGAACTCCTAGTTTGTGACACAGGATTTTGTTGTGTGGTGTGGTTTTGTGTGTGTGGTGGGTTTTGGGGGTTGTGTGTGGACTCACCTAGTTTACTCACCATTGAGGTTGAGGGGGGCGAACCTAGGGGACACATAGCGTCTCTGCTCCCTCCTTAGGACCCCGGGGAATGTTATCCGCCCCATTACCTTTTAGTTATCACCACTCAAACCCTTTTTCTTTTTCCTCGTTGTGGTACTGTGCCAGGGCTTGGGGTTACCCCACCCTCCGTCTTTCTGGGGGCCCCTTCGCTCCCTTGGGAAAACTTTTTAATCCTTTTTGAATTCCACATACTTTACTGTGGGTGTTGTGGTGGGTGTGTGTGTGTGGGTGTGTTTGTGTGTGGTGTTGTGTGTATGTGTGTGTTTGTGGTGTGTGGTTGGGGGTGTTTTGTAGTGTACTCACCTAGTTAATCACCCAAATGAGGTTGCAGGGGGGAATCCAAAACTCCCGCCCCGCCTCTCACTGGGGACTACTAGGACACCCCCGAACCGGGGAGCTTATCAACCCCTCTTAAAGTTATGTATGATCCTGCCTCCCTACACGCTTGCCAAAAGTTTCCCCTTTGTGATTTCCTGTTGGGGTTTTTTGTGTACTCACCTAATTTTACCCCCCTAATTGGGTTGCAGGGGTCGAGACTCACCCTGGCCCCGCTTCTTCACTGATCGCTGCGGGCCCCCCTCTCTCGCTTCCTGACTTTGTCAACCTCTTTTTAAAATAGTTGGTTCCTGCCCCACTACTTCACTTGCTAGGCATTTCCACTTTCTGCAACCTAAACTGTGACCCCCTTTTCCCCTGTTTCCCCTCTCAACACCTACTCTGTCCACCTTGTCTATTCCCCCCACATCTTAATGTCGTTTCATTCTCCCCTGACCCCGCCCCATGTCTCATCCGATTTCCCCTTTTTAAAACCTTTTCCCTTAAAACATTCCCTTTACTCGGGGCTCCTTTTTGCAAACCCCTTTTTACTTTCTCTAACTTTTTGACGGGGTGACCAGGGGGGGTTCCAGACGGGGCGCAACTCCATATGGCTTAACATACACAGTGTACAGTGTCTTGAACGTTCCTTATTAAGGTATGGGAACCTATTTCTCGGGTTTTTCCCGGGCCCGTAGCTGCAGCTTATTTGGGTTTATGTTTCCTCCGGTGATGTCTCGGTGTTATGGTCACCCCAAGTCTTTCCCTTTAGTAGGGCTGTATTTTTTGTCCACCTCCTATACTCTTCTGCGGGCCTCTTTGCCCCCCCCAATCTTTAGACTTTTTCAATTGGCTGGATTGAATTCGAGAAGCCAGTTTTCTGGACCACATTTTCCCCCTGTCCCCGGGCTCTTTTTCAGTCCTGCCTCATCCCGTCCGATTTAAATTTTTCTCATCAACTTTAGTCATCTGCGAACAGGGACACTTCCAAGAGCTATTCCTTCCACTGTCGTTTGCAATATCAAAAAAGCACTGACCTAGAACGACCTCTTGGG
>NC_069430.1:32528068-32543907 GCF_026875155.1 Cherax quadricarinatus | reverse complement strand
GAGTGCCCACCGCAGCCATGTTTAATGTATATATAATGTATATATATGTATATATATATATATATATATTTATATATATATATATATATATATATATATATATATAATATATATATATATATATATAATTATGTGTGTGTGTGTGTGTGTGTGTGTGCGTTTATCAGTATTTCTTATCAGTATATTATTGGTGATATCACGCAACACAATAGCTCAGCTCTGTTACAGCCATTTGTTCCTCTGAAATAAGGAAGAATACAATTGTGTGGGTACAGTGGCTTGAAATTTATTTCATTTAGGACAAGTGATTGATTGATATTGTGCAGATTATAGTGCCGGCAAATCCTGTAATTTTAAGCACGTCTATTTGTCACTGTGACACTTGTACCTACATACGTAAAGTTGTTGGGGTCGTCAGCCTTCGATAGGGTGATGATAGGATAAATTATATAATTTTTCAACAGCACAGCCCAAACCAACAAGGATTTAGAGCGGGAAAGATCGTGTCCGTCTCAGCTGCTGCATTACCATGACATAATAACGGAGGCATCAGAAGAAAACTAAAGTGCAGCTCTGGTATACACGACTTTTGAAAAAGCATTTAACAGATACGATCATGGAGTTATTGCTCATAAAACGAAAACAATAGGTATAACTGGGAAAGTCGGAAAATGAATTATCGACTTTCTGACAAAGAGTAGAAGTAAGCTACATTAAAGCAATCATCAGCGAAGTAAGAAGCTGTGTACCCCAAGGCGGAGTCCTGGGGCTTTTCTGTTTCTCATCCTCATAGTAAACATTGCTAAATAAAACTTCACCACTTCGTATCATCATTTGCGGTTGATATCAAAATTAGCATGAAAATCACTTCGAAAGAAGACATGAATATAATGCAAGAAGATATAAAGAGAGTCTTTCAGTGGGCAATGGAGAATGACATGACATTAAATAGTGGCAGGTTCCATATGCTTAAATATGCAAAGAATAAATAACTTAACAGGAGCACAGTGTATATACAAGATGCAAAAGGATCATCAAATAGAACGAAATGAACATATGAAGGACCCAGGGTAATAATGTCGGTTGACCGTTATTTTTTTTTTTTTTTTGAAGGACTTTAAGGCTTTTCTAGTAATTTAAATGGTTGATTAGCTCTGTGTGGGTCGTAAATGATTTGTCTCTGTATCTCCCCTGCCCTGAACGGAGCCGTCAGTGTAGACAGCCTGTACTGTCTGCACAGACAGCCTATGCTGTCTGCCAGCTTAGTTCATATTTCGCGGCACTCAGGTGCTGCCCTCTCTAGACCTGCCCAGGTCAGTGGGACGGTGGTCCCATTCGCTCTCACTCTCTCAACGGCCTAGCAGCGAGACACAAGTCCTACTCTCGCTCTCTCCCTCGTGGGCATGGCCCTCCTGGGCCATGGGCACACAACACACAAGCCTGTGTACCCACCACTAGTTTGCAAATAAAGTAAGAAGCCTCCGAAGACGTTTATCATTGAACCTCACACTGCAAGAACACCAAACAAACTGGTTATATCAACAGTGGTAAAAAGCCTGAGCTTGCTACCATCTGCAGCTCATAAGACTGCCATCCCCACGAGCCCTTTCAGGGCGGGGTAGATGGCAGACCAGAGGCCTAGCTTCTCCCTACGAGCCCCGTGAGGGCGGGGAATGTGGCTAGGCCTGGGGACAGTTTGTCCCAAAGATGAGGGGGTACTTTTACCTCCTCCCATGGGAGACTTAAGTCTCGAGACACTCCCCAGATAGGGAGCCAAGGCCGGGTCACCACTACTTGGAAAAGACCCGGGCCGGGAGAATACCGGCGAATAAAAAAAAAAAAAAAAAAAATCAACAGTGAACAACAGTCTACACGAGCGAGCGAAGGTGATGTAAATAGTGTCACCACTGACACTATTGCCTTTTTTCAATCTGTTATGACAGACTGAAAAATGATGGGATTTATAATGAAAACTTCCACAAGAAAGGCAACAATGTCAGTGGTGACACTTTTTAAATCATTTATGCTCTCTCGTGTTGACAATTGTTCACTGTTGACGGCTCCGTTTAGGGCAGGGGAGATACAGATACATAAATCATCTACGACCCACACAGATCTAATAAACCACTTAAATTACTAGGAAAGCCTCAGAGTCCTAAATATGTACTCACTGGAGGGAAGAGAATACTTGAGGTGCTTGGTGGCCTGGTTTCCAATTTGGACACTGCCATAACAACATAATGGAATGAGAGATATGGGATAAAATGAATAGGGCCAGTAGGCCTGCTGCAGTGTTCCTCCTTTCTTATGTTCTTCTAAAAGAATTGTGTATTCAAGACTCTACCAGAGTATATCAGAAACACTTCTGGAACAAGTGTAGTAATCTTCAAGAGGAGACTCAACAAATACCTCTGGCAAGTACTGGATCAACCAGGCTGTGATGGAAATGTTAGCCATTTGACTGCCAGCAGCAAGAGCCTGGTTGACCAGGCAGGCACCAGACAAGCCTGGTCCAGGGCCGGGCTGCGGGAGTGGGATAACCCTCACCAGTGTACAACACTCAAGGCGTCCCCCTGGTGTTGACTCTTGCGCATTCATTATTCAGTTATAATCCCTTTACACCAACTTAATCACCCAGTAAATGAAATAAATTGTGTGTGTGTGTGTGTGTGTGTGTTGTGTGTGTGTGTGGTGTGTGTGTGTGTGTGTGTGTGTGTGTGTGTGTGTGTGTGTGTGTGTGTGTGTGTGTGTGTGTGTGTGCTCCATCACTTTAATTCTCTATTATGAAATAAGTTTACTTATTCTTTTTCACATTTCAATTTGTTTTCATATTTTCTGTTTCTCCTTGTTGATGGTGCTAAGAAAAATTTTCTTTTTATTTTAAATCATTTTGTCTTATCCTGTCGTTGTGTTAGATGTGGTTATCATGTCTGTCGTTCTACTGCTGTCGTCACTCTTGGCTGTCTTACACGGCCCCAGAAATACGAAAGTCGACCAAGGAAAGTCCGTCTTTTGGTACGAAATTAGGAAGACTTATTCACTGGTACATATGTATAACCCTAATTTTTAAAGGGTTGGAATGGTAAGCCAGCAGAAGACCTCAGTCAGATGACCAAAAGCTCACAGCTGGGTCATCACGTGGCTAAGACCCACGTCAGGAAACACTTGTCCTGTTTCCTGACTGATCTTACCTAACCTAACACCCACTGGTCAACTATGACATAGAATCTAGACTCTTACTGCTTCCTCCAGCAGTCTAAATCTTTCCTGCAACAAACTATGTATAAACTAATTAAAACCAACAGGAAGAAACAGACAAAAGAAAATTTAGTAACAATAGCGTAGTTAAGGTTGCATATTTTCGTTCATCTAACTTAAAGGATTAAGAGATCACAATGTACACGAACGGTAAACAATAACGACAAGATGAAAATTAAATACGTGTGCAGCATCTGGATATCTTTATTGTAGACGTTTCGCCCTCCAGTGGCTTTATCAGTACAAATTCAAGGACATTATTAGGAGACAGTAGGATTATATAGTTCTACTGTCTTCTAATTATGTCCTTCTGAAACGTCAACAATAAATATACCCCGAGGTTGCACATGTGTCTAATTTATCAACAAAACCTGGGATAGGTCATTAACTTCGAATTATTGCGTTATTAGCAGTCAGGAACACCAGTGGCAAGTGTAGTCAGGAACACCAGTGGCAAGTGTAGTCAGGAACACCAGTGGCAAGTGTAGTCAGGAACACCAGTGGCAAGTGTAGTCAGGAGCACCAGTGGTAAATGTAGTCAGGATCATTAGTGGCAAGTGTAGTCAGGAACACCAGTGGCAAGTGTAGTCAGGAACATCAGTGGCAAGTGTAGTCAGGAACACCAGTGGCAAGTGTAGTCAGGAACACCAGTGGCAAGCGTAGTCAGAAACACCAGTGGCAAGCGTAGTCAGGAACACCAGTGGCAAGTGTAGTCAGGAACACCAGTGGCAAGTGTAGTCAGGAACACTAGTGGCAAGTGTAGTCAGGAACACTAGTGGCAAGTGTAGTCAGGAACATTAGTGGCAAGTGTAGCCAGGAATACCTGTGGCAAGTGTAGTCAGGAACACCAGTGGCAAGTGTAGTCAGGAACACCAGTGGCAAGTGTAGTCAGGAACACCAGTGGCAAGTGTAGTCAGGAACACCAGTGGCAAGTGTAGTCAGGACACCAGTGGCAAGTGTAGTCAGGACACAGTGGCAAGTGTAGTCAGGAGCACCAATGGCAAGTGTACTCAGGAACACCAGTGGCAAGTGTAGTCAGGAACACCAGTGGCAAGTGTAGTCAGGAACACCAGTGGCAAGTGTAGTCAGGAACACCAGTGGCAAGTGTAGTCAGGAGCACCAGTGGCAAGTGTAGTCAGGAACACCAGTGATAAGTGTAGTCAGGAACACCAGTGGCAAGTGTAGTCAGGAACACCAGTGGCAAGTGTAGTCAGGAACACTAGTGGCAAGTGTAGTCAGGAACACTAGTGGCAAGTGTAGTCAGGAACACCAGTGGCAAGTGTAGTCAGGAACACAAGTGGCAAGTGTAGTCAGGAACACTAGTGGCAAGTGTAGTCAGGAACACTAATGGCAAGTGTAGTCAGGAACACCAGTGGCAAGTGTAGTCAGGAACACCAGTGGCAAGTGTAGTCAGGAACACAAGTGGCAAGTGTAGTCAGGAACACTAGTGGCAAGTGTTAGTCAGGAACACTAATGGCAAGTGTAGTCAGGAACACCAGTGGCAAGTGTAGTCAGGAACACTAGTGGCAAGTGTAGTCAGGAACACTAGTGGCAAGTGTAGTTAGGAACACCAGTGGCAAGTGTAGTCAGGAACACTAGTGGCAAGTGTAGTCAGGAACACTAGTAGCAAGTGTAGTCAGGAACACCAGTGGCAAGTGTAGTCAGGAACACTAGTGGCAAGTGTAGCCAGGAACACCAGTGGTAAATGTAGTCAGGAACATCAGTGGCAAGTGTAGTCAGGAACACTAGTGGCAAGTGTAGTTAGGAACACCAGTGGTAAGTGTAGTCAGGAACACCAGTGGCAACTGTAGTCAGGAACACTAGTGGCAAGTGTAGTCAGGAACACTAGTGGCAATTGTAGTCAGGAACACCAGTGGCAAGTGTAGTCAGGAGCACCAGTGGCAAGTGTAGTCAGGAACACCAGTGGCAAGTGTAGTCAAGAACACCGGTGGCAAGTGTAGTCAGGAACACCAGTGGCAAGTGCAGTCAGTAACACCAGTGGCAAGTGCAGTCAGTAACACCAGTGACAAGTGCAGTCAGTAACACCAGTGGCAAGTGCAGTCAGCAACACCAGTGACAAGTGCAGTCAGTAACACCAGTGACAAGTGCAGTCAGTAACACCAGTGGCAAATGCAGTCAGTAACACCAGTGGCAAGTGCAGTCAGTAACACCAGTGGCAAGTGCAGTCAGTAACACCAGTGACAAGTGCAGTCAGTAACACCAGTGGCAAATGCAGTCAGTAACACCAGTGGCAAGTGCAGTCAGTAACACCAGTGGCAAGTGCAGTCGTAACACCAGTGGCAAGTGCAGTCAGTAACACAGTGGCAAGTGCAGTCAGTAACACCAGTGGCAAGTGCAGTGGCAATAAAGTAACTTTGCCTTTCTGGCTTATCCTAAGTACCTTACACACATTGTTAGAAAGTGTATAATATACCTGAATGCACTTGCAATAAGTTCTCTTATTAGGCTACTTTGTATAGAGCACTTTTTGTACTCTCATTTAAAAAAAGTGTTTCCTAAATTGAATATCGCGTACTATGAAGGCCTTTCAACCCGCCTTGCAATTTTGGTTGAACTTTTTCAGGTGCACTGACAAAAATATATCGCACTTTTTTAGAGGAACTTTATACGAGAGATTACTGTATCTCAAGGACACCCTGACAGGTTATCAAAGGTATATCACAAGTGTATAACAGGTATATCACGGGTATATCACAGGTGTATCACAGGTATAACACAGGTATATCACAGGTGTATGACGAACAATATCGCGACCAGTGAGTTATATCGCTGCAAAGCAATCGATTACTCTCCCCCCAGAAAACAATTACGAAGGATTCCAGAGTTTGAGGAAGGATTGGATAGGATGTCATCGTCAAAGGAACGGCAGATGCAATCTAGTGTGAATAAATACGAGATCATAATCTTGGGTAAAAATAATCGCTAGAGAACTTAATCAAACCAGATATGGAAAACGTTTTAGAAGTTCTGATCAGGGGAAATCTGAAGTCAAATAAAAAAAATATATGTATCGCAATAAAAATGGTTTGAATTTACTGATCAATAAGTAGCAGGAGTTTTATGGTTATGTTATATGGTTATACTACAAGGTTACAGGTTCAGGTAGGTGACGTAGTGCAGGCTGGACCTCCTCACTGCAGGTCGAAGCTAAATAACCTAGAAAGAGTGAATATCAAAATGGTGTATAATACCGACATGTTGACAAGTAAGACACATATGCAACAGTTAGGTATCTTTATTCCGAAACGTTTCGCCTACACAGTAGGCTTCTTCAGTCGAGTACAGATGAGTATGCAGGAGTAGAGAAGTGAAGACGATCACATCGCCTTCACATCGCTACTGCTTCTGCATACTCCTCTGTACTCGACTGAAGAAGCCTACTGTGTAGGCGAAACGTTTCGGAATAAAGATACCTAACTGTTGCATATGTGTATTATTTCTTAAGCTGGAAAGAACACAGAAGGGTGAGGAAAGTCAATTATGTTTAGTTCGGTAACAGAACTGAGTCAGTACTCTCTAACAAGACGGAAAACACAGCCGGTTGCCAGGGTGCAGGGTGCTAGGTGGCAGGACACAGCCGGTTGTCAGGGTGCTAGGTGGCAGGACACAGCCGGTTGTCAGGGTGCAGGGTGCTAGGCGGCAGGACACAGCCGGTTGTCAGGGTGCAGGGTGCTAGGTGGCAGGACACAGCCGGTTGTCAGGGTGCTAGGCGGCAGGACACAGCCGGTTGTCAGGGTGCAGGGTGCTAGGCGGCAGGACACAGCCGGTTGTCAGGGTGCAGGGTGCTAGGTGGCAGGACACAGCCGGTTGTCAGGGTGCAGGGTGCTAGGTGCAGGACACAGCACGGTTGTCAGGGTCAGGGTGCTAGGCGGCAGGAACAGCGGTTGTCAGGGTGCAGGGTGCTAGGTGGCAGACAAGCACGGTTGTCAGGGTGCAGAAGGTGATAGGCGGCAGGACACAGCGGTTGTCAGGGTGCAGGGTGCTAGGTGGCAGGACACAGCCGGTTGTCAGGGTGGAGGGTAGCTAGGTGGCAGGACACCGTTTCAGGGTGCAGGTGCCTAGGTGGCAGGACACAGCCGGTTGTAGGTGCAGGGTGCTAGGTGGCAGGAACAGCCGGGTTGCCAGGGTTGCAGGGTGCTAGGTGGCAGGACACAGCCGGTTGTCAGGGTGCAGGGTGCTAGGCGGCAGGACACAGCCGGTTGTCAGGGTGCAGGGTGCTAGGCGGCAGGACACAGCCGGTTGTCAGGGTGCAGGGTGCTAGGCGGCAGGACACAGCCGGTTGCCAGGGTGCAGGGTGCTAGGTGGCAGGACACAGCCGGTTGCCAGGGTGCAGGGTGCTAGGTGGCAGGAATAAATATAAGGAGCGACTTAGGTTCTGACTTAGTTGGAACTCGCAGTAATGAAATCAAATTGAATAAATCAAGTTTCAGAAAGACTTGAGGAGGGGAACAAAGTGGCCACAAATGCCCAGCAGCGCCATCATAACAATGGCGCTACTTGTCAACGAGAACAATGACGCTGTACAACTCATACTGGTTTGTCGCTGATTTTAGAACGTAATAATAATACTTGAATGGGTTGAAATATATGCTAAAAGGACTTTCCAGTTTTATTTACCATTGTCTTGCAGCTAACACGACCCTGAACAATGTTATCTGTTTCCATTTAGGCGCTGAAGCTGCGTGTGTATACTCACCTATTTGTACTCACCTATTTGTGGTTGCAGGGGTCGATTCATAGCTCCTGGCCCGCCTCTTCGCTGATTGCTACTAGGTTCTCTCTCTCCTGCCCCATGAGCTTTATCATACCTCGCCTTAAAACTATGTATGGTTCCCGCCTCCACTACGTCACTTTCTAGGCTATTCCACGGCCTGACTACTCTATGACTGAAGAAATACTTCCTAACATCCTTTGATTCATCTGAGTCTTCAACTTCCAATTGTGACCTCTTGTGTCTGTGTCCCATCTCTGGAACATCCCGTCTTTGTCCACCTTGTCTATTCCGTGCAGTATTTTATATGTCGTTATCATGTCTTCCCTGACCCTCCTGTCCTCCAGTGTCGTCAGGCCGATTTCCCTCAACCTTTCTTCGTAGGTCAATCCCCGTAGCTCTGGGACTAGTCTTGTTGCAAACCTTTGCACTTTCTCTAGTTTCTTGACGTGCTTGACTAGGTGTGGATTCCAAACTGGTGCTGCATACTCCAGTATGGCCCTGACGTAAATGGTATACAGAGTCTTGAACGAATCCTTACTGAGGTATCGGAACGCTATCCGTAGGTTTGCCAGGCGCCCGTATGCTGCAGCAGTTATCTGATTGGTTGTGCGCCTCAGAAGATATGCTCGGTGTTATACTCACCCCCAGATCTTTTTCCTTGAGTGAGGTTTGCAGTCTTTGGCCATCTAAACTATATTGTGTCTGCGGTCTTCTTTTCCCTTCCCCAATCTTCATGACTTTGCATTTGGCAGGGTTAAACTCAAGGAGGCAGTTGCTGGACCCGGCTTGTATCTGTCCAGGTCTCTTTGTAGTCCTGCCTGATCCTCATCCGATTTGATTCTTCTCATTAACTTCACATCATCTGCAAACAAGGGACACTTCTGAGTCTATCCCTTCCGTTATGTCGTTCACTTTTAACCCAAGAACAGCACAGGTCCTAGGACTGCCCCCTGCGGAACCCCGCTTGTCACAGGCGCCCACTCTGACCCCTCGTCAGTACCATGACTCGTTGGTGCTCCCTGTCAGGTATTCCCCTGCTCCATTGCGTGCCTTTCCTGTTATGTGTGCCTGACCCTCTAGCTTTTGCAGTAACCTCTTGTGAGGAACTGTGTCGAAGGCTTCTTGCAGTCCAAAAGAATGCAGTCGATCCACCCTCTCTCTCTTGTCTTACTTCTGCCACTTTGTCATAAAACTAGTAGGTTTGTGACACAGGTTTTTCCTTCCCTGAAACCGTGTGGTTGTCAATTATACACTTGTTTCTTCCAGGTGCTCCCCCACTCTCCTCCTGATGATTTCTCCATGACCTTGCATACTACACATTTTTAGTGATAAGGTTGTAGTTTAGTGCCTCATGTCTGCCCCCTTTTTAAAAATTGGGACTACATTTGCCATCTTCATACCTCAGGGAGTTGCCCAGTTTCAAATGATGTGTTGTGTTGTGTGTGTGTGTGTGTGTTGTGTGTGTGTGGGGTTGTGTGTGTGTGTGTGGGGGTTGTGTGTGTGTGGTGTGTGTCTGTGTGTGTGTGTGTGTGTTTGTGTGTGTGTGTGCGTGGGGTGTGTGTGGGGTGTGTGTGTGTGTGTGTGTGTGTGTGTGTGTGTGTGTTTCTGTGTGTGTGTGTGTGTGTTTGTGTGTGTGTGTTGTGTTTGTGTGTGTGTGTGTGTGTGTTTTTGTGTGTGTGTGTTTTGTGTGTGTGTGTGTGTGTGTGTGTGTGGTGTTGTGTTGTGTGTACTCACCTAGTTGTACTCCCCTAGTTGAGGTTGCGGGGGTCGAGTCCGAGTCCTGGCCCCCCCTCTTCACTGATCGCTATAGGTCACTCTCCCTGAGCCGTGAGTTTATATAACCTCTGCTTAAGCTATGTATGGATCCTGCCTCCATACATCGCTTCCCAAACTATTCCATTTACTGACTACTCTGTGGCTGAAGAAATACTTCTAACATCCCTGTGATTCATCTGTGTCTTCAGCTTCAACTGTGTCCCCTTGTTACTGTGTCAATCTCTGGAAAAATCCCGTCTTTGTCCACCTTGTCAATCCTCTCAGTATTTGTATGTCGTTATCATGTCCCCCCTATCTCTCCTGTCCTCCAGTGTCGTCAGGTTGATTTCCCTTAACCTCTCCTCGTAGGACTACCTCTTAGCTCTGGGACTAGTCTTGTTGCAAACCTTTGCACTTTCTCTAGTTTCTTCACGTGCTTGGCTAGGTGTGGGTTCCAAACTGGTGCCGCATACTCCAATATGGGGCCTAACGTACACGGTGTACAGGGTCCTGAATGATTCCTTATTAAAATGTCGGAATGCTGTTCTGAGGTTTGCTAGGCGCCCATATGCTGCAGCAGTTATTGGTTGATGTGCGTTCAGGAGATGTGCCTGGTGTTATACTCACCCAAAATCTTTTTTCTTGAGTGAGGTTTGTAGTCTCTGATCCCCTAGACTGTACTCCGTCTGCGGCCTTCTTTGCCCTTCCCCAATCTTCATGACTTTGCACTTGGTGGGATTGAACTCCAGGAGCCAATTGCTGGACCAGGTCTGCAGCTGTCCAGATCCCTTTGTAGTTCTGCCTGGTCTTCGATCGAGTGAATTCTTCTCATCAAATTCACGATCTGCAAACAGGGACACCCCAGGTCTATTCCCTTCCGTCATGTCGTTCACAAATACCAGAAACAGCACTGGTTTCCCAGGACTGACCCCCCGCGGGACCCGCTGGTCCCCAGGTGCCCACTCTGCACCTCGCCACGTACCATGACTCGCTGCTGTCTTCCTGAAAGCATTCCCTGATCCATTGTAGTGCCTTCCTGTTATCCCTGCTTGGTCCTCCAGTTTTTGCACCAAAACTCTTGTGTGGAACTGTGTCAAACGCCTTCTTGCAGTCCAAGAAAATGCAATCCACCCACCCCTCTCTCTCTTGTCTTACTGCTGTCACCATGTCATAGAACTCCAGTAGGTTTGTGACACAGGATTTCCCGTCCCCGAAAACCCTGCTGGCTGCTGTTGATGAGATCATTCCTTTCTAGGTGTTCCACCACCCCTTCTCCTGATTATCTTCTCCATGATTTTGCATACTATACATGTCAGTGACACTGGTCTGTAGTTTAGTGCTTCATGTCTGTATGTGTGTGTGTGCGTGTGCGTGTGTGCGTGTGTGTGTGTGTGTGTGTGTGTGTGTGTGTGAGGTGTGTGTGTGTGTGTGTGTGTGTATGTGTGTGTGTGTGTGTGTATTATAAATATATTTTATTTATATTTTGGGTGTTGGGGTGTGTGTGTGTGTGTTTTGTGTGTGTGTGTGTGTGTGTGGGTGTGTGTGTGTGTTGTGGGGTGTGTGTGTGTTGTGTGTGGTTTTGTGTGTGTTTCCCTCCAAAATTTTTTTTTTCCTTTTAAAATAAATCATTTTTCAAGTCATACAGGGAAAAACAAAGCATAAATTTTTGATAGAGACACCCATTTCATCGTGCAAGAACTCGTGGAAACCCAAAAAAGGGAAAAAAATTATTGTTTTTGTATGAGACAGACAAAAAGAGGAGGGCAAAACACACCAAAACAACAGTGTTTTAGTGACGAAGGGGTCCATACATAGCTTTAAGAATGGGTATGGATAAAAGGGTCATGGAGCATGAAGAGCGACCGTAGCCCGGCCTGAAGGGGCGGGGCCCCGGAAACTTTTGGACTCGACCCCCACAACCACAAATTTGGTGGGGGGGTAACACCCCCACAACACACACACACACACTATTATATATTACTATTTTAATATATATATATATTATATATATATATATAAATAATATATTTATTATATATTATATATATATTTATATATATATTTATATATTTATATATATTAAAATTTTAATAATTTTTGCAATTTAAAATTTACGTTTAAAAAGGTTTATTTCAGGGAAAATTTCAAAAAAAACAACCCCTGAAAAAATAGAGGAAATTTCCAAAGGGGGACTGTGTCCACACCCCGCTGGTGTGAGTCCCCTAGGGTCCCACGCAGCTTTTGTTTAGTTTAGGTTTTCCACACGCAGTGGTTTTGGGGTCTTTAGGTGTCCACAAAAGTGGGGGTTTCGTCTTAGGGTCCACACAGCTTTGGGGTGAGTCTCAGGTATCCACCGCAGGGGGGTTTTTGAGTCTTTTTTGGTGGGACCCCCACGGGAAATGGTGTGAAATCCTTGGTGTCCACAGAGCTGGTGTGAAAATTCTTTGGGTTTCCCACCCCAGTGGTGTGAGTTTTCTAGGTATCCCCCGAGCTGGTGGGGAGTCCTTAAAGGGGTCCCACGCGCTGGTTTTGGGGTTTAGGTATCCCACCAAGCTGGTGTGCCGTCCCTAGGTGTCCCCACACAGTGGTTTTGAGTTTTTTTTTGGCGGGCACACGCCCGCTGGTGTACGTTTTTCTAGGTGTTTTCCCCACAGCTTTGGGGTGCGTCTCTAGGGGTTAACCCCACTTTCTGGTGTGCGTCTTTTAGGTGTCCCCCCAACAGTGGTGTGCGCCTCTAGGTGTCCCCCAAAAACCGCCCGGTGTGGTCTGTAGGTGTCCCCACGCAGCTGTTGTTTCGTCTCTGGTGTCCAAAACCCAGTGGTGTTTGGGCTCTTGGTGTCCAAACCCCAGCTGGTGGGCGTCTTTTAGGGGTCCACCACAAATGGTGTGCGTTCTAGGTTTCCATATACGCTGGTGTGGCGTTCTAGGTGTTTCCCCACACAGCTGGTGTGCTCCCCTTTTGGGGGGCCACACCAGTGGGGTTGCGTTTTCTAGGTGTCCCCCACGCGCTGGTTTTGCGTCTCTTTGAGAACCACACAAACTGGTGTGCGTCTCCCGGTGTTCACACGCAGCTGGTTTTGCGTCTCTAGGTGTCCCACCAGCTGGTGTGGTTTTCTGGTGTCCACACCTGCTGATGTGCGTCTCTAGGGGTCCACACACAGCTGGTTTTGCGCCCCCTAGGTATCCCACGCTTTCCCGGGTGCGGTCTTTAGGTGTCCCCCACACCCGCCCGGTGTGAGTCTCTAGGTATCCCCCACTCAGCTGGTTTTGAGTCCTTGGTGTAAAACCACAGCTGGTGGGGAGTCTCTAGGGTCCACACAAGCGGGGTTTTGCGTTCAGGTGTCCCCACACAGCTGGTGTGCTTTATGGGGGTCCACAACGCTGGTTTTGAGTCTCTAGGGTTTTCCACCCGACGTGGTGTGTGTCTCCAGGTATCTTTCACACAGCTGGTGTGAGTCTCCCAAAAGGGATTTTACACACAGCTGGTGTGGGCTCTCCAGGGATCTACACACAGCTGGTGTGATCTCCAGGTATTACCACAGCTGGGGGTGAGTTACAGGTATCTACACCCCAGCCGGGGGTGGTCTCCAGGTATCTACACACAGTGGTGTGAAATCTCCAGGTATCTCACACAGTGATGTGAGTTTTTCCAGGTTCTACACGCAAACTGGTGTGAGCTGCAGGTATTTAAAACACAGCTTTATGTGAGCCTCCCGGTATCTAACACACTGGTGTGAGTCTCCCGGTATTTTACACACAGCTGGTGTGGTCTCCCGGATTTCCACAGCTGGTGTGAGTCTCCAGGTGTCCCCACCAGCTGGTGTGGTTTTAGGTTGGGGGCCACATTTCAGCTTGGGGGTGAGTCTTCCAGGTGTCCAAAACACAGCTTGGGGTTTAGGGCTCTTGTGTAAAAACACAGCTTTTGGGGTGAGTTTTCTAAATGTCCACATGCAGTGATGTGAGTCTCTTGGTGTCCCCCACAAAGCTGGTGGGGAGTCTTAGGTTTTCCACGAGTGGGGTGCGCCTCTAGGTGGGCCACCCTGGGAGGGTGGTGTGGGCCCCTAGGGTCCACACGCAACTGGTGTGAGGTTTTAGGTGTCCACACGCAAACTGGTGTGAGTTCTAGGGGTCCACAAGCAGTGGTGTGCCCTCTCTAGGGGGTTTCCCCACACAGCTGGGGGGCCATCTAGGTGTCCCACACAAACGGGTTGTGCGCCTCTAAGTGGCTACATACAGCTGGTGTTGCGCCTCTAAGTGTCCACACACAGCGGGGTGTGCGTCTCTAGGTGTCCACACACAGCTGGTGTGCGTCTCTAGGGTCCACACACAGCTGGTGTGCGCCTCTAAGTGTCCACACACAGCTGGAGTGCGTCTTCTAGGTGTCCACACACAGCTGGTGTGCGCCTCTAGGTGTCCACACACAGCTGGTGTGCGCCTCTAAGTGTCCACACACAGCGGGTTGTGCGTCTCTAGGTGTCCACACACAGCTGGTGGGGCGCCTCTGGGGTGTCCACACACAGCTGGTGTGCGCCTTGGGTGTCCACACACAGTTTTGTGTGCGCCTCTAAGTGTCCACACACAGCTGGTGTGCGTCTCAGGTGTCCACACACAGCTGGGTGGTCTCTAGGTGTCCACACACAGCTGGTGTGCGCCTCTAAGTGTCCACACACAGCTGGTGTGCGTCTCTAGGTGTCCACACACAGCTGGTGTGCGTTCTCAAAGGTGTCCACACACAGCGGGTTTGTGCGTCTCTAGGTGTCCACACACAGCTGGTTTGCGCCCTTTAGGTGTCCACACGCAGCTGGGTGTGCGCCTCTAAGTGTCCACACACCAGCTGGTGTGCGCCTCTAGGTGTCCACACACAGCTGGTGTGAGTCTCTAGGTGTCCACGCACAGTGGTGTGCGTCTAACAGAAAATTAACTTTCTCAACGTAGATTCCACCCACTTAAATACTTTAATGCTAAATAAATCGAAAAAAATTGGGACAATTGCTCCTCAAATGTTCCCTAAATGCCCAAAATATTTCATCTATAAATGTCCCAGTATTTCACTCAGAATAATATATAGTCAAAAATCGCAGTCAAGTATCCAAACTTTGCCTATTGTGGATAAATTACTGGTATTGTATTTCCACTATCACCCACAGCACGGGTTTGTAGCACACGCTAAATCTGTTAAGTTATTATTATTATTATTATTATTATTATTATTATTATTTTACATCATTGATTGTCATACGCAAATAACCCGCAGGTTTTTTTTGTGTATCGTTCCAGTCAGGGTATTGTGCCTTTCTGGTTTTTATTGACTGCATCTTCACTTGTGGCGAGTATTGAAGAATTTCCTACTGTCGTTGCGGCCATCCGACCACCTGACCAGCCACTCTATTAGTGTCTGCTGACAGCTGGTCCACAAGAGGTGATCAAGGGCCTCTTGTAAGAATTTCATAGTTTTTGGGTAGAAAAATTTTTGCATGATAAGTAGCTGACCAGGGATGCTGAGGCAGTGATCTCCCTGTCCTGGCGCTACTGCTTCTCACAGGCTTAATTTCACACTTTCTACTTTTATTTTCCACTCCAATATATTGCTGATAAGTAAGACACATTGTTCCAGACTATAGAACAGAGCTCTCGTCTAGGTTGAGGGACTGACCACCTCAAAACCGCTTCTTCGAGGGTGATGGACTGATTACACCGTCTTTTTCATCCCCACTGTCCTGTTGCCTCCTCTGAATTCGACTGAAGAAGCCTACTGTGTAGGCGAAACGTTCCGGAATAAAGATATCTAACTTTTGCACATGTGTCCCTTTTTATCAGCTTGTCGGTACTCTTACCATTGTTATATTGAAAACTCAGTTATTAAAGGTAGTGTGTCTTAAGAAATCGTAATGACACGATTGCAAATAAACCATACCCCCGGCCGGGATTGAACCCGCGGTCATAGAGTCTCAAAACTCCAGCCCGTCGCGTTAGCCACTAGAACCAGTAGCCACAATAAGATTCATCCAACAGGTATATTTCTAACCTAGGGGAAAGGGTTGCAAGGGACCTCTGTGACCAAAAATGCAAGTTTTTTTCGACGAATTTCGCA